>CM053403.1:39974402-40006042 GCA_028644305.1 Xerus rutilus | reverse complement strand
TGATTATATTGCTATTTAGTGGGATTTTAAAGTTAAAAATAACATTTAAGTGTTTAAAAGTTATTTGTGCAAACTTTAAAGACCCACATTTAGTTCATTTTAATTTTCTTCTGTTGCAATGAATGATGATTGACTGTTATCAGTAGGATAGGAAGGCCACTGAATATAGGAATTGGAAGACTGATTAACATTAGAATGTGTGCCACTGACAGACAGTAAAAATACAAAACACGTGCAGGTTAGACCTTGAATTCAGGCTTTATTATCAGCTACATCCCTCTGCCTCAAACATATCTGCTCTTCTAGGTAACTTATTGAGTCTCCTGGATTAAGCCTAAACATAAGCTCTTCTGGGATCACGTGACTCACAAATTCCCCTCTACAGATGTTCTTTGTATGTGTTCTTATGTTTTCACTTAACCCTGCACTTCTTTTATCAAACAGTTTTCAATATCATAATTGACATTTTGTGGAATGTTAACTTTTCCTGCTAGCCCATTAAGAATAAAAAACCCTATGGAATAAAACTGTATAGTGTTTGTCCTTTAATCTAAAATATTTAATACTTTGCCTTTAACACAATGAGCTGACTATGAGTGGTTGTTGAATGCTGATCTAATGGTTTAAACTGCATTTCAAGGTTAAGAGGCAATGTAGTTTAGAAGTAATGAGCATAGACAATCCATGCTGCCTAGATTTGATTTCAAAACAAGCTACCTATTAGACATCACCATGTGCTAAGTTAATCTTCCTGTGCTGTTTCTACATGTATAAAATAAAATTTACCTTATTAGGCTGTTATAAAGATTGCACAAATTAACATATATAAAGGTTCAGTGCATGGAACATAGTACTATACACTATAGTATATAGATTAATTTATTATTGTTATTTTAAATTTTTGGCAATCCAAAATGATTAAGTAAACTTACAAATATTTTAACCCAATCCAAACATGCGATACAAAATGAGTCTAATTTCTGATACACCATGTTGGTGTGTACATTCAGCATGTAAATTGTTTCATGTCTGGCTCACAGTACCAGAGTTATGATATATAGGCAGCTGAAAATATATAATTCATTAATCAACTGGTAAGCATGTCTAGAATGCCTATTCGTACCAATCACTGTTATACACCTTGAGGAGAGAAGGGGAAACAAGACAGATAAATTTTATGCTCTAGTAGAGCTTACATTATAGTATGGGGAGATAGTCAATAGAAATAAAATAAATAAGTATATAAGAAAATGCCAGACTGTGATTAGTGCTATGCAGAGAGTTAAAATAAGGAAATGAGATAGGTATCATTTGGGTGACTCCTGTAGTTCCTAGTGTCAGGAGGAAATATGACCTTAAAACTGATATTTAAGAAAGATGTTAATGCCAAGAAGGATTGTCTCTGTGAAAGTTAAGCAGAAGTATGTTCTAAAAAGAGAAAATAGATTTTGTAAGGACTTGAAAGTGGGAACCAGCTTGCCATGATCAAGGAACTGAAAGAATTCCAACAATTTCAAACATATTAATTTGAGGTATGAATGTTTAGCAGGAGCCAGTATATATGTATATTTAAAGTCTGTAAAGATTTTGACAATCATTCTAAGTGAAGAAAAGGACTGGAATGGTTTGATTTAATTTTTACTCCATAATTTAGGTCATACTATGGACAATGGAAAGAGAAGGAAAAACAGGATGCAAGAAAATTAAAAGACTATTATCCATGATCTTGCCAAAAAATCAAGGTGACTATATTAGATTAACAAAAATAGGAATGGGAAGAGGTACATGGCCATATGAAATTATTGTGGAATAATATTTTATACTTACAGATGTTTTATCTGAAACAATTTTACCAGGACATGTCTTGTTCATAGAATAGATTAAAAGAGTGTAATAAAGTTTAGACTCATGATTTGTGGTTTAAGCTATAAGGTTGACTATGGTATCCTTACATTATGAAGTTAAAGTTCTGGTAAGAGTTGAGGGCTTAAAATAAAGACTTAAGAATCAAATCCAGGTTTAATTATTCAAATTTGGAACCCATCTGCTTGTGAATTTAGTGCCTATGCTGTGGTCCTTGCATGCAGTTAAAAATAATATTGTCAGTAGCTAATTTCTTTGTTCTAATTTCATGTCAAAGACTGTTGCTATTATCTAAGATGGTTAATATAATACAAAACATTGCTCTTCTTTTGTAATTCAAGTACATTATGTCAAAGGAGGTGTACTTCAATTTTAGATATTTTTTCACTATGACATTTTATCAATAGTTATCTGGCAACCAAGCCTTTCCAGATATGAGGAGGAAATAGATAACTGTAAAGTTACCTGTGACAGATACTGTATTGAGTTGATTAATGAGCTCATCCTACTTTTCAGTTCACCACGAACGTCCATTCATCATCATGAATTGCCATTAAGATTACTAAAATTTCTACAGAAGAATGTTTATATGTAAGTTAAATGATCAGCTCTAGTCCCGCAGGTGTATAATTTGAAACACAATTTCACTATACGGAGAAAATGCCTAATTTAATTTTCATGTATTCTCAAAATTAGATAAGAAGATATCTAACATTCATTTTCTCATTAGAGCTCCAAATAAAGATGTACTTTCTCCATATCCAGAAATAAGAAAATGGTCTATTTCAATATAATATAAGTTGCTAGTTTGCAATAAAAATAAGACTGGCATTTGAGCTAATCACATTTTACTCCATATATTATTCATTTAGCAATTATTGCCATCATTTGCAGATCTTTGAGGAAGAAATACAGAAAAACAAGTTGAGAGAGAATTGGAAAGGAAATGTAATTTGAAATAGGAAATTAAAGAAAGAATGTTGAGCATGAGTACAGAAGAGGCAGAAGTGAGTTTAGTCAATGAATAATTTCTTTTCTTTTTTTTTGGGGGGGAGGTATTGGGGATTGAACTCAGGGTACTCGACCACTGAGCCACATCCCCAGCCCTATTTTGTGTTTTATGTAGGGACAGGGTCTCACTGAGTTGCTTAGTGCCTCGCCAAGGCTGAAGGTGGCTTTGAACTTGCGATTCTCCTATCTCAGCCTCCCTAAGTGCTGGGATTACAGGCTTGAGCCACTGCGCCTGGCTTCAATGAATGATTTCTGAGGGAGGATGTTGGAGGAATGTCACTCATATATTTAGGAAATCTAAGGAGTTAATGAGGGTATTAAGGAGAAAGATAAAATGAAATGATGTTACAAAGCTTTCTTTGGTATTTCCTAAATTGTGCACTGTAAATTATATTTAAATAAAAAATAATTGTGCTTTAAATATATTCAGAAAATTCACTTTAAATGCATTATGTTTCCCCACCTATTAAACTCATTTGCTACTGTGCAATTGGGTAGTAATCTTGGGATTTATCCGTGTCTGGAGGGGCAAAATAATCATTGTTTTGGAGATATGTAGTTGGACTGCATTCCTATATTTGACTTTAAAAACAACATATGATCATGAGCATATTGGACAGTTAGACTAAGGTAAAGGCAATTCTCGATTTTTATTTTCCTAATTATTTCCTTATTGGTGCAAATTACAATGTTGTCATCTTAGAAAGAAGAAGTTCCTTTTCTATTTATCTTCCTTTAGAGAATTACCTGCCCCACTTTATTTTTTATGATGTCTTCACTCTATGTATTGGAAACTAAAGCTGCTTGCTTCTCCAGAATAGAGCAGTGGAGATAGCAGGGGGTATAAATATTAACTGCAGGTCTTCAAGCAGTAGCACTAATACCACAATGAAACTCAAACTGTTTTAACTTTTGGCAACTAAGTAGACAGTTGCCAACAAGTGATACTCATTTTTCCTGACATCCCATTTATGACTGTTTCCATTACCTACCACTGTGAATTTATAATTGCTAACAAAGCATTGAAGCACATTTGCCAGATTTAAGTGGATTTCATGGCACAATGATGCAATTATATGCCCTTTCTTCAAAGGCTAAATGTGTGTCAGCTCCACAATGCACCACATGGCAACAGATGGGCAATATTTGACTAGCTGTTCTACTAAGTTAGTGAAGAGTATCATTCTGTTCTTGGATACTTCTGCTTAGACTGTGAAAACTCGTCTGCAATGGGAAAGAAAGAAAGGACTTGTGTTCTGCCCATTTAATTTCTTACCAGAGTTTCAATGAGTCACTCATTCCTTTGGAATCTAATACAGATTGATAATAAACGTTCTGATTTTAGGCAAGTGTTTCAGTCAGCTTTTTCCCTGCTGTGATTGAAAGAACCTAACCAGAACAACTGTAGAGGAGGAAAAGTTTATTTGGGGGTTCACAGTTTCAGAGCTCCCAATCCATAGACAGCAGACTCCATTCCTTGTGGCGCAAGGTGAGGCTGAGCATCATGGCAGAAGAGTGGCAGAAGGAAGCAGCTCACATGATGATCAGAAGCAGAGAGAGAGAGAGAGACAGATAGAAGGGGGGGGAGAGAGAGAGAGAGAGAGAGAGAGAGAGAGACTCTACTCTCCAGATAGAAAATATAAACCCAAAGCTATGCCCCCAGGGACCCACCTCCTCCAGACACAACCTACTGGCCTTCATTTACCATGCACTTAATCCCATCAAGAGATTAATTTACTGAATGGGTTATGGCTCTCATAACCAATCATTTCTCCTCTAAACTGTCTTGCATTGTCTCACATGTGAGACAAACCATAACATTTTGCCCCGACCCCCCAAAACTCATGACCATATCAGAATGTAAAATACATTTAGTCCATTTTGAAGAGTCTTTATAGTCTCAACAATTCCAAAATTGCTCAAAAGTTCAAGTCCAAAGTCTCTTCTGAGTCTCAAGGCCAGCTAGCATCATGGCCTCCTATAAAAATCAAAAGCAATTCACAGGTATTCAACATATAAAGGTACAGAGTAAACATTTTCATGCTCAAAAATAGGGGATAGAAAGAAAGGATAGGACTGAAATCAAGCTGGTCAAAGAAGTCCTGTTGCTCTACCTCCATCATCTTGAGCTCATGGCATTGCAATGTTCTCTCCAAAGGGCTTGTGTAGATCCACCCCTGGGCCTTGTTGGTTGTAGCCCATGTAGCCTTTCTGTTAAATTTTCTCTGCTCAATTCCTGCAGGCTTCCTCAGTGGAATCTCCAAAATACTGGCATATCTTAATCATAGGGGTCTCTATTGCAGCGTCTGCTTCCTCCTCACATCTCCAATTGTCCTTTCAAGGGGTGTCTACAGGGATTTTGACCTTGCTGCACTTTTCCTGGCTTCCAGGCCTTCCTTTGAAATCTTATTGGAAGCCTCCATGAGCTCCTAACTCCAGTATTCTGCATTCCTGCAGAACCAGCACTCTGTGATTGACACCAAGGTCTGCTGCCATCTCAAGCAATAGCCAAGCCCCGTGGAGCCTGGCTGCAGCAGCCTCTGAGTATATGGGTGGCTAAGTATGTTTAAAAAAAAACTTCCTAGGCCCCCTGGTGCAAGAAAGATTCCCCACTGGGTTCTCCTCAGGACGAATTTCAATTTCACTTTTACTCCTTTGAAAATGAGATGGTTATAATCTTTCTAACTCTTCAGATGTCTTCAGGACATCTTTCTCATTGTCTCTGGGCAAAGTCTTTAACTTTTCTCTAGTGGTAGTAATGTCTTTAACTGCAACTTCCTTAGCCTCAGTTTCATTCCTGCCTTTCAAGTTCAAGTTTTTCAAATCTTTTCACTCTGCTTTCTGCTCCTGAATATCACAATAAACTTGACTAAAAGCCACCAGCCACATCCATGCCACTTCCTGAATTCTATGCTGCCTAGAAACTTCTTCCACCAGATCAAGAGGATTACTTGATTACTGATTACTTTTAAAATCAGCTTCACAGAAAGTCTCAGGACACGGGTAAAACACAGACAACTTCTCAGCCAGAACATAATATAAATGGCCTCTACTCCAAATTCCAATAGAGCTCTCCTTTTCTGAACCCTCTTGAACGCTGTCTTCAACGTCCACAGTCCTACTGACATTCTTGTCTTCTGAGCTCCCACCAGAATCGGCCAATAAGCTCCACTTACAATAACCTAAGGCACTTCAAGCTTGCACTGCTAAGTATCTCAAAATTTCTCCCACCAATTTCAAAAGCTCCAAGTGCTTATGAACCACATGTTCGGGTTAGTCACAGCAACTACCCCCTTTCTTGGTACCAATTTCTGTTTTAGTAAGCTTTTTTGCTGCTTCAACTAACAGACTCAACCAAAACAACTATAAAGGATGAAAAATTCAATTGAGGATTCATGGTTTCAGAGGACTCAGTCCACAGAAGGCCAGCTCCATTCCTCAGAGGTCAAGGTGAGGCAGAACATCATGGTAGAAGAGTGTGACAGAGGGAAGCAGCTCACATGATGATCAGAAGCAGAGAGAGAAAGACTCCACTCTCCAGATACAAATATATATCCAAAACAATGTCCCCTGGGACCGCCCTCCTCTAGCCACAACCTACTGGCCTTCATTTACCACTGACTTAATCCCAACAGGAGACTAATTTACTGAATGGGTTAAGGCTCTCATAACACAATCATTTCTCCTCTAAACTGTCTTGCATTATCTCACATATGAGCTTTGGGAAATACCTAATAACTAAACTATAACAGTTATTAACATAAATACACTTCCCTCTCTTTCTTAATTTGTAACTTGAGATGGTAGAACTTCATATTTTTCTTTATATTACCAAATTCTATTTGTTCAGTATTAGTTTATGAAGTCTAGTAGATCTGTCTAAAAAGAATCAAAAAGGCAAAGAATTTCAATGATTATCTATTGTTCATAGGACACAATATACAGGTTGCTGCATTAACTGAAAAATTTTAAGAGTTAAATGTATAGAGAAATCTATAAAAGACTTATCTAATTAAGTAGACATAAAACCTAAGAAGCAGGGCCAGAGAAGTGTGCTAGGGACAACTTGTCAAAACTAGTTCTCTGATTTGCTCTTCTTTTAGGCAGTATCATTTCCTTGTTCATTATTTCAGGGTTCATCAGAGCCACAAATTAAAATGTTATTACTTGCATATATTACTCTCAAGTTGACTTTGATGTTAAGCTGGAATTCCTCATGCCATTATCATTGCCAGAAAAAAAAGGTCAAATTTCTTCCTCTATCCAACCCCAGGGAAAGAACACAAAATAGAAACACTCACAGTTAGCTAGGCACAAGCATCCCTGCTGATCCCTGATGGTTCCTGACGGGATCATCAGCTGCTTAGAAATACGTACAAAGAAATTTCCCCATTTTTGCTTTTTCTTCAACCTTGGAAATGTAGCTATAGAGTAAGCCCAGTAAATAGCTCCAGTTTGCACCAGTAAGAAAATAACCAATATGTCTTCCAGACAAACATAGATTTAAAGACATCTATCAACATACTCATGCAAATAGAGAACATGGAAAAGTAAATTCTTTGCTATAAATGTTTTTCCTCTGTTCTAGCTAAAATGGCCTTTTTCTTTCAGTTCACAACTATTAACAGAGATAGTAGTGATTCATCATAATAGCTTGAAGATTTTTCCTTCATTAAGGTAATAAATGATACAAATTTAACATATATATAAGGTTAAAATGATTTCTCAAAGAAAGAAAAATCTGGTTTTTTATTTAACTTTTGGTGATTATCATGGCATGTGATAGATAGTAATTTAGCAATTTGTTGGACTGAACTGCTAAAGAAATTTGGAATTTATAATACTGTCAATATTTCTTAGTAGAATCTTACTTAACACTTATCCAATATGGTTAAGAAACAAGGAAATTACTCTTTTTCCAGCTACTGTTTTCAAAGATGCCTTGGGAAATCCGTTAGTTTTTCTTTTCTTGTGGCATATTAAACAGACTAGAGGAGATTTTTTTCTTGTTTCCTATCACTCCCTCCTTTTTTCAACTTGATTGTATCTATATAAAGCAACAGTCTACTGCTATGCTATGTTAAAAGATCCAATTCTGTATAAATGTAAATTATATTCTCACAACCAATTCAATTCAAAGCTTTTTTCCTAGTTCCATCTTCCCATCACGACTCAGATCTATCACATACTAACAAATTACATATTTTAGAGGATTAATGCTGTCAAATAAATAACCCATAACAAAGCTATTAATTATAAAATTACTCATTTAAGTTGATAAAAAATTTCTCAATAAGCACTAAGTTCTACTTTGTATTTAGTACTTATCATATCCATTTCATAGCAAATTTTGGAAAATGCATATCATTCATGTGTGGAGAGTACTTTTTACTTTAAAATACTATAATACAGTATAAGCAAAATGCTTAAAATTCAAAGGGATTCAGTAGGATGTCCAAGTCACCATTATACCATCTATTTTATTATGATTATTGATTCCTTTCCCAAAAATAAGGGCTAAGGACTATAAGTAATTCTTCCACATCCTTTTTTACACTAAAAAGTAGGTATCTATAGTTATATATACACATACATATATGTATCTACTTATTATGTAAGTATATATTCAATGTAAATTGTTTATATCAGTAAAAGATAAGCACTGCTTTTATCTATTTTTCTCATATCATTGCATTCTGCTCTCCCTCATTCTTTGTACAATAGCTGTATATATTTCATTATATGGTATATTTAATATTTAATTATTTAATTAATTAGATTTTATTTTAAAATTCTATTTGGGATTTTGTTTTGCCTCTTTTGGGGGTTAAATTTTAGTAGTTTTAGGTTGGCAGAAAAAAAGAAGCAGAGTCTACAGTCATTTATCACATATGTGCTTTGGAAGGATTGCCTCTCAGGCTATGTCATATGTTTTCATTCTTCTAATAGTTTCCTTGGCAGTGCAGAAGTTTTTGAGTTGAATGAGGTCCAGTTGTAGACTGAATTGCATTCCACCACCTGCCTCCATTCATGAGCTGAAGTCCTAACAGCCAATACTTTAGAATAGGACAGTATTTGGAGACAAGGACTTTACATAGACAATGAGTTAAAATGAAGTCACTAGACTTTATTAGATCCTAACTGTTGTCCTTATATGTACATAAAATTGGACAGAAATACAATTGATGGAATGCAATGTGAAGAAACTGGTACAAGACTTCCAAATGTAAGCCAAGAAGAAAGGCCTGATTAGATCCTAAATTCATGGCCTTCATAAAGAACTAATATTGTTGACACTTTGGCTTCTAGCCTCCAGAACTGAGAAAAAATTAATTTCTGATGTACAGGCCACCCAGTCTAGAGTATCCTGTTAAGTTGTCCCAGAAAACAAATACACTAATTTATCCATTTTTTCTTTCGTGAATCATGATTTTACTATTATATCTAATTCATCTCAAAACTCAAAGGCAACTAGATTTCCCCACATTTGCTTTTTTTCCTATCAAAATACTACAAACTCCCTTTGTTCAGGCTTATATATACTTTTACAGGAAAACTCTCGGAAAACATTTCTGAAAATAGAACGTCCAGGTGGAAGGATATGTAACTTTTTTCCAAATATTTTATTTTATTTTTTTTTTTTTTTAATATTTTATTTATTTTTTTTAGTTGTAGGTGGACAGAATATCTTTATTTTTATTTTTATGTGGTGCTGAGGATCGAACCCAGTGCCTCACGCATGCTAGGCGAGCACGCTACCACTGCGCCATAACCCCAGCCCCTTTCCAAATATTTTAAACACTCTATCAAAAGACTGTAATCAAGCATCCTACCAAGCTTAGTATTTTCAAATATTCATTGTCCATCTTATAGATAAAAGTATTCAACATGGTTCTTATTTCTATTTCTTATGTAGGAAAGAATTTAAGACTTTTTGAAAATAGTGACTAGTCATTTTAATTATTTTTTAATGAAGTGTCTATCTATAACTCTTAATTTTTATTGTATTTTTAGTCTTTGAGTGAATATTTTCCTCCATAGGTTAAGTTTTATTGTTATTGAAGCATGTTCCTACTCATAAATTTTAAAATATTAAAAACTTAAAGAAAAATTGAAATATGATTATGTATAATTATCTTTTGAAAGTATCTATAGGTTTTCAAAAGATAATGTGTTCTCTGTATTTTAGATTCAACATTTCACATGTGTAAATTAGGTCAAATTTAATATTTCTATTATTCTAATATTATTTAGCCTTATGTTAGCCTTGATCTTTGCTGAAAAAAAAAGTGTCTTAATTTCCACAATGGTAGTGGACATCTTATTTTAGAGTCTTTTGAAGTCTCTTTTGGTGGTGTTTGCTAGAAAAAGCCCTTTAATTTCAGCCATTATTTTCATCAATTTTATACTTCAGGTTGACATTTTTTTTCTGACAAATTTGAAAATTTTTCCTTTCATAGCAAAACTTCCACATGGCTTTTGACTTGAGGACCTCCAGACCTTCCATTTTGTTAATTCAGCCCACAGACTTACATATGGACGGCTTTGTAATTACACATTATCAAAAGATTTTTTTTCTACCTCTGTGGCAAAAATGTTAGTTTTACCACTCATATTCTTGACAGATGGACTATTATTTTTTTGTAATAGGTTCAACAACATACAAAATTGCAGCTATTTCACTATTTTCAATTTGCACTATTTTTACTATAATATCTCGTAATTTGATATGCTTTAACCAAATATGTTATCTTTTCTTTTTGCCTACTTCAGAGATCAATTCATATATATTCATATATATATATTCACATATGAATATATATATTCATCTTGAGATGTATTTGAGAGAATTTCCTTTTATTTCTCCTCTCCAGAAACATATTATTTCCTTTATTTGATACTTTTTTTAGTTTCAATTATAAAATAGTATTTTAAAATATTCCCTCTCCACATTGTATTATCTCCTTCTAGGCCTCCATTTAGATGAGAGTTAGAATTTCTTCCTCTCTGGCGTGAGATGAAATCTTAGGGTAGTTTTGATTTGCATTTCTCTGATTGCTAGAGATGTTGAACATTTTTTCATATGTCTGTTGATTGATTGTATATCTCATCTGTGAAGTTTGTGTTCAGCTCTTTGGCCCATTTATTGATTGGGTTGTTAGTTTTTTTGGTGATAAGTTTTTTGAGTTCTTTATATATCCTGGAGATGAGTGCTCTATCAGATGTGTGTGTGGCAAAGATTTGTTCCCAGAATGTCAGTTTTCTGTTCACTTCATTGATTATTTCTTTTGCTGAGAAGAAGCTTGTTAGTTTGAATCCATCCCATTTGTTAATTCTTGATTTTACTTCTTGTGCTATAGTCATCTTGTTAAGGAAGTATGGTCCTAATCCGACATGATGAAGATTTGGGCCTATTTTTTCTTCTATTAGGTGTTGGGTCTCTGGTCTAATTCCCAGGTCCTTGGTCCACTTTGAGTTGAATTTTGTGCATGGTGAGAGGGGTTTAGTTTCATTTTGCTGCATATGGATTTCCAGTTTTCCCAGCATTTCATCTCACGCCAGTCAGAATGGCAATTATCAAGAATACAAACAACAATAAGTTTTGGCAAGGTTGTGGGGAAAAAGGTATGCTCATACATTGCTAGTGGAACTGCAAATTGCTGCAACCAATCTGGAAAGCAGTATGGAGATTCCTCAGAAAACTTGGAATGGAACCACCATTTGAGCCTGCTATCCCTCTCCTTGGTCTATACCCAGAAGACTTAAAAACAGCGTACTACAGTGACACAGCCACTTCAATGTTTATAGCAGCTCTATTTACAGTAGCTAAACATTGGAACCAACCTAGATGCCCTTTGATAGATGAATGGAAAAAGAAGCTGTGGTATATATACACAATGGAATATTACTCAGCAATAAAAGAGAATAAAATTATGGCATTTGCAGGTAAATGGATGGAGTTGGAGAATATCATGCTAAGTGAAGTAAGCCAGTCTCAGAAAACCAAATGTCGAATGTACTCGTTGATAAGTGGATGCTGATCCATAATGTGAGGAAGGACATGGGAACAATGGAGGATTCTGTTCACAGGGGTGTAAGGGTGGAGGGGGCATGCGGACAGTAAACGTGGTGGAATATGATGGTCATCATAGCCCTAACTTTATGTATGACTGCATGTATGTTGTGATTCTATATCACTTACAACCAGAGAAATGAAATGTTATCCTCTAAAATAATAATAATAATAATAAATGATAATAATAATAAAATTTTAAAATTTGGAAAAAAAAAGAAATTCTTCCTCTCACCTCTAAATATTCTAACTCTTCTTTTACATTTTTAATAATCTTGTCTCATTATATATTTTGTGTGATTTCATTAAATTTATCTTCCAATATATGAATCTCATTTTTTTGTTTTGTATAATCTACATTTCATCCCTTGAAGGATATTTTCTAGCTAGTTATTTTTATTATTCATGTGTTTTATTTTATTTTAGATATTTTAATGATATTTAATAATTGTGCATATTTATGGAGTACAATGTGATAATTTAATACTTGTATAAAATATGTAATTATAAAATCAGGGTTATTAGTATTTTCATCTCCTTAAACCACTCTTTCTTTTCTTGTACTGGGAACCTCATCTCTTCAAGTTCTTTATAAAACAGTAAATTGTCATGGCCATAGTGACCTACTGTGCAATGGAACATCAGAACTTACTTCTATGTTACTGCATTTTGGTACCTAATATTCAATGTCTCTCTATCCCCATTCCCCTTACCCTTCCTACCCTCTAGGATCCACTATTCAACTTTTTATTTTTATTGTTTCTTTCTAAGAGCTCTTGTTTTCTTGCTCAATGTAACTTTTTTTTTTGGTAGTCACATGTTCCCACTCAAATTCAAAGGTATCTTTTGTCTGTTTATATGCAGATTTATATTCTGAATCTCATGATTTAAATATATAAACTCTTAGCAGGTGAAGTTTTTTGTATTATTCTTCTGGCTCTTTTTAAATGTTTTTATTAGTGTGTTATAGTTATGTAACAGAGCTGTTTATATTGACATATTCATACATGCATGGAATGTAATCCCCAGTTCTTCCACTTTCTCTTTCCTCCTGCCACCCCATGCTCCCCTTTCTCTACTCTACTGATCTTCCTTTCATTTATTTATTGATTATTAATGGGTACTTCCTAGATATGCATAAAGGAGTAATTCACTGTGGTATACTTATTACATACATAGCATAATTTGGTCAATTTCGTTCCATAGTCCCTCCTTTTTCCCATCCCTCTTCCCTTACTCTGCATTCCCTTCCTCTACTCCACTGTCTCCTCTTCTGTTTTCATGGGATTCTTCCTCTTTTTATTTGTTCTCTTATTTTGCTCTACCTTCTTCATATAAAAAAAACATTCGTTCAACTTTTTAACTTTGAGTCTGGCTTCTTTCACTTAACATGATGTTCTTTAGTCCCATCAATTTACCAACAAATACTGTAATTTCATTCTCATTTATCTCAGCCTCTTGAGCCTCTAGGCTTACAGGTGTGCACCACTGCCCCTGGCCATTCCTAGTTTTTTGAACAATCTTCATACTTCTTTTCAAAGTGGTTGTACTGATTGAAGTCGCATCAACAAAGTATGAGTGTATCTTTTCCTCTGCATCCTGGTCATCTCTTACTATTATTTGTATTCTTGATCATTGTCATTCTGAATAGAGTGAGATGAAATCTCAATGTAGGTTTGATTTTCATTCCCCTGATTTCTAGGAATATTAAACACTTGTTTTCATATATTTGTTGGCCATTTGTATTTCTTATTTTGAGAAATGTCTGTCTGCTTAGTTCTTTTGCTCATTTATTGACTGGGTTACTCGTTTTTTTAGTAAAAAGTTTTTTTTTTTTTTTTCAGTTTTCTATATATTCTTCCAAGATACAGTGACCCACTCTTTTAGGAAACACTGCATCACAGCTGCAGCCCATATCCCTGAGATTGGTTCACAGCGTTCTTGAAGGCACATCGGGTGATGTTTTATGGAAAAAATCCAGACTTTAGATGAACATAAAATAAACTGAAAATCAAATTTTGAACATATAAACTTTTAAAAATGTCTTTGATTACTTCATTTGTATTTTGCTTTTTATGTTTGAATGAGAATGATGTATGACAAAAATAAAAGTATAAATAAGTCCACAACCATTTATAAGACTAAACCTAAAACCCACAAGATAAACAAGATGAACTGGCAATTTTTCCCCTCTTCATGGTTCATGGTTTCTGAAATAATGACAGTCTTTCAATCATAATATCTTAGAGTAAAATCTTACATATTTACATTACATAATTATACATTATTATATATTTATTATAATATTTAAGTTTGTCACTTTGTTACTTCTACCATTCATTGTAAGTATTCTGTATGACTCCAGAGAGAATGAACATATACATATATATATGTGTGTGTGTGTGTGTGTGTGTATATATATATATATATATATATATATATATATATATATGCAAATGTATATGAGAAATGTCAATGTCTTTATATGTTGACAAGCACCAAAGTTCCAGTGGAGATTTTAGATAAATGGCATCAATGATTTTCAAAGATCCAGGGATTTCAAAGGCATGCTTAGACCAGACAGCTGGATTACCATTACCTAGTAACTTCTTAGAATTGTAAATTCTTAACCCCCACTCAGACACACTGAATCTGAAACACTAGGCTGGAAACCCAGCCATCTGCAGTCCAATAAATCCTCCAGATGATTCTCTAAAGTTTGAGAACCACTGGCTAGGACTATCAGAATTAAACAATCTTCTTTCTTCTTTTACCCTTTTTCTAATATGACTACAGGTGCTCAGATCTATCAAGTAGCAATCCCCCTTAAAAGGAGAAGCTTGTAAGCTAAATGAGAGCAAGGGCTGTGACAGCATAGAGTAAGACCAGAAATGTCACCTCCCTTTGGCATATGCTAAGCACTTTTTTAAAAAAATTCACCAATTTATGTGTTCTACAAGATCTCTTATTCTCACAACTAATCTACAATGGAGGTGATATTATTATGAATTTAATTAAAAATAATTGAGCCTTTGAAGAAACTACATCTTAATATATACAATTAAAGGTGAGCATATTTTAATATTTGAGATTATACTCCTAAGAAAAAATGAAGTAATGCTATGAATATTTGCCTCCGTTGAAACTCAAATATTATTCACATTCTTTATTCTAACTTCCTTCCTAATTCCTCTCTAGCTTTGTAGTCAAGCTATTGATAAATGAAGTCACTTTTCTTTGTGTTTTATTAAGACTAACTACATCTCCATGTAGATAAATTGAGATAATTTTGTTGTAAGCAATAGAAATATACTCTGGCTAACTTAGCCTAAAAGAAATTTATTGGAAGGACATGGACCTAGTTCACATAATCAAAGCTGCATTTTAAGAAATACGTTCAAGAAAACAGCCTCAGGCTTCCAGGTGGCTAGAACTAATTGACTTCTTCATGTGCACTTACTTTGTCTTTCTCTATTATTGTGTTTCCCTGCTTTTTTGTGCCAGGACAGGAAATCTTCACTGAGCCTCTCCTAGGTCATAACAGAGGGGAAGAAGAAATGAACATGAAGAAAATATGGTGTTATCTGGAAAAAAACAATGCACTCCAGAGGTGGTAAAAATGACAAATACCTGCTGAACAATATTTACTCTCCTGTTTATCCAGCTATAATTTGGGTACTTTTTATGTGTTTACAAGAATAGAGGATGGAATTCTATTCTCTTTTCTTTATTCAATAAACATTAGTGCAAGCAAACAGCAAAAAATATAAACAACTTCAGATAAAAGAGGAATGCAACCTTGGTGATCTCAGGATCTGAAAGTCTAGTTTACAATGATAGCAACAATAATAAATCACTGTATTAAAATGATGAATGAAATCAGTTAATTTAATGAGTTAAATAGTGCTCCAAAAGAAGGTTTTATAGTGCTAGGCAGAGAATGTGAGAGTAAGCAACTTCCTGACACAGGTTCTGTAGCAAAGGGTTTTCCAACTAGGAGACAGCAAACAGAAATTAAATTTTTCTTCAATTTAATCTTATTTCCTAATATTTACTATATTTGAGGTAGTAAATCAGAGAAAGAATATGACTTGATTTTACATATTTTTCCTCTCCAGACTGACATAAAATAGCAGTCATATCCAGTTTAATGATCAACAGAACAGAATAAGTGAGACTGACAAAAGAAGCACATTTCTTGTGCATCACTTTCATAAACTTTAAATCAGCCTTACTTTTATAGTTGGTAGTGGACTCAATATCCATATTTTATAGAGTTGTGGCTGATGTTAAATAAATATTAATCATAGAGAATGATTTTTTGTAATTTTTTAAACACTATCTCTACTTTTGTTCAGTACTTTATCAATTCATATATTTCTTCCTTGTAATTCATCATATCTCACTCATTTGGGTTTGTCTTATTTTCTTCAGAGGGCCATATATTTGCTCTTGCAATACACATTTAGTAGAAAGTAATAGGTTAGAAGTCTAAAGAACATTTCTTCCAATTTTTACAGACAGTTGTTGATCCATTGATAACTGACAGTTTTTGCTGTGCTGTAATGTCCTTTTGATCCTGGCTCTGTAGTTGCAGTCAACCATGTTTTAATGTGATGAAATACACCAGTATTCAGAGAGTTTATTTCTTAGAGGTTTTGTCATTCTTGAAACCTACTTGGAAGTCAAGTCTTTTCTCGTAAAGTGACAGTTTCCTAAGGGAAATAACTAGGTTATTCTACCAAGGTAAGAGCAGAAACTCTGTGAAAAAAGAGAGACAAAGAGTACAAGAAGCAAGACAAGGAAAGAGAATCTCAAAAAAAAAAAAAATGCAAGAATATCAGACAAAAGTAATATATTATCTATCAAATTTAAAAAGAATATCAGGAATCAACATAAATATTCTTCCTCTCAAGCCCAGTGCACTAACAGGTACAGCTCAAAATAGTAATTGATAAGAGGCAGGGAAGTTTCTTATTTTCTAGGAAGTTCTACTCCCTCCAATGCAAAGTGGTAGCAGTGAATAATAAAGTACCACCAAATAACATTTTCCTCCTGTATCCAGTATTCTTTATAGGAAAAGTAAAATTAGAAGAAAACCAAATTCTTAGATTCAGCCAAGAATTAAAAGGTGGGAAATAAAAACTGACCCAATGAGCCAAAACCCAACTCCTCAACATAGAATACATCATCTGCTAATTTGGAAAAACCCATACCAAAGAAAACCTCTTCTAAAGAAGAGAACAAGCCCCAAAGCAAGAACTTAAAACAAGAATTCAAGAAAGCCAGGAAGAATTGAGAAGAAAAACTCTTATGTTGTAGCATGAAAAAGGCAATATTTCTCTCTGCCAACTTAAGAGATGCCATCAAAATGAAAATGAAAGTAAACAATTAAGCCTCTTTAAATGGAGATTTAAGGGTAACCAACTAAATATAAAGGAGAGGGAAATTAAGGAGCTCTATATTATGTAGAAGCTAGAGGGGTACATATCCCTTACAAAATGAATAAACAAAAACTAATAAAATTTATATTATAAAATCTGCAGAAAAACAACATAGCAGGGAAACAACATATAGTATGGATATACAACTTTGAGTGACCCATTCCCTAGTTTCTACAGATGTAGATCATTTGAAACTTTTATTATCACAGAAAAATATTTCCATTAATATTCACATTCAAGTCTGTATGGATGAATATTTTCATTTATTTGGAGTGAAGCTCTAGGACTCAAATTACTGAGCTCCATGGAAAGTTTGTATTTAACATCTAAAATTGAATTGGCAAAATACTTTACAGAACAAATGTATAATTACATATCTCACCAATAGTATATGAGTATTTCAGTCTTTCACATTATCAGAGATCTGTGGGCTCCTAAATCCCTTTCAAGGGTACACTCCCAATGGCCTAAATTGCTTTCACTTGGCCCCACTTCCTAAAGGTACTACCACCTCCCAGCAGGGATATTTAAGATTCAAACCAGAATACTGAGTAAGAAAGAAAATTTCCAGCTATGCTATGACCGTCCTGGAGAATATATAACTTAGGAAAACAGAGTCTTTCTTTTTGGAATGAGAGCAAGAAACTTCACATCAGAGACTTTTTTCAACGCTACAGATCAAATTTATAGAAGATATGGTTGAACTCTCTCACCTTCCTCAAAAAAACCCATGTAGGAGAACAAGTTCAACTAAGTCATTGCTACTAAACTCCTAATAAAAAAATCTTCCTATTAAATATTACCATTACCAGGGCTACAATGCAATGATGGAATAAGTGTCCTTGCTTTGAACTGTTATAAACTTCTTGCAATATAATAGACTTTAATTTTATAATTAAACATACTTTGTATAATATACTTTAATTATTTTTCATACACAAGTGCCTACTTCTGGTAATAGTGAAAATTACTTAGGTCACACATGATGCATATTAAATAAACTGAATAAAGAGATCACAAATCAACAAAAGTTTTCATGGATATTATATATACAATTAAGATATATTAAAATGCTGATGAATGTAATTAAAATTTACTAATTCCAATAAATAAGTGGATTAAATATTCAGAAAATAAAAGCTAGATCTTTAATGTACTGCTCATTGCCAAATTTTATTATAAAATATGACAATGATATCATCAAAATGTCAGAAGAAAATGTTGGTAAACATGTTTACATCAATAAATAGTGAACATTCTAAAATGGATCCAGAAACAATATAGTAGAATGCTGATATATTGATGATTTAAAATTGAAAGACTGGTACAACAAATATATAATAAATAAAACTAAAATGCAAAGAAAGTAATAAAGACATTTGGAAACATACATATGCATATCAAAGAAAAGATTAAAAATCTGTTACATAGTGTTTTCAAAAATTACTTACTGATCTAATTTAGATATATAAAAATGGATAAAATAAGAATAAAACCTAATATTAAGTCAGTCAACATATAACAGCAGATGTTCATTATTGCTAATATTCTAATAATGCTAATATTATAATATTCCTTTTTTTAAATTCTTTTAGTTGATGGGTCTTTATTTTATTCATTTATTATTTATTTATATGTGGTGTTGAGGATTGAACCCAGTGCCTTATATATGCTAGGCAAACATTCTACCACTAAGCTACAACCCCAGCCCCCTAATATTCTAATATTCTAATTGATAATATTCTAATAAGCAAAATTTGTTAACAGAAATAAAAATTAGTATAATTTTCCTGGTAGGTATTTTGGCAATTATTCTCAAAATTTAAACTGTATAATTTTTTATTCTGTGATCTCATCACATGACTATATTTCTAAGGAGGATAAATACATTAATACAAAAAGGTTATATCACACAACAGTACAGTTTCTTAAAAAATTAGAATAAAATCTAATACCCATGAACAAAGTAACTGATTAAAATAACTATGGCATAAATATACCTTAGATATTATGTAGCCACTGTTAATAGAACCTATGTAGGAATTCACAATCTTATTGATAAATAAAAGAAAATTTGGGCTGGGAATGTAGTTCAGTTTGGGGGCACTTGCTTAGCATGCACAAGGGTTCATTCCCTAAGCACCACATACACACAAAAAAACAACTAATTACAATGACATATGCATTAATTTCTGCCAAGATTCTGACTTGCTAGTTACTTTTTGGGTTCTATGTATGTAGCCCGTACCTCAGTGGAGTTTTTCCTTCCCTGAGAGTTTTACCCAAACTTCACAGGAACCCCGCCCCCTATATGTTGGAGACTTTCCAAATTTCTCTCTAGTAAGAGAAGTTAAGTGCAGCAAGCTTGTTTCTCTAGTAGCATTTCTATAACTCCTACATTTTCCTTGCTCTTCCTTCCTATTTTTCCTTACCATGAGGAAGAATGTAAAATGTATCCCCTCTACAATTTTCAAAAACCTAAATTGCAGTGAGTCTTTTGAAAATTTGGTAATTTTATTCAAGTTTTGCAGGTTCACACAAACAGGTCACATTTTTCAGGATTTGTATTCTGAACTTCTTCATCAAGAAGTGAAAAACTTTAACCGGACGCGGTGGCTCACGCTTGTAATCCCAGCACTTAGAGAGGCCGAGACAGGAGAATCGCGAGTTCAAAGCCAGCCTCAGCAACGGCGAGGCACTAAGCAACTCAGTGAGACCCTGTCTCTACATAAAACACAAAATAGGGCTGGGGATGTGGCTCAGTGGTCGAGTGCCCCTGAGTTCAATCCCCAGTACCAAAAAAAAAAAAAAAAAGAAGTGAAAAACTTTCTCTCATATGGAATAGTCTGGTCTCCTTTCCTTTTATCTGAGTACAAATCACCCATTCCCCAAATAGACTTATCTTCTCCAATATATCTATATCTATTTATTATTATTTTAATAAATGTGCTTACTTATTTAATCTGTTCCTTAATGTTAGCATACAAAGTATTGAAAAACGCAATATAAGGTCATATATAATAATTAAATTATGATGAATTTTATTTTATTCAAAATGTAATGAGCTGCAGTGACTTGTAGAACCTCATAAAAATGTTCTCAATAGAGAACATATTATACATTATCCTTTGACATAGCTTTGGAACAGAAGCAAAAGAAAAGCAAAACTAGTTTATCATAAGATTCTGAATACTTTTGTGTCTTTATCTTCTCAAAACTCTAGTAATATGAATAATAGTAGGGATATTGTCTCATTTGAAATTCTGGCATCCTTTTGCCTCTATAAAAATTTATGCAAATAAAAGATACAGAGTATCCAAAGAAATCCTTAGCAGCAAAATTGTGTTTATTTGGAGACATTACAATGCCTAATCTCAAATTATACTAAGAGCTACGGTGACAAAAACAACATGGTATTTGCAAAAAAAGGCATGAAGACCAGTGGAATAGACTAGAAGGCACACACACAAAAGAACCACTATATGAACCAGCTATATGAACCAGCTATTCCACTCGTTGGTATTTATTCAGAAAAACCAGAAACAGCATACATAGTGACATATGAATACCAATATTTATAGCACCACAATTTACAATAGCCAAGACATTGGACCAGCCTAGGTACTTATCCGTAGATGAATGAAGAAAGAAAACGTGGTAGATATACACCATAGAGTTGTACTCAGCCAGAAAGAAGAATGGAATTTTGTTAGTTGTTGGTAAATGGAAGGAAAGCACAGAACATGCTCATTGAAATAAGCCAGACTCAAAATGTCAAGGGTTAGATGTGTTCTTTCATATGTGGAAGCTAGTGAGAAAAAAGGAATAAGAAAGGGGGAGATTTAAAAAAACAGAAGGAATATCATTAGAGAAGAGACAGGGGATAAGGTGTGGGGAAGAACTGGGGAATGAGATTGACCAAATTTACTCTGTGTGTGTGTGTGTGTGTGTGTGTGTATTCCAATTTTATATATATATACATATATATATATGTTTCAATTATGTATACATTCCAATTATATATATATATTCCAAATAGATTAGAGAAAGGAAGTCAGAGGAAGGAGGAGAGGAAGCAAAGAAGTACTGGGGATTCAAATGGAGCAAACAGTTATGTGCATTATGAATATGTCAAAATGAATCCCATATTATATACGAGTATGTTTTAATAAAAGCATAAAGAATTATCAGAACATAAAATTATGTCATGGGCATATATGAATATGTCATAATAAATCCCACCATTTTGTATAAGTATAATACACCAAAAAATTTAATAAAAATTATAGCCAGGCATAGCATATACTTGTAATCCCAGTAGCACACCCTGTAATCCCAGTGACTCAAGAGGGTGAGGTAGGCGTATCACAAGTTCAAAGCCAGCTTCAACAACTTAGTGAGACCCTGTCTCAAAGTGAGAAATTAAAAATGGGTTGGGATGTGGCTCTGTGATTAAGTGCCTCCGGGTTCAATCCAAAACAAACAAACAAACAAATAAATAAATTTAATATCACATTGTAAGCCAGAACCTATGCTAAATTGAGATGTGCAATATGTCAGCATTAGTTATTTTATGTCCTTTCATTGTGTTATATGATAATGGTTTATTTCTTTTTATTGGTTATTTTTAGTTATACATGACAGTAGAATTCATTTTAATATAATTGTACAAGCATGGAATATATCTTATTCTATTTAGGACCCCATTGTTATGGATATACATGATGGTGGGATTCGCTATGGTGTATTCATGTAAGCACACAGGAAAATTATTTTGGATTCAACCCACTGTCTTTCCTTTTCCTGTTCCCTCTCCCTTACCTTCATTTCCTTTTTTCTAATCTACTGAATATCTATTCTTCCTTTCTCCCCATTTATCGTGGGTTAGCTTTCACATATAAGCGAAAACATTCAAACTTTGGTTTTGGGGGACTGGCTTATTTCACTCAGCATAATAGTCTCCGGGCCCATCTATTTATTTGCGACTGTCATAAAGTCATTCTTTGTAGCTCAGTAACACTCCATCTCTAGCAATCAAGAAAATGTAAATTAAAATATACTGAGATTTCATCTCACTCCAATGAGAATGGCAATTATCAAGAATACAAGCAGTAATAAATATTGGTGAGGATGTAGGCAGAAAGGTACACTCATACATTGCTAGTGGGACTGCAAATTGATGTAACCACTCTGGAAAGCAGTATGGAGATTTCTCAAAAAACTAGGAATGAAACCACAATTTTACCCAACTATCCCACTCCTTGGTTTATATTCAAAAGCTGTAAAATCAGCATACTACAGTGACACAGCCATATCAATGTTTATAGCTTAATAAACATTTAGCTAAACTATGAAACAAACCTAGATACCCTTGTACAGAAGAATGGATAAAGAAATTATGAGATGAATGGATAAATAAATTATGAGATATGGATAGATAGGTAGGTAGGTAGGTAGGTAGATAGATGGATGGGTAGATAGAACTATTAGCCATAATTATTTCTTCAAACTGATTTTCTTTTTCATTCATTTCGAAGGGGAAATCAACACAAAATTCATTTTCTTTAAATGTCTTTATCATAAAAAAGCCTTTCCAGAATATATTCTGTTTTCAGAAATAATCACACAACAGAAACTGAAATTGACAAAAAGATTCATCATAATTGCCAAGGTGCTCTGTTTTGTGTGCAACCAGTATGGTCTTTGTTATAGAGCGGGGCGGGGTGGGGGGGGATGTAACAGTTTTAAAAATTATAACTTTTTTCTAACTTTTTTGTCGTTTCTATATTTAATGAATCACAAGGTTTCTTTTTTTGTGTGTGAAATATCCCTTAAGTAGTAAGCTAATAGAGATGAAAGCTTGAATGACAGATACTGTTTACTTTCCTAGTAGCATTTTTTTTCTGTTTAAAGTAAATAATATACAGAGAGTGCAATCTTGCATTGTATTTCAGGACTCAAGAAGAAGTAACATGAGTCTCAGATGGTATTTTATGGGTATAAAATGAGAACAGGAAATAATGGTCCTCTCAATGGAACTCAGAGCCTAGGTAAGTGATTGATTTAGTGGATTATATTTTGACTTATTGCCTTGTCCATTTTTCTTTTCAAGTAATACCCTTGGCTATGTATTCCTTTATACATTTAAATTAGACTTTGAGATAATACTTGTCACACAAAGAAAGGATATACCCCAAAATATTTTGGAGATTTCTTTAGTACAATTCCAAAATAGTCTTGATTATACCTTTCCACATTTGCATGCAATAAGGGGGTGTCTATTTTCTCTCTGGAATTAGATACTTGCAAAATATAGAAAATATAGTTGTTTGCAAAATATAGTTGTTTGGGACTCCTGAAGTTTGGCTTAGAATATCAAGAAAAAATTTTCAACAAATTAGATCACAAATCTTATGCTGTAAACCATAGTTTTTAAAAAAAACTTTTGCAGCATCACAGTAATATTCCAAGAATGGGTCATTAATGTGTCAAGAAATATTGAAGGTTATAAAATTTTAGAGAGATAAATTAATACTGATTCAAATATACTTTTAACTGTTCAAAAATTTTCAGTATTAAAATAATAATAACAAATCTTTTTATGTGGCAATTCAGTTCCCAAACATCAATGACAACTGATACTTGATTTACCTTTCCACAAGTTTGGAGTTGGAAGTTATATATGAGGCGATTCTTTTTGCATGGAAATACAGGCAAAGCAGGACTATAATCCTTAGCAAATAATAGTGCCTGGTTAGGGATACTTTCTCTACGTTTCTTAGGGAAATTGATCTCAAGCAAATCAGTGGTATGACTGAACTGTACAACTAGAGATAAGAATTCTAAATTGCATAAGTAGATGAGATTTTCAGGGAAGGTTCCTGGAAAGAAGAAAATTGAACAGAGGAGCCCCAAGATCTATACAAGTGATAACTCTGGGTTTTATGTTCTTAGCAATCTTACCTCATCACATTAACCTCTCTGTCAGAATGGAATGCAGATCATGATAAAAAATCTAAAGATTTTTAAAAGCATGATATAATGTAACTGCAGGATATAGACTAAAAGAGATGCTGACCAAAATAATTTTTGCAAAGATAGGACTTTGGGACTAGAAACAAAAGATAATGTAAATAAGTATTTTCCTACATGGTAAAGTTGTTTATAATGGCACAGTCTCAAAATTCTGGAATCATTATACATGTATGTTGAAATTGAATAAGCAAGTAAATGGGAAGAGCATGTTGTGAGCTTGTTTTTGATTACTGGAGCAGAAAAATATGGATAAGCCAGAGAAAAGTGTTAAAGTGAGCCAACTGGCTCTGCAGTATGTTAGAAAAATTAGTATAAACTGGTGCTTAGGTTAATAGAGGTATTGACGGATAGACAAAGAAATGAGTACAGATATCTGTTTATGCATTGATTAGTACACACATATATATATACATCCTAGCAATCTTCACAACCAGGGCTGAAACCAATGACACTTCAAGGACTGTTTTCATCCAGAGTCTAAAATTTGATTTTTAAACTATTCTTCAGTAAAAGGAGCTATGACTCCTTAACATCAGTCTGATTTTAAAATTTGACAGGGATTATACACAGAAAGCCTGGAATATCTTACAGTACCAGTAAGTAAGTGCTTAAAAAACAAAATGATCAGGTCAAGTCAAAGTGGCACTGAAAGATCTCCTAATAGCCAAAGATGAAAGAATCTAAGCAAATAAATAAATAAATAACATAGTACTGTATCAGAATATAAAGCATAAAGTAAGTATTCATGGGAAGGAAGGAAGAATGGAAGGAGGGAAGAAGGAAGGAAGGAAGGAAGGAAGGAAGGAAAGATGGAAAGAATTCCTTCTCAAGTGAATCTAACTACCCATCTATTATATGGGCTTAGAGACTTAAAAATAAAGAATAACTATGGAAAAATGTGTCTCTGGAGGGAAAAGTGTATGGTGGAGAAATCTGGTAACTCTTATATAGCTGATCAATATTACATAATCATGTTGATAGTATGGACCTTTCACATGCTATGCTATGGTCTTCTTCCCCTAAATCCATAACTCTTGTCTAACCATGAAACCTCATCACATAAATCCCAATTAAGACACATTCTACAAAATACCTTATCATTACTCTTCACAACATTTAAGGCCATCCAAAAGAGCGAAGTCTGGAAAACTATCATAGTTCAGAGGAAACTATGGATTCCTGATGGACAATTAAATGCAAAGTGATTCTAGATAAGCTCTTAGGGGAAAACTAATAAAATTTGATGAAAGGATAAATAGCAGTTGATAATAATGTGTGACAAATGTATCATGCTAATATAAAATGTGAATAATAGAGGTAACTAGGAATGAGATACATGGGGTATTCTTGGTATCAGGTTTACAAGTTTTCTTCAAATATAAAATGGGTATGTAGCTGGAATAGTGACTATAGTTACTGTAGTACACACAGGATAAAACATACCATGGCTGAAAAATGAGAATGAATAATGGCCTAAAAGGTAAATGTTCTACATTTCAGGGCACTTCTCCATGTCCAGTCTGGAATTTAAAAGCCTTTAGAGAAAAAGAGAAGGAGGTATATGAGAGAAGGCACATTAAAAAACACCATTTTATGCATATCATACATTTTATGAAGCTCTGGAAGAGAAGAACTTAAAAGGTTCAAAACTACAGAAATAATGAGAGATAATGTTAAGTAACCTGATTTGATAAATGTCTGCTGAATGCTTGTGTTGAAATAATCTCACTGAATTCATTAATATGCATAATTAATTCATGTTTATCAAAAAATAACATAGTATGTTTAAAAGTCATTGTTTTAAACTGGAAGAAGCTAATTTATCAGAAAGATTATTATTTCAACAACTAAATAAGGAATTTGAAAGTGTTTAAATGAACTTATCTTTCCATGCTTGACTTATTTCATTCAAAACATTGTCCTCCAGTTCCATCTATGTTGCCACAAATAAAAGGCAAATATTTCATGTCCTCAACTCATTTGTGGAAGCTAAAAAATTTGACCTTATAAAGAGTGGAATAGTGTTCACTAGAGGGTGGAGACTAGGGAGAGAGAGAAATTAGACAACAGTTACCAAAATATAGTTAGATAGGAAGAATTGATTCTATTGTTTTATAGCACAATAAGGAAACTCTAATCTACAACAATTCATTATATAATTTTAAATGACTAGAAAAGTCTAGTTTCTCCAAAAAGGAAAAATGATAAATTTTGAGGACATGGAAATACTTACACACAATTGATCACTGTATGCATGTGTCGTTTATCAAATTGTGCCCTACAAATATGTATAAATATTAAAAATGTATAACTATATAAGTAAAAGTGAAAAAACTAATTCTGCTATGACAAAAGAAGACTTATTTTAGATTTTGTGGACAATGATGAATTTGCAAATGTTTACCTTTTTACATAGATATGAAAGAAAAAATTGATGTGAAAAAGGGGAATGAGAAGGTACTATGGAATGAGAACACCAAGAGTCAACCCACCCTAGGGCTTCAGTAAAGATCACCCATGCTTATACGGAAGAACATATGTTTAGTAACAGATGCACTATGTTATTGGTGCAAGCAAATAAACATAGTGCAGTGGCTCAGAAGAGCAGAGTTAAATATACCTAGCAACATAATTTGAAATAATATCCCACTGATATGCAGCATCAGGAATCCAAGACAGCAGTGAGGGGAAAATAAAACCCCTATTTAGAATTATTTTATGGTAAAAGGAAAAAAAAAGTGTGGTTAAACTCCAGAACAATATTTCAGAGTAAGTGAGCATGAATATATATGTTTATTAAGTAACAGTAGTTATTTCACTATAGTATCTCTAGAATCCATTGTGTTTCTTCTGAGGATGATTAATGCAATAAATTTCCAATATATTTATATTACTTTATTTTAATATCACATTTCCTTATACTTTTAAGTAGCATCATATTTTTGCCACTAACTTAAAAAAATATTGTACATGATTACTTT
Source organism: Xerus rutilus (assembly GCA_028644305.1). NCBI lineage: Eukaryota > Metazoa > Chordata > Mammalia > Rodentia > Sciuridae > Xerus > Xerus rutilus. Next base: position 39,978,635 of record CM053403.1, on the reverse strand, counting down.
ATGGATGTAAATAATTTCTCCAGTAATTATCAATAAAAAAAATGTAGCTCTTTTGATGTACATCTCACTTTTTTTGGGGGGCGGGGTCTGGAGATTGAACTCAGGGGCACTCGACCACTGAGCCACATCCCCAGCCCTATTTTGTGTTTTTTTTTGTGTGTACAGACAAGGTCTCACTGAGTTGCTTAGCACCTCACTGTTGCTGAGGCTGGCTTTGAACTCGCAATTCTCCTGTCTCAGCCTCCCTAACTGCTGGGATTACAGTCTTGCGCCATCGTGCTGGGCTTGTACATCTCATTTTCAAAGGAACTAATGCAAATATAAATCCAGCAAACCTATTTATACAGGAAAGGCTAATAGCTTTTTTTCTCAAACATTCTACTTTCTCTAAATAAACTGAAAAATGTGTTAGAGATATTGTTAAAGAGAAAAAGTTTAATTAAAAGGCATTGTTTTGAACTGAGGGCATAATTGGAAATAAATACATTCAATCCCAACAAGAAACATTCCTTTCACTAGGACAAAATCAAACTCCATGGGGAAAAAATGGTGGTTGCGATGCATACCCATATCAAGACCACATTCTACACAGATGTTTCAGTCATTTGAACAAGGCATTTTTCAGAATACTTTGTCTAAAAAAAAATTCTAATTTAACTTTTACATGTAGAAGAGAAAATTTTTTCTGTACATCCAAATAAATTAAGATACTTGTCATTCTATCATTTAAACCAACATTTATGGTATATTTTTAGTCTCATGCAAGGACAATGGTTTATTGGGTAGCTATTACCAAAGAATCAATCTTTATTTAGAAAGCTGTTTTTATTCACATCACATCTTAAAGGCTGAGAAATAAAAGGCATAAAAATACCAATGACAGATAAAACAGAGAAAATTGCTCTGAACAAACTCTTCTAGAATAGTGTGGTGCATATAAATTATAAAAACACTAAAACTTGATCAAAAAGGAAGGTCTTTAACTTTCATTTAAATGCATGAACAGATGTGGCAGACCTAATGTCAATGAATAAATGGCCCCAAAATGTGGAATATGAGAACAAGATCTCTGAATGTTTTAAAACTCATGCCAGGCATGGCTGGATTCCTCCAACAATAAATGAGTAAAAGACCTAGAGTGCATGTAGGGCGATTGTTTGTCAAGGTTTATAGGACTTTGGCCACAAAAGACCTTATCTTGCTCTGTTGAAAGAATGATTACCACTTAAAAATTAATCTGCAGCTTTATAGTCGCCTGTGTATATAAAGATGAGTTGAGCTTCAATTGAAATGCATGCCATGAGAGTCTATTTTGAATTGTTCCATTTTTATTCTTTCTTTAAACTTTACATGGGTTAACATATATTTTAGCAAAATAGCAAAAAACTACAAAATCTACTCTGCTATCTCAAGATTCCTTTTATATTCGACCTAATGGCTTTTGTGTATTTATGCATGCTGTATCTTCTACTAAAATTTCAACATTTACTTAATCTGATCAGATGTCTTAAATATAGCAGTCCTCACTTGACTACAGAGGATAGGTACCCAGCCCCTGAGTGAATGTCTGAAATTTCAAATGCTTCTAAACTTTGTACATGCCATATTTGTCCCCATACATAGATACCTATGATAAAGTTCAATTAATAAATTAAACATAATAAAAGATTAACAATAATGATGTCAAATTATTATAATAATATACTATAATAACAGTTGTTTGAAACTTATATCGTGTTTGTTTCCAGATCTTTCCACTTAATATTTTCAGACTATGGTTGACAAAGGGAAAATGAAAATGTTAAAAGTGAAACTGCAGATCAGTAGAGACTACAATGTATAAGAAAGTTGGGCGGGCATTGTGGCTCAGTGGTAGAGCGCTTGCCTAGCATGTGTGAGGCACTGGGTTCGATTCTCAGCACCACATAAAAATAAATAAATGAAAATGAAGATTCATCCACAACTAAAAAATATATATTAAAAAAAAAAGTTGAATTCATGAAAGAACACCTATCACTATGGTATATGTGTTCCTCAAATACTATAGAACTACTAGAATGGTCTCCAGAGAGAAACGTAAAGGTTTTAATAAGCAATACAATTTAAAGCCCCCAAATTTTTAACTAAGAGCAGACAGTAGTTATGATTTAAAACATAACAAAGAAATTGTGTATTTAAAGACATTGATTATCCATTCTTGAGAGTGGATAAATGAAAATTATATAAAAGTTTGTTTCTTATAAATCTATTTTATTTAAATCATTTCATTTCTCTGTTATTGTGTGATTTTTATTATGTGCTCAAATTATATCAGTTTGACTTTATTTACCATAATTTTTCCCTTATCTTCCATCTTCAATGTTGTGTTAGTTCATGAATTTATGATCACTTCTCTGGACTATGATAATCTACAAATTATTTTTCTGTTGATGGTTTCACAACATTACAAATGTATACCTTCCTTCCAGATATTAAAAGAAAAATTGATATGGATTTGCAAAAAATGACAAATTAAAGGTATAATAGAATGAGCATTCTGTTCATGGTTTCCTAACTTTCCATTTCCTCTTCCATATTGATGCCAGATTATCTTTCTAAAATAAAATCTCTAAGAACTCTTTGATGACAAAAAGCATGTTTTCTCAACCTCTCCTCCATCTTATCCTTAGGTTCTGAAGACGTTTTCCTCCACCATAACTTTGTGGGTTATTACAGATAATGAGCATGGCATATTTCTTAACTCCATATTTTTATTTTTTTGGTACTGAGGAATGAACTCAGAGGCACTCAACCACTGAGCCACATCGCCAGCCCTATTTTGTGTTTTATGTAGAGACAAGGTCTCACTGAGTTGCTTAGTGCCTCACATTGCTGAGGCTGGCTTTGAACTCACAATACTCCTGTCTCAGTCTCCCAAAGTGCTGGGATTACAGGCATGTGCCACCATGCCCAGCTTAACTCCATATTCTTAATAATGCTCTTCTCTTCACCTAAAATATCCCTACCTGTATCTATGGTCAAATAACATTCCTCTTCCAAATTTTAAATAAAAGCTCATATTCCCATGAAATTTACCTTTTTTCTGTACATAAAAATGTTTGTTCCATTTTGCGTGTGGCTACTAAATCCTATGCATACTTTTTACAATTTTCATAACGTTTGATTTCATAACTTTTTAATGATCATTTTATCTATACTAAGTAGCTCTTTGAAGGAAAGACTAGACACTTTTCTCTTCATACCTTTAATTGCAAACACACACACAATCCTCAGTGTTTACTGAATTTAGGAGTAAATTATTTAAAAATAGGATTGCTTGAATTTAAAAACTAATATTTCTCCCACATTATTTTTAAGCAATAAGATATGCTGTTATTTAATATTAAATGTTCAACATTCTTTTAAGCAATTTAAATTTTGTTTTATTTCATAGTAGCCTTATAAGGAAAGTACTATTTTAGCATCCATTTTATAGATTACATAACTCTGAGTTTTTACCAAAATTGCCAAGAGTTATACAAATAATATTTAGTCCAGGCTCTAATATTATAGTCCATGTATTTAACTGCTATCTTATGCTTCTTTAGCAAGAGCAGAGATTAAAATAATTAGGGTTATACTGTCATGTATAACTAAAAAGAACAAATCAGAAAGAAAAAAAAGAAAAATTAGGGATGAATGAAATCAGATGGTAGATACAACCTCAATATGAGGTGGCTATTGGCATCAAGCCAGAAACTAACAAGATATATCCTACATTGCTTCATTTTCTTATCTTCTTCCATAAGAAGCTAAGGTGCTATCCTTCTCTAAAATATGCTCTATACAAAGAGATTTGTAAAAAAAAATTGTAATGAACTCTAGGCAGAGAAAAGTAAATCAAAATGAGAAGATACTTGGCATTTTACACACTGCCAAATTTAAGACTGAAGTGATTAATATGTTTGTATCACCCTGCCACTGGTGTCAAAATGTATAGTGTGTCACAGACCAAGAAACATTTTATTATATCAAGTGTAAGAAAAGAAGTTTTAAGCCGGGCGTGGTGGCTCACGCTTGTAATCCCAGCACTTAGGGAGGCTGAGACAGGAGAATCGCGAGTTCAAAGCCAGCCTCAGCAACGGCGAGGCGCTAAGCAACTCAGTGAGACCCTGTCTCTACATAAAACACAAAATAGGGCTGGGGATATGGCTCAGTGGTCGAGTGCCTCTGAGTTCAATCCCTAGTACCAAA
>CM053403.1:39913789-39974302 GCA_028644305.1 Xerus rutilus | reverse complement strand
GAAAAGAAGTTTTACCAATGATGCCGAGTTTTCTATTTGCTTATCTTTATAGTAAGAGTATTTTTATTTCAACTTTCTATGCTGTTAACTGTAGTGTTCAAAAGGGCAAGTACTCTGGAGTTACAAATAAAGTTCTTCCCTCCACCACCACCCCCAAACTGCCTTGTTTTAGCATTAAAAAGCTGAGGAAATGTCTTCGGAGTAAAAATACAGGGGAAAAAAATAGGCACAGGGGAGGAACTGCAAAAATAAATAAATAAATAAATACATACATACATAAATAATAACCCCATCACTTGGCATTTGATCTGGAGAGAGATAATACTAACAACATCTGCGTCTAGCTGGAATAGAGCATCACTGTACAGAAGTGTCTCTAGGGTATATTTCAATTGTGTCTTGTTAAGTACAGCTCTTTATAAAGTGAATTTATATGTGGATTCTTATGACTTTTTTTGTGGGATGCAAACAAGGCACACTTTGTAGATAAAAGCAAAGTTTTAACATAACATACAGAAATTGGTGCCCTCCTGTAATCCCAGCACTTTGGGAGGCTGAGGCAGGAGAATTGCTAGTTCAAAGCCAGCCTCAGGAACAGCAAGGAGCTAAGCAACTCAGTGAGACCCTGTCTCTACATAAAACACAAAATGAGGGTGGGGATGTGGCTCAGTGGTTGAGTACCCCTGAGTTCAAATCCCTGGTACCAAAACAAAAAAAAAAAAAAATATATATATATATATATGAACTAAAACCAGTAATTCTACCTTGCTACTTTGCTTAGGTTTATTCCTTCTATTAAATTACTTCTTTCTTCCTTCTCATTAATATTTAACCATCATGTATATCAAGAAAACCATTACCATGATTTGACATCTGGGTCTGATAGAGTATTTTTTCAAAATATTACATTAATAATCAATAGAAGTAAGAATAATATGATAATGGAAAACAATTATTTCAGAAAATTTAAAGTTAGTTTATTATAAATATTCATATAACAAGTAAATTTTGACATACAGACACCATAAAAGACAACATATAGTGTCATATCTCTCTTTAGCACAACAGTACAATGCAGATCTTTTGCTGTAACACATTGCCGATGAACAAAGTGATCCTCTCTATTTAATGACTAATTGGATGAAATCATCATGTTTTCTTTGTTTTTTGGTCATATACTTGTTTTAATCAGCTTTTTTCACTGCTGTGACAAAAAGACCTGACAAAAACAACTAAAGAAGGAAGAGTTTATTTGGGGGCTCACAGTTTCAGAGGTCTCAATCCATAGACAGCTGGCTACATTCCCCAAGATTCAAGGTGAGGCATAACATCGTGGTTGAAGAGTATTATAGAAAGAAAACAGCTCAGATGACAGTGATCAGAAATCACAGAGAAAGCAAGCTCTGCCCCAAAGGACAAAATATTAAACCCAAAGGCAAGCCCCCAAGGACCCACCTCCTCCAGTCACACCCTACCGCCTACAGTTACCATCAAGTTAATCTTTAACAGGGAATTAATGCTCTGATTAGATCAAAGCTTTTATAACCCAATCATTTCATCTCCAAACTTTCTTGCATTATCTCATACATAAGCTTTTTGGGGGCACTTCATACCTAAACCATAATACTGCTCACTTATAGATACTTTAAGAAAATTCATATAGATATCATCCTTTGAAGATCCATTGTCTCATTGAGATTTCATTTACATATCCATTTCAGCATCATCATTAGAATATTGTTATCTGTGATCCTTGATATCTGTCACTTTGAATTCATCTTCTGATTCTTTAATAATTGTAAAGCATTTTCTCAGCCAATTTTGCTCTCTATGTCACTAAGAAAGAAAAGAAAAAATTCAGGATTCTCAATGTGTTCAATGATATTATAGAGATTGTGTCCCCAGGCTACTTTTATACATTTTTTAAGACAATGTAATATCTGGGCAACAAAATAAGGAAACAGGATAATAATTTGTTAACTATTACTTTATCTTTCTAAATTAACTATAGTATAAATAAACTTTTTCTTAAAGGGCTATATAACAAATATTTTATTCTTATGGGACACATACATGTTCTCAGTTGCAACTACTCAACTCTTCCATTGAAGCAGAAACAGTACTATACAATATATAAATAAATTTTACTAATTTCCAATAAAACCATCTGCCAAAATCTATATCAGCATTTTCCAGAGAAACAGAATCAACAGAGTGTCTTGAGTATACACATATATTGTACATGTATACTCAGATGTAATCTACTGGGAATGTCTATTATAATACTACCTAAAGAATTAGCATTTGGCTCACTTGAAATTGGAGGGTGAGAAATAAAGACCCAGGACAACCAATAATATAGTTCCAGTCTGAGTCCAAGTCTAAAGGCATGAGAAGACTGATATCCCAGCTCAAAGACAAGCACAATTGAAGCCTCTAAGAGATTGGATGAAGCATATCCATATTCAGGAGAACAAATTCTTTAAGTCACTCTGCCATTTAAATGATAATATGATCCAGAAACATCCTCTCACACATACATAAAATTACACATGACAAAACATCTGGATACCATATATCCTGGTCAAGTTAACACAATTTAATGATCACAAGTCTACATTTGTCAACTTCGCACTCAAAGGTATACCTTTAAACCATATTTAATTTCCCAAAACACAATAACAACATCATCATTTCACCTAACATGATATAACTACCTTGCATGATACAACTGTTCTGCCTAACATGGTATAACCAAGAAAACACTAATTCCTTTCCCATAAGAGGAGATAAGATCTTTAGGTGATGTTCACTCCTCCTCTAGATATCACATAACTTAAATGTTATCACATAACATCAACAGATCTTATATTACAAGATACGGTAATAAGAGAATCTAACTAGAATTTAAGAAGAATAAGAGAATTTAGCCCTCAGTCCATATGCCTCTGTGAATCTAAATTATTTTATCATTCTTTGTTTTTCTTTTGACTAGGAGTATTCGATGATTAATGATTTATTGATGGGATGATTTTGTGTGACTAGGAGTATTCGATGATTAATGATGAAACAGATCCTATGGTAAATAACAGCAAAATATTTCAACTTACAGATTAAAAAAATCACAAAGTTTCCATAGTTTTTCTTACTTAGAGATATATTCAATGCACTCATTAAATAGATGAGTTTCATTATATTTTAAGACAATGATGTTTTCACTTTGCTGTTTGGAGGACTCATAAGTAAAAACATGAAGTATCAGTTTTATTAAAGTTAGAGATACTAACAGATGAAATTCAAATCTAAAATTTGCTGCATGGACTTGGAACATAGCTCAGAGATATAGCATCCATAAAGCCCCATGTTCAATACCCAGCACTGGGAAGAAACAAAACAATTATAAAATTTACTGCAGTACACCATGATAGTGTGTCAAGTATTAAAGATCTCCTATGTTCATGTCACGGTGCTTAGTAACAATGATGGCACACAAATTTATGGTTGCAATTTTTCCATAAGAGTTGGTATTTGGGCACATGAAGTTAAGTAAGAAACACACAAGAGGGGCTAGGATTGTGGCTCAGTGGTAGAGCACCTGCCTCACATGCGTGAGGCACTGGGTTCGATCCTCAGCACCACATAAAAATAAATAAAATAAAATAAAGATGTCATGTCCATCTACAACTAAAAAATAAAAATAAAAAAAAGAAACACACGAGAAAAATGCCTGAAGGCTATATAAGAGGTTTACTTAAATTGACTAAACTAAATTTTTAATAGCAATGGGGACTCACTAAGAAATGAGAGAGAAAAGTAGATGATAATATTTATACAGAGTAATGATTGATTTATCAGTATCATAATGATAACTCATTATTATGATTAGAGTAAGATAGCTAAAAAGAGTGTTTTCAAGAAACTATAAAATATGTAAGGCTAGAGGGCAAGAACTAACCTCTGAGAATGGAGACAAATCAAAGATTCTAGAATTCCTAAAATTTATCCAAAAGAAACTCACCATATTATAGCAATACACTCATACTGACGTTTATATTAGTACAATTCACAACAGCCCAGTTATAAAATGAGCCTAGGTGTCTGTCAACAGATAGATTAAAAAATATAGTACATATACATGATGGAGTTTTACCTGGACATTGATAAGAGTGAAATTGTGTCCTTTGGAGGAAATGGATGGAACTGGAGAGCATCATTTTAAGTGAAATAATCCAGACTCAGAAAGTTTTGTGTTTTCTCTCCTCTATAGATGCCAGAGAGAAAGAAAGAAAGAAAGAAAGAAAGAAAGAAAGAAAGAAAGAAAGAAAGAAAATTCATGAAAATACAAGGGAGACCAGTACAGTATAGGGATTAGAGTGAGACAGGAGGGAAGGGAAAAGGAGGTACTGGAGAAAAAAAACTTAATCAAATTATGAGCATGTATGAATATGTCACAATGAATCCCTTTATTATGAATAATTATAATGCACCAATTAAAAATTTTTAAAAAATATTTCCTTCAAGAACTGAAAGCAATGGTCAGGCTCAACACAAATGAAGTAAAAGAGCAATTAAAATGACATGAGGTTAATTCCCAAAAGAGAAAACAGAATTACTTTAATAAAATATATCAGTAATTAATCAATGAGAGATTCTGAGATACTCTCATGTTAGTATCTAAATTTACTCTTAATTTACATTCACCAAGATTTTTGCAAGAAAATTAATTTCTCACTTGGTGGCATTCACCAGATGCCTATCTGTGAAACATAAGAAGTAAAAGCAGCCCACCCACCAGTTTAACAGCTTGACTTAAGAAAATATGAGACAGCTCTTGATCTGAGAAGACAAACAAAAACAATCCTAATGACCATTAGTCAACTTAGAAAAAAAGTCTCTTCAATTAATTACATGAATCCTTTCTCACAACTTGAAGGCAAAGAGCTATGAAAAGAAAAAAAGTAAAATACTTAATTTTACACTCAACTATAAAAAATCAACTTGGCAAAAAGTTAGTAAAACTGATACCACTTTTGGGCAGCAAAGAATTCTGGGTGAAGATGTGATTCTTAAAAGAAACAACAAAAAATGTATTCCTAAATTAAGTATGTGATCTTTTTGTGGAGTGGATGGTTTGTTAATCTGAAAAATGCTGCTTTCGAATCTCTAGTATAAAATTTGAAAGAGTATGTTAACCAAAGTGTGAATAAGATGTATTTCATGTCCTCTGTCACAGAACTTTCATTTAGTAGATCATAATCTCAAATTGTCATAACTACGAAAATTTTAAAAATTGCCTTGATTTCAAGGATTAGTAAGGAAGATTCAAATCATAAATTTATTTTAAACACTGAAATTTTAGCATGACACTATAATCTAATGTCAAAATCTCATGCAAACCATGACAATCAGTTTTTTTTTCCTTAATGTAAGTTCTGAAAAATAGATTTCAGTATGAGATGAATTGGAAACTTCAAGCTAGCTATGCCTTAACACATGCTACTATTTATAGTTGAATTACAATATACACATTTTTTAAGCAAACTCTTGACAAAAAGGCATTAAGATTCCATAGTTTATTTGTGACATAAATCATAATCTGATGAAATTATTGTTTATAAGAAAAGATAATATAACAAAATGTTCACTGCTTCTTTGGTTTGCTGTTCGTATCCTGGATAAGTTAAGAAAAATAAAGTCTTGGGGGCTGGGATTGTGGCTCAGCGGTGGAGCGCTTGCCTCGCATGCGTGAGGCCCTGGGTTCGATCCTCAGCACCACATACAGAGGAATAAAATAAAGACATTGTGTCCATCTACAAAAAAAAAAAATTATAAAAAAAAAGAAAAATAAAGTCTTAATGAGTAGTGTCTCAGTGAAAGTAGACTTCATAGGAGTCAAAAATCTCCAGATAAATTAACATTTTCAACAAAAGTTATTACCCACAAACAACATAGTTCCATGTTAGGCCAGCTAATGACAATACAGCTTGTATTCAGTAGCTGAACATCATCTTAAACCTAAAGTATGGGAGTGCTTCAAAATGCACTAGAGAGGACAGCAGATTAGTTTGTGATAAGAAAACCCTCAGAAATCCCACTTAGGAACCAACATTTGATCTTCATGGACCAATATAAAAGAATTAACAGGACCTTTAACGGGATGGAATTGATTTCTTCTGGTAGCTCAATTCATGAGAATTTTGTTTTGAAATAAATAGTTGGAAAATATGAAGTTGTTTGCTACTTACACAAGTGAATCCAACTTTCTGCCCAGTCACCTGATAAATTAGTGAAAGAAATATGACAATCATTTGACTCTTGGATGCACTGTGATGTATCATTCTATTTTATGTAAATACAAAAAAAGAGACTTTTAAAATATATGTTTTTTGGACTTGTTTTGTGGACTTTTTTCTTTAAAAACATTTTTAATAAAAAATTTAAATGTTTTCCTCTTTGTAATAGTTGATTCTCCCAATGAATATGCTATAATCATTGAATGAGAACAATCAAAGCCAATTGAAATTTTACATATACTATTTTCACTTGCCATAGTATGTGCACTAAATATTTTAAGGTAGTTCTTGAAGACAATATATGAAGACATAATTCATGCTACTTGCATTGTATTGAGCAAAGGATTAATGAAAACTTTCTGGTTTTTAAATTTTATTTTTAAAATAGTCTTAAATAAAACCATTAGCAATATTGGTCAGAAGATAATGAGAAAAGTTATTTTTAACTTTTTTGGTGGTATGTTATTTATTTAACATAAAAGGTTTCATTCAATACATTTCGAACAAAAGAAGGCACTAGAGTTAATGATAACAAGGTAGAAAAGATGACAAGATAACAATTTTTTGGTATCACATTAGTGTTCCTTTTCTAAGAGTAAATGAAATAAAATACTGATGAAAATTCAAACCTAGCCAAGTGATACATGTCTGTTTATAAATATTTGGAATAAAATCTTATTAGCAATTTTTCCTCATTACCTGAATTGGGGATTTGAGTTCCAGCTCGCACAATAAATACAAGGATTTTAAGGGACAGAAAATCAACCTAATATTTTCTGTCAAAATCAAGTGTAGCTGGGCATGGTGGTGCACACCTGTAATCCCAGAACTTTGAGAGCCTGAGACAAGAGAATCATGAGTTCAAAGCCAGCCTCAGCAATGGCGAGGCACTAAGCAACTCAGTGAGACCTTGTCTCAGAATCTAAATAAAACACATAATAAGGCTGGGGGTGTGGCTGAGTGGTCAAGTACCCCTGAGTTCAATCCTCGGTATTAAAAAAACAAAAATTCAAGTGTAGAAAGTATCCCATGATAATTTATCAAAAACATATTACATGAGCCAATCACTATGAAGCACAGTTATCCATTATCAAGCTCTTTTAATTCCTTGGGATTTAAATTGTGGTCACCAGCATCATGGAAGTTTGTTAGAAATTCAGAAATCCAGCCCCACTCCAGGCCTATAAAATCATGATCTACATTTTGAAAGGTTCCCTGTGTGGTTCATATGCATGGCTTAAGAAGTACTAATTTAAGCTAAATTTGGAGAAGGGCTGGAGCCAAAGAAGTGAGTGAAAATGATTGTATTGGTATATTTTCTCACCTAATAGATGCATCACACTATAAACAATATTATATACTGTTCATCAGGCATTGAGTGAAGATCTACATTTATTATGAAGTTTAAAACTCACAAGTCTGAATTGCTATTGATATTTTTCAATGAAAAAACAGATTTACAGATATTATGTAGAGTTGGCAAGTTCACATAGATGGTAATTGATAGGAGGCAGTCTAACTCGGGAAATTGTGCACTTAATCAAGTTATACCGCCTAGCATATGGCTAAGTAGAGATCTCAACTTGGTTCAAGATATGAAGCCATTTTTTCAATAGAAAACATAAATTATACAAACATAACCCTAGATTTAAAAAATGTAATACAAGAATCTCACTCTAAGCTTTCAAAATGCTTTATTTCTGCCAAATGGTGGTTTTTAAATGGAAACATGCAAACAGAAAAGCTACATGGATGCACTACTAGCTACCCTTAAGCCAAATAAATTTAACTTAATTATCTACTCATGAAAACATAGAGTGAGATATTGAGAATGAATTTTAAAACTATTTAAGAGTGCTCTGATGTACATATACATTTCACTTACTTGTACTCTTTTGGAAAGGTGCATGACTCTCCTTTATTCTGAGAAGTATTGAATCAGAAAGTGATGAATTGTTATATGTTTTTATTTCTCTTTCTTTAGCTATAGCCATATTCTGATAAATTATAAAGATTTTTAAAAAAAGACCTCTTTCACAATGGTAGTGGCAAAGATTCAAACAATGAACAAAAAAATCAAGGAATACTGTAGTGATTTTCTTACACTCAGATTCATAGCCAATATATTAAAAAAACAGCTGACATTTACTGAACCCTTATTTACATGTACTGCACTTTCACAAGAGGATGTTTATTAATATAATCCTTAATCACAAAATAAAGAGTAACTTTATTCAAATGAGGAAATAACTATTAAGTGTTGGTTATAGGAACTAAACCAAGGTAGATTGGCTCTAGTTGTCTCTATTCATGTTGTATAACTTCAGGAAAAGCTTTCTTCCAGACATTCTGTCTTCAAGACCAAATATACACATAATTTTATCTTGGAACTCTTTTAGAGATATATATATAATCATCTCTTCACGTTCACACTGACAATGGTTTTAAAAGATATGTGTTAGGTTTTTTTGATCAATATATATGAATTGTGCCTTCAGTGCCTAGTTTCTAGATTTTTCATTTTAAAAAAGATAAACTATACTGTAATTTGTTTCTTTGCCCCATCTAGTGGATTTAAATGACAACTGCGACAGTACTATAATTACAAGTCAATCATATACATCAAATTTTCAAACGTATGTGGAGAACTGTTCCTAAAATGACATTTCGAATTATCCTACAATAGTACATGTAATTGTTATTTTTTGGAGGAAATCAATTAAACACAAGTGTTAAATCCATTAGCGAATGTTTAAATGTATAAACAAAATAATGTAAAATATCATCCCTGCAACATTTTCACAAGTAGAGGTGAAAACAGACTGATCAGTTCTTCCCATTTGTTTTCATAAACTCAAATGCTCCCCAGGCAGCGGCGCGTCAGAAGCACCGCGTCTGCGCAAAGTCAGTGCGCAAGCGCGCGAGGGGCGGAAGCGGGTAGGCGGGGCTAGGCGGACCGGAGAGCGGAAAAGGCCCGGGCGGCTGTCTGAGTCGCCGTGACTGTTCGGCGGTGAGTGTAGGCCCAGGCGTTGCCCAAAGCCCGGGATCGGAGAGAAGCCAAAACAAACGGAAAGACTTGGGGTTTCGGAGCAGTCGTCGCTGCTGCCGCCGCTTTTGCCGCCACCGTTTTCACCGCCTCCGCCGCCGGAGTACGCGGCCCTAATAGGCCCCAAGCCTAAGGCGCGGCCCGCGGAGCCCGACGTGTTGCTACCGTGAGTAAAACGAGCGCCCTCTCCACAGTCGTTTACAAATTAAAATGGAGGAAATTTCGTTGGCTAACCTGGATACTAACAAGCTAGAGGCCATCGCTCAGGAGATATATGTAGATCTGATAGAGGATTCTTGTTTGGGATTCTGCTTTGAGGTGCACCGAGCAGTCAAGTGTGGCTACTTCTACCTGGAGTTCGCAGAGACTGGTAGCGTGAAGGATTTTGGCATTCAGCCAGTGGAAGACAAAGGAGCATGCCGCCTCCCGCTTTGCTCTCTTCCTGGAGAACCTGGGAATGGGCCTGATCAGCAGCTGCAGCGCTCACCTCCAGAATTCCAGTAGCTACAACATGAGAGAGTCTGAGAGTGACCAGGACAATAATATAGACTGGTCCTGTGGCTTGGAGGAGTAAGTTAAGGAGGGGAAAAAAAAAATCATACAAAGTCCCAGTTTCCCTTGAAGATCCTAGCATTTAAAACCCCAAAGTGGAGAATTTAGAAATTTGGATCCTTTTTTAAGTGTACCTGGGATCAGGTCTGAAACCCTGGGCAGGAGAAGGCGCAGGCCTGAGCACCGTGCAACGTGTGTTGATCTCTAAACACACTTGGATGTACACAAGATCCCTGTATTGCCCTCAGTCACAGGTGAGCAGTTGTTGGCCCAGCATATAAAATCCTTTTGTTCTCAAGATTGACTTATCTGCGTATTGTCCAGGGCTTCCTGGATAATTCAGACATCATTGATGGCCAGGCATTAGTCAGTGGAACTGCTCATCTGGTGTCTGACCCTTTAATTTGGGCTTTTCTGATGCAAATGAAATGAGATCTGGATACTAACCTTATCAGTATGGACAACCAAGAAAAAGAATCCCAGTTGAATTTGGTAGTGAAGTTCTGTGGCCTTGACTGCAAGAAGAGAAAATTCAAAATCGCCTGTTTTTCCAAAGGTCTGGCATTTGCAATGATTTCAGCGGACTTGGGACAAGGCCTAACCTTCAGCTGAGCAGAGCCCTTTTTCTTTACCCCACCCAGTGACAGGCTTGGTGAAGAACAACTTGGTTGTCCAGTCAGGCTGAGGATTCATTTGTGAGCTGGTGGGGAAGTAGTAGGTACATCTGCAACTATGCACCATCTCTCAAAACTGGAAGATGATTATCTGGAGGAATTGTGCTATGAACATAAGTTTGGTTAGGCAGTCCTTTCCTACTCTTCCTGGTAATGTAGCAAGTCCGTGGTTCTGACTTGGTTAATGTGCCAGATAACTGCTTGCCTCCTACTCCAGGTTTGGGACTGAACAGTAGAAGAGCATCATGGCTGTTTGAAAACCAAGACCAGAAAGGACCTCTTCCAGCTGCCTCAAAAATGTGAATGGGTTATTGCTAAGAGCCAAGGAGCAGGACTGGGTAATCTCTCATCTGGCTATGTGCAAAATCTTGTTGAATGCCCCTTTTACTTTAGTTGGGCAGTCAGCTCTACTATGGTGAACATCCAGTCACCACCTTACCTATCCCTCACCAGGAAGCAGTCCTTTCTATTTTGTCCCCTTTGGATCTTCTTGACAGCAAAAGCTGTTCTTTTGTTGATTAAAGATAGGAAAGGACCTCCAGAACTCCCTGTCTTAGGGAATTGGATAAGGGAGGATGGGAAGTAAGAGCTGCATATCAAAACTGCCTTCTATTTTCCTCCCGGGGCGAGAATTTATAAAAGTGTAAGAGGGTGGGAGTCCTGAGGTGAGCAGAACGGTGCTGCTTTATTTGAAATGTTTTCTTACCTCATTCTGTGCCCCACTAACAGCCCAGCCTCATGTGTCTGGCTTGGGTCCATGTTCCTGTCCACTGCTCCACTGCCTATCTGGTGCAGCTCATGACTCCAGGTGCTGCTTGCCATGCCAGCTTCCACATTGACCAATTTTAGTTTTTCTCTCTAATGCTCCTGCTTCTGAAGTCTGCCCAGTTTCCCTTTTTTTGACCTGTTTTAAGTTTATATGTTGTTGCTTTTGCTTTCTCCTGTTTTCATGGAAGACTCAGAAGAGACTCTTAAAAGTCCCTCTGTTTTGGTTGGAATTAGAAGAGAACTTAATTTTGTGTATTTACAAGACAATGCCATGCCTAAGCATTTCTCTGTAGGACTGCCTTGCTAGTATGCCCACTGCTTTGTCTTCATGAGTTATATCTTCCCACCTCCACTTGGATACTGCCTCTTGGGACCTAAACAGAACAATGAACGCTGACTGGCACACACAGGGATGGAGTTGGTCCTGATTATCTTTCTCTAACTCTTCCTGTGTGTATATCTCCCTTATTCCAAAAGAAATTGGACCTTATGGATTGATTTGAGTTCCATACTCTAGAGAGTTAAGTAAGGAAACCATAGTGATTGGACCTTGAGACTGTTGCCTTCTCCCCCTGGGGTTTGATAGGGAGTGAGACTTAGTTACAGACTGATCTTTATCCAAAAATGGTTAACTTTCAAAAAATCAGATGGTAGGAATAAAGAAATTTGGAGTTATCTTTGCCCTTGACTTTTTGTAGACATCTCCTAAGAAAATGCAGAGGGAAAGGAGGGTATAAATGAGACTCTGGCCTATTTCCAAACAGTATTCTGGGAAAAAGATGCATATAAGGGAGAAAGGCAGTGATCCAATCACTCTTCCTTCTGATGGGGAGCTCAGATCCTGACTTTACTATTTCCTTTCTAGCCTTTTGAGTTTATAGGAGGAAGATGTGGGAAGTAGTTTTGAGTAACGGTTTGTTCACTTTTACTTCTTTTTTTTTTTTCCTTTCCCTTGTTCCCACTACCACCATAAGGGGAATAGCCCCCTGCCCTGGATAGGTGTAAAGTGAGCTCAGTCCAGCAGGTTCCCTGAGGGGATTAACTGCTTTTTAGGGAAATAATGTCCTCTGCCATATAGTTGACAGTGGTTAGGAACTCTCCCTTTCCCTACCTTCCTTCCCTGTATCAGCAGAATTCCTATTCTTCCCTCTTTAATTAATTGTATTGATCACTCTGTAATCCTATTATGTATCTGAGAGTGTGTGTGTGTGTGTGTGTGTGTGTGTGTGTGTGTGTGTGTATGGGTATGGGGAAAGGGGTTCTTTAAGATTTCTGTGGTTTGTGGCTTTTTCTTCCATACATTAGTTCCTACCACCGCATGCCCAGGGGCCACTGCCTGGCATTGTCGCATGCTAGGATCATTGGGGAGGGTAGTGACAAACTCACCACTGTCCTTTGTTTTGGAGATTCTTATTTTTACTTAAGTAATCCATCCTATACAGATAGCTGATTAACTGTGTGTTCCCTTTAC
This sequence comes from Xerus rutilus, assembly GCA_028644305.1. NCBI lineage: Eukaryota > Metazoa > Chordata > Mammalia > Rodentia > Sciuridae > Xerus > Xerus rutilus. The sequence goes on along the minus strand of CM053403.1, from coordinate 39,961,498 downwards.
CCCTATGGCTGCTGGTGTAAATAAACTGCATCTCCCCATTGCTAAACAGTAATAATAAACAAAATTTTAAAAAATGACTAGTTGGGCTGTTTATTTTTTAAAGTCATGTTTTTCAGGTATTAACATAGCAAAATAAATGTTGAGTAACTATTGAAACTTAGTTCTTTTATGATTGGAGTTGTATCAGAATCGAGGAACTTGGTCTACCCTTGTTTCATAATCTAATCTGCAAATTTAGCTGTCTGTAACATCTAGTGAAGGAAACAAACTGGATTACAAACTTCCGTTTTCCTTTTCCATATAAGGCAAGACTGTTAAAATAAATACAATCCAGGCTTATTGCTATAAGTTCACTGTAATAGTTCAATTGGAATAGAACTCAGGTATGTTTATATATATATATATATATATATAAACATTATATATATATAATATCATTTCAAGCTAATCTGCTTCCAAAACTGAAGACATTTTTTTCCCATTTTTAAAAATCCCATTGCTTTAAGCTTTTCATTTTACTGAAGTGATTCCAAGGTTTTTTATTTAACTCAATCTAGAGTTTCAGCGTTTCTCCCTAAAAGTTGTCTATAATGCTTCTTAGTACCTATCAAGAGAACCTTTTTTTTTTTTTTGCTTAATGTCCTAATTCATTAAACAATTCCAAATTGGAAATAGTATTTAGAGGAGTAAAATTGTCATAGAAATGAGGCCAGAGAAGAAACTGGCTCAGAAGTAGTATTCAGGGAACCTTGTAGATATGTAAATGGTATTGAGTCTTATTTCTAAGAGGGGAATTTAAATGCCATTGCCCACTTTAAACATAAGACCAAGGTAGTGGTAATATAAGTTGAAAAAATGAAAATTTGGCCTCTAAAAGGGGACAGAGTGCAACCATAACTCATAGCAAGATAAATTCAAAATTTCATCAACATTAATCATTTTGTCATAAACATTAAAATTCACTACAGGGATCTACTCAACTAACATTCAAATGCAGCTAAGGCAAAGGGTTTTAGATTCTGTATTCTAGGTTAGAACCTTATAACTCCTCATGTCCAACTTCCTAGGTTTAGCAATCTGAAGAACAGCATGTGATACCAGTTCAAGAACCTAATACATGGTTACTTGATAGTTACAAAGATAAATGAAGTGTGCTAAAGTAATAGAGGATTCAAGAAAAACTTGCTTTCCATGCATTGATAGTTAATAACATTACTTTCTGTTACAATCTTCTTGAGTTGTTTTTTAAATGTTTCCTATAAATTTTTCAGGAAGGTGTTTTATAAAAGAATATAGGAATTTGCTGAAAGCACATTTGCTAAATATCTTTTCACACTAGTGTTCAAAATGGTAATAGCAAAGTATCTGTTCTTGGGTCACCTTGAGATAATATTAGACCTTGGAGATTCATTTTCATGCAGAGGGCATAAGCTCTTGAATTCTCATTAATGTTCCAAAAGATGCCCTTGGTGTTGCTTTGGAGGAAAATCTTTAAGTGATGGGCTTATTTGAAAGTATCTTGTGGATAAATCCATAAGTCCTTGGAGTTTTGTTTTTGTTTATCCATTTTTTTAAAACATTTTTGTTCCTGTTACTAGAGCCATATTGAAAGTATGTGAGCTAAAAGGGAAATCTTGAATTATTTTTAGAAATAAAAGTTAAGCAGTAGTAACTTGCCCAATAGTAATACAAGGCAAAACTAGAATACTGGTGTTGTAAGCCTTAAGATCTTGAAACCATGTAACTGAATTTAATAAATGAAAACTAAAAAGACTGTGTTAGAATAAAAAAACATGATACGAACAATTTTAGGGCAATGAATTTGAAAACAGGAAATTTGTTTATAACTCCTCAGAAGTGACTTAAGGAATTTGTAATATTTTTAAATGAGTATCTAAAATTTTAAAAGAAACTATTTCCTCCTTACCCCATACAAAGGAGTTAAAAAACAACAGAATTTTACAGATAACAGCAAACAACCATCAACAAAATGCATATAGGACAAATTAAGATGATGAAAACGAAGTTATTAGTAAACTGACTTTTAACATACTCAAAGTAAACATCATAAGGTTAATCATGGGAGAGCAAGATTAGAAAATTACTATTTAGAGAAAAAAATTTCAATATAGAAAAATGGTAAAATTCATTGCGCATTATTGATTAAAGATGTTAATATAGAAGCAAGGGCTAAAGACAACTGTTGAAGGAAATGTATAAAAATCTATAAAAGTTATACTTAACGATTACTTGGAAGCATTCATTTTTAAAAGCAAGAATAGATGAAATAATGTTCTCCTTGAGCTCCTTTATATGAATACTTTTATAATCACTACAGATATCCCATCGGAAATATTGAGATAATGCAGTAAAGTTGCTGGATAAAGTTTAGTACCCAAAATCAGAATTCTAGAATTTCAAAAATTCTAGAATACAATTAAGTACAATGGTCCTATGAAATGATATAAAATCAAAAAGTATAAATGTAACACAATTAAGTATAATGATCCTATGAAATGATATAAAAGAAAAAGGTATAAATGCTGTAAATATCCCAAATCGATGGAGAAAGGTAGGATGTTAGTCAATAGAAAATACAATATACTTGCTCTAATGTATGAATTGAAAACAATCTTGACTAAAATGCAAATTGACATTTTCATGGACTCTGACAAACTAATTTTAAGGTTTATGTGAAAGCCAGATGTAAGAATAGAAAAGTTCTTTTGAAAAATGTATCTCACATGTGGTTTTGGTTTAGAAACATTTGATGTTTTCCTGGTAATTAAACTGGTATTACAGTCAGTGAATCATTAACTAATATTCTGGAAAATATTATCCATAAATGAATAAAACTTCACTCCAGATAAGAAAATTCATTCTCATGCAGATAGATAACTTAGAAAAGTAAAATGTCAAATCTTACGTGTTTATATGTGTGTGTAAAGGAAGAACTGAAAGTACCAAACACCCAAAACATTGATCCAATGGACCATCATAAAATTAAAACTTTGTTTATTAAGTCAGAAATAAGCAAAAAACCTGATGTGCTATGAGTTTTGCAGTTCTTTTAAGTGATAAAGGTTTATTTCAATATACAGTCAACACATGCACACACAAAGTGGAAGAGAGAGCAGCTCATTCTTAGAAGAAAAAAATCCAGATGGCCCAAAAAGATGTGAAAAGTTCTCTTAGCTTCAGAGAAATGTTTAAAAAAAAAAACAAAAAAAAAAAAACACATGACATACCAATTTACACCATTCAATATAGTTAAAATAAAGATGATAATGAATGAAATTTGAAAACCATATGGAGCAATGAAAACTCACATTGCTGGTACAATGCAAATTGGGAAAATGTTTTGGAAAGCAATTTTGAAATATCTATGGCAGTTGAAAGCAAGCATAACCAATATTCCAATATTTCCACATCATGTAGCATTGTATATAATATGAAAATATTAAAAATGCATAGTCACGGAACAGAAGTAAAAATAAATCAGAGCTGCACAAATAAAATCTTTAGTATAACATGTTTTTATAATTTGCTGTTTTTCATTTGAAGCTTAATAATAGGCAAATCAAAGCTGTTTGTCAGGGTGGAAGGTATACACAATGGAAAGTATATAAAAATGTTTGACTAGACTTCTATGTTAAAATGGATGGTGCATATGAAGACAGGTAACCATCTGAATGCTGAATGAACTGAAACAAAGATACTATTAAATGCATTGCTATCTTCCCAAGAAAGTAAGGGAAACACATAGAATACTCAGTTCTTTCTTTTAATATACACACATCAGAAATACATGTGAAAAAAAAAAGTTGGCATTGGAAAAACTATAAATAACCATATGGAAATGGGAAAATAGGCCTCAGTCATCAAAAATTGAAATTATACATCAAAACAATTGAAATAATGTTTTCATCCTTAGTGAAAGAATAGGCAGGCAGAAATTAGATACACACACGCACACACGCACACACACAAGTCTTCCTGACTTCAGATAGCATAGATGATAAATTGAGAAAGACTGTCACAGCCTGATGCGAAATAAATTAATCATGATGACATCATTATCACAATTCCTTTGGAAATTTGTGCCCATATACTTGTTTTCACAGATTTACCTTTTCTTGACAGAGAAACATGACTGAAAACTAAAACTAAATAATATATCGAAAATGAAATTGTACTTCTTGACAACCTGACAGAATTTTTGTCTGTCAGCATTTTCGTAAAATATAAACTTGCAATAAATGAAACACTTATTCCTTTATTTATGCCCATTGCACTCAACATCTATTAGTTCTATTTTAATAAAGGAGTTTTAATTATATAGTTTATTATTACTACTGGTTCGATAGAACTAAAACCTCTTTCTTGTACCTAAGGTTATTGTATACAGAATGACACCTATGAATGATACTTTTAAATTAATAGATGAAATCTTAAAGAATAAAATACGTTATTGAAAATAAAAGAAATAGAACGTCCAAAATGCAAAACAAAGTATGCTAATAAAGTTGAAATTTAATTTATAGGTGAAACCACTGTTTAATCAAACTAAAAAAATAGAGAAGGAGTGAATTAGAATGAAAGAGTTTACACAGACAGCAGTATGTGTAATTGTTTGGACTCCTTGTTTCTCAGTGATTAGCTACATGTCATTTTTAAAATGGATAATCAAAAGGTGAAAGTGCATAAAAGAAAAAAATGGGTAACACTGCAGCTGTAATTGAATACAATTAGACAATGGCTAGTCCTGGGTAATGGACACTGCCAGCATTCTATAGACCAAACTAGGCAGCCAGAGACACTCAGTAAGGAGGAATAACCAACATAAATGAGGAAATATGTTGTAATGAAAAAAGACAATGATGCTTCAGAGGAAGGGAAGCTACCAATAAACTTGGCATTAAAGGATATGACAAAGATATTTCAAAATATTGAAAGTGCAAATGTTAAAACTATGATAGCCAGAATTCTAAATATGGTCTTTCAAGAATTCTATGCCCTGGCTATCCACTCAAACAGCAATCTATATTCCATTGTGAAAAGATTGTACAAATAAGTAGAGTCTCAAGTCTTTGACCTTAAAATGTGTAGGATATTTGGTTGGGCTTACTCATGTGAGTATTTCAAAAGCAAGCATTTTTTTCCATCTGTTAGTATAATAAAACATCAGGGAGATTTAAAGTATGGGAAAGATCTAGTGTACCACTGCTGGCTTTAAAGATGGAAGAGGCCACACCATAATGAATGTATGTGCATCCAGGAGAAGAGAGTGACCTCCAGCAGATAAAAAGGAAAGAAGGATCTCAGCCCTCCAGTCAGGACAAGCATAGAATTCTGTGAACAACCTGAATGGAAGCAGATTGGAAGCAGATTCTTTCCAGGAATATACAGATAAGAGCCCACCTCTGATGACATTGGCTTCAGTCCTATAAGACTCTAAGTAGAAGTCTCAGCTGTGCATGCTCTGATTTCTGACATAGAGAACTATGAGATAATGAATAGGGGTTGTTTTAATCTGCTAAGTTTGTAGTAAGCTGTTATACAACAATAAAAAACTTATACAGTTGTGAGCTCATCTAAATTTAGGAGTATGACAATGCACTAAGGTGAGACAAGATGCTGTGTATCATGATTTATATATGAGAAGGCAAGCACTTTTGAAAGTATTCCTGATAAGTTTTGTATGAAAAAAAAACATTTCTTATACAATGTTTCTAATGTTTAAAATTACAATGAACTTAATACCATTTCATTATTTTTTATTTCTCCATATAGCTAACACTGAAAATGAGAATTTTTAATATTTTAACAAACATTTTTTAAAGTCATGGAGTGATCCTTATTCTTCTCATTTACTAAGATGGCTTTGCACAGTTTCAGTTTGCATAATTTTTATAGTCTCACACAACTGGGCAAAGCTAAGTCTGCCTATATTGCTATCATTTCTTTTGTAAAACATTTCCAGAGATATTAATGCTGTATCTCTTCTAATAATATATATTTATAAAAATGTATATATGTATGTGTATATATATATATAATATACACATATAAAATTATCAGTAAAAAAATAATACATTGACTTTCCATAGATAACTTGAAAGGTTATCTATGATTTCCCTGAATAGCTTTTTGTGGAAGTTTATGTGACTGACAGAAAATGGAAAAAGTAAATAAAATAAGCAAAAAAGTTTCTAGCAAAAGAGGAAAAAGAATAATATGAACTCCATGAAATAAAAACTCTTTAACCAAGAATCACAGAGAGGATGTACTATTTATATTAACAACAAAAAACTCAGAATTAATTGCATGAATTAGAAAGAACCAAGTATAAAAAGGAGAAAAAGCTTATAGGCATAATCAAAATGTGTTCCTCAGGTGAGTTGGGAAAGGGTTATTCTTATTAACTTCAACTCTCCATTTATAATAACAAAAGTATCAATGTACTTCACAGTTATATGAACTAATTTTCAACTTAGGAAAGTGTGTGGTGACAAGCAAGGGTTAAATAAGCCTTTCCTGAGAAGACAATATTTAAACTGAGAACTGAAGTATGACTTGCCTAGAATAAATTTGTCAGTTAGATAGATGAAGAATTAGTTGGAAGTGAGTAATAAGGGGGAGGGAGAGGGGATGAGGACAAAGGATTAAAGTTGATATGTTAGAAATAAATAACCACCAAATGAAAAGTTTAAACCTCTGAGGATACTGTCATGTTGTGCCTCTTGAGAATGGAAAAATACATTTTTAACATAAAATCATGTCTTCTCTATTCCTTCAGAAGGTGTAACGGCTTAGATATTAGGTATCCCCAAAAAGCTCTTGTGTAAGACAATGCAAGAAAGTTTAGAGGTGAAATGACTAGGTTATGAGAGCTTTAACATAATTGGTGCATTAATCTGCTGATAGGAATTAACTGGGTGGTAACTGTAGGCAGGCAGTGTGTGGCTGGAGATGGTGGGTCATTGGGGATATGTCTTTGGGGTATATATTTTGTCCTTGGTCTATAGTGCCACCACCTCTCTCTGCTTCCTGGTTCTACATCCTTAGCTACTTTCCTTGACCACACTCTTCCTCCATGCTGCTCTGCCTCACCTTGGTCCCAGAGCAATGCGGCTGGCTGTCTGGGAACTGAGACCTCTGAAACCATAAGCACCAAATAAATGTTTCCTCCTCTAAAGTTTTACTTGCCAGGTCTTTTGGTCCCAGCAGCAAAAGGCTGACTAAAACAGAAGGATTCAGAATATTTTTGTAGATAATATTGTTTGTTTAAACCCCTTCCTAGGATCTTGTCAGGTGAATACATAAGCCATAATTAGGAATATTATTCTACAGAGCTCTTAGAAATAATCTTTCATTAATATAACATCTTATACCCACAAGATGAACTTTACATTTGCAAGATGAAGTGCTTTCTGAAAGACAAAAGACCTCTGCATTTTAATGTACTTTTTTTAAAAATATTTTTTAGTTGTCAATGGACCTTTATTTTATTCATTTATTTATATGTGGTGCTGACAATCGAACCCAGTGCCTCACGCATGCTAGGCAAGCGCTCTACCACTGAGCCACATCCCAGCCCCTTTAATGTACTTTTATTTCCTAAATTTACTCTTATTCCATTGCATGTTCTTCAGTTTTCCAGCTCTTCTGTTTTCAAACACACACCCACACACACAGAGATATGCACCAACATGAGCTATAAGTTTAAATCGAGTCCTGAGGTACTCATTTCAAAGTAAAGTTAGGTAATGTGCTTTTTCTCTTGCTACTTTGTCAATTATTATAGTTCAAGTCCTTACTTGCAAAGTGAAGGTAGATTAGTGGCCTCTTATTTATTTCCCATATAGCTAGATTGTCTTTATGAATTAAAACTACTTGTATTTTTCCCTTGTTATTGAATTCAACAATTGATCCAGACTTTATGTGATAAAGGAAATAATCTTAATCTTAATCTTGGCTCTACCTCAAGCTTTGTGACCTCAATCATACCACTTCATCTCTTTGGAGCAAGCATTTATTGATAAATGGAAAAGTTTGGATGAAACAATCTCCTGGTACCATTATGTGTGCAACATTCTATGATACCATGAACCAAAAAGTTGAAAAATCACCACCAAAACCAACTTATTCCTAAGAGTAATTTGCCATCTAAATGTAAGGAAAATGGCACAGATTATTGGATTCTATCACATCAGTTTATGACTTCCTATTTTTCAAATTGTTCTAAGGACTTGCCCTAAACCTCTCTTCACTTCTTCAGTTTGAAATATGTCTTTCTAAAACCATGATCTTATCTCAATTTTATATTTACATATCCAAGAGCATGCTAGATGTCTCCAACTATAGGTTTCAAAAGAAAAAAAGAACTGCATATCTTGTTTTACACAAAAGTGAGGCCTAGAAAAATGAGTTTTCATCATGTGCCCCAGTGAATTTTACATATTCTAAATTTTAAGAACCACATATCTAGATAGAAAACAGAAAACAACTATATTTTTTCTCTCCAACAGCTTTCAATAGGACATCCCTAGGATGTTTGAGGCCTAGACAATGGGTTTTCTTCTGTATATATGAACTATGCCATTTAAATATATATCACAAAATTAATAACAGCTGAGAAATGGTGATTTATTGTTGAATATGTAGACTAATAGGTAGAAATGGGATATTTGTTTATGACCTAATTAATGCACATGAAAATATGTTATCCATGGACGGCTGCTTCCTATTTAGTCCAGTAATCACTGCTTCCTGTTCTTTCATCATGTTCCTGGCTAATGTCATATCTCCCCCTCCAAGAAAAAGATAATAATGCTATTTTTACTCACAACAACATTGTTCTTAGAATTATTGGGCTGGGGCTGTGGCTCAGCTGTAGAGCGCTCACCTCGCATTCGTGGGGCCCTGGGTTCGATCCTCAGCACCACATACAAAGCAATAAAATAAAGACATTGTGTCCATCAACAACTAAAAAAAAAATTAAAAATAAAAGAATTATTCATATTGAAATAATATAGATTTCTTGCCTCTAAAGTTCCAAAATATCCTCTATTCAATGCTTATGACATTATCCATAATTTGACATCATCCACTGTACCTCTACAAGCATTCTATCTGAATGACTGTCAAAGGTTTTCAACATGTTTAATTCATGACAATCACTGATATAAGTCTTATCCACAATATTCAGAAAATATTTACATAATTTTATTTCTGGATATATTAAATTTATCAAAAGGTAACTTGAATAGCATAAATGTGGAACAATATAATTTCCATTAGAGCTGGGAGTGTTCTCAGCATCTTCAGGCCATAGTCACTGCTTTTCAAAGATATGATTACTTTCAATATTAACCAGAACTTGCCTCCTATGAGTTTGCCTACACAAATTCTTTTTTAAAAAAAATTGTTTCTTTTTAGTTATACATGACAGTAGAATCCATTTTGACATAAAAGCATGGAATACATCTTGTTCTAATTGAGTCCCCAGTAACTGCCCTTCACTCCCCTCCCCCTTCACTCAGCATCGTTCCCTCTACTGATTTTTCTGCAATTACCCATAGGCATTTTCAAGTAGTGTGAATAGATGGTACTTCAGCAGAGAGAAAAATAGCAGTTTCATTCACATAAGAAATGTCCATTTCATGTACTATATAATAGTATCTCAGGTACTATATAAGGCTTAATTAATATCATGCCATGGGAACATGAGATCACCACACTAACTGTGGACATTCATCAGAAAGGCCATTGTTGTGGAAATTTAAAGATTCTCAAAAGTCTTTGGAGACAATATGCTCAGCCACCTGTGGAGAACTGAGTGCTTTGTTATATGGAGTATATACAGAAGGTTGGGGTAGCTAGTTTGCTTGCCAAGAAGAGGAGCAACAGAGGGTGCTACAGGGTAAAGGACTCCTGTTGCTATTTTACCAATGTTTGGTGTTAAAGAAAATAACCCTATAATTGAAACAGACACCCAAAGGGGCAAGATCCAATACATGAACTCACACATTTGGTCAAGTCCAAGTGCTGGCTAGGATAATGGTATACTAGACCCTGAACTCATCTTGTATCTATGAGTGATAGGTTTTAGAAGAAACTTCAAAAATTTTAGGGAAGGCATTTCAAAATGCCAGAGGTGCCCTGAAAAGTGAGTCCAATGAAGAGACCCCATATTAATACAAAGGGTGATATTGAACCACCATTTAAAAAAGCTATTATCTTCCTTTAAAGTTAAGTATTGGCTTCATTCTCTTTCCATTCAACCATAGCTCTTCTGTTATAAACTTCATACTACATATTCCTGGGACAGTGTGTGTATGTGTGTGTGTGTGTGTGTGTGTGTGTGTGTGTGTCTGTCTGTCTGTCTTCTGAAATGTATGACTGTTCAAACCATCCTATTGGTGACAGATGCACTATTCTACTTTCTCTTAAACCTTTGTCACAAATCAAATGACGCAAAGTGTTTGGATGTATTTCTAAACTTCAAATTCTGTTTCATTAGTCAATGTCTATCCTTATACCAATTAAACAATATTTCAATTATTGTAACTGTAGTAAGATGTGAAAGCAAAACAAGAGTCCTTATACTTTGTTTTTCTATTTCAATATTGTTTTGGTTACTTAGGATCCCTTTCAGGTTAATATGAATTTGAGGATCAGCTTGACCATTTCAGCAAAAAAAAGACCATTGAGATTTTTATAGAGATTGCACTGAATCTGGATATAGCACAGTAGCAAATGGTGCTGAAGATAACAAGATAACCAAATACAAAGAATAATGTTGGACTCCTAGATCATTATATACAAAAATTTAACTAAAAATGTATCAACAATCTAAATATAAAAACTAAAATCACAAAACTCTAAGAAGAAAACATATAGGTAAATCTTCATGACCTCAAATTAGTGATGATTTCTAGATTTAACACCATATAAGTAACAAAGCAGAAAATAGAGAAATTGGACTTAAAATTTAAAATGTATGCATCAAAAGACATTAAGAATGTGAAAAGACAATCTAGAGAGTGTAAGAAATTATTTGAAAATCCTAAGTCTGATATCTAGAATATATATTTTAAAAAACATTATAACTAAATGCCAAAAAGACAAACAACTAAATTAAAATATTAGCACAGGATTTGAATAATCATTTCTTCAATGAAAGTAAAAAAGGCCGTCAAGCACAAGAAAAGAGATTTAACCTCACTGATAATTATGGAAGTTAATCACATCACAGTAAGGTACCCCTTTCATGTTCATTAGGATATTTTTAATAACTAACTGGAAAATAACAGATGTTGGCCAGCATGTGGATAAATAGGATCCGTAGTACATTATAGATGGGAATGTAAAATGATACAAACACTATGGAAAATAGGTTGGTGGTTTCACAAAAAGATAAACATGAAATTTCCATATGACCTGGCAATTTCACTCCTGCAACAAAAGAAATGAAAATATAGGTATGCATGGAATATCACACATAAATGTTTAGAACACCATTATTCATACCAGAGGAAAGGAGAAGACAACAAAAATGCCCATCAAAATGGATGAGTGGATTTAAAAAATTTTATATATACATAAAATTAAATATTATTCAACCATAGACATAATGATGTATTGGACAGAACTTGAGAACATTATTGTAAGCAAAAGTAATCAGACAAAAAATCTATGTATTTTATGATTATTTTGATGTACTGTCACAGAACGGGCAAAAATATGAAGATAGAAAGTAGTTTAGACGCTACCAATGAAGAGGAGAAGGGCAAATGGGGAGCGATTATTTAATGGGCACAGAGAATTTTGTGAGATAATGAAGTCTTGAAACTCGAAAAGAAGCTAGTGGCTCTACAAGATTGTGAATATACAAATACCACTGAACTGTGCACTTTAAAATGGCTAATTACATGTTATGTGAATTTTAGCCTAACAAAACAAGATAAACAGGTCAAGCCCAAGTAATCTTTTCTAGACAGCATTCCCAGAAATCAGACCAGATTAAGCAGCCCTTCTCAAAGCTTCCATAATATCTTATGTGTATCTCTATTATTACACTCTAATAAGATTGTGTTGAAAAATTATCTTGATATATCCACATATAATACTAAATTATAAATTATAAATTTTTGAGACTAGAGACTATATCATACTCTGGATGTAACCCAATACCTGACACATAATAATTGTTTTAATTTGATGGTAACTTGACTACCATCACAGGATATTTTTATGACAGTTTGTCTAATTTTTTAGACAAATAATCATCAGTCAAATATTTTACTTGCATTCTATACAGTTTCTTGTAATTAGAGCCCTCGAGTCTGTTTTTCACTACTTATCATTTATTATCAGCTGCCTAATTATTCTCTGATAATTATAATATAATTAAATTTGATGTATCATTCTTCTGTATCACTTTGATCCATGTCAAATATTGCAACAAAATCTTGACTGATGTGCCTTTAAACATTTATATTTTGTATTATACAGTGAAATGAGTATGCTGGTGCTATAGAACTTCTTTTGATGAACTGACATTATCTATGTCTCACTTCCATTAATATGTCTGAAGCCTAAAGACTCATCTGTCCATGCCTTATGATAGACCATTTAAGTCACATTGTTAAGCATATTAACAGAAAATTTTAAAATTTTATTTGTAGTTGACAGAATGCAAACTGAAAATATTATATCCAAGTGGATTGTCATTTTTCAAAAATTTCTTCAGAGGCAAAACTCAAAATATATCTTATACAAAAAAAAGTATTCTTTGAGCATTAATCTCAACTCTCCAGCTCTGTTATTCTTTCTGCCATGTTGTGTACACTGTGTACCCAATTAGTTTCCCTAATATCTTATGCATATTTATTTCTTTTTCTCTTCCTGTATTACCCCATCGCAGCATCAGAACTCATATCCAAATTACCAATTTCTATTTCTTCCAAGTCATTCTAATCATTCTGTTACCCACTGTTCAAATCAGAAACCTACTCTATTTCCTACAGAATGAAATACAGATATTTCAAGTTTACAATTAAAACTTCCAACAATTTAATTGTTTCCTATCTATCTAATATTTTCTAACTTCATCATTCATTTTATTTACCCAATCTATTATAAAATGTCACATTTTTCCCCTACTAAATAATATTTGTTAACTTCTAGAACACTTTTCTACCTTCTTAATTCCTACCTGGAATATAGGTAGGCATCCTCTGTTTTAGTTTTGATGACTTGAAATTTCAAATTGCTAATCTTATTATGACTGAAACTAAGTTCTTCCACTTTCTCAACTCTCATATTCATAAGTCCTAGACTCCATGCCAATTACTCATAAGCTAACAATATGGTTGTTTTCATCATCACTCAAAACTCCTCAATCTTCAATATCCCACAACTTTAAATTCTGACCCCTTTCTTTTACCTTCCACATCTCCTGTATTACTGAGGCAAATGGCCAAACAGGAGTTTCATCTTTGATCTAATTGGAAAGATCAATGTATCTCCTCCATTGCTGGAGAGTAGTGATCACCAAACACACCGAGCATAAGGACCCAATATTGGGATCTGAAGACTAAGATGACCATTAGTTATGAGTGGATGTGCAGGTTAAACTTGTATAACTTTTGAATTAAATCTGTCCTATCACCTATATGGCAAAGATGGGCCTCATTATACCAGACAAATAAATGACATTTATCTCCTATCATAAAGTCTGATCTGATACATTTTTTTCAAATAAACATGATACAATACTATTGTGGTTTGCATCTGGAATTGTTCCCCTTCAAAAAGCTCATATTTTGAAAGCATGGTCCCCAATGTAGTTTTCCTTTGCCATACCCTTCTACCCTGAGATCTGCCTCGCCTCAAGCCTAGAGAAATGGAGCCCACCAACCATGGACTCAACCTCTAAAACTATGTACCCTAAATATACTTTCCCTCCTTGAAGTTGTTGTTGTCAGGAATTTTGGTCATGGTGATGAAAAGCTGATTAACACAGATATATTTTGATAAACATTATGAGAAACACTGAGAAATGAATTATGAAATCCCTTTTGTACTCTATATTCTAAAAGCAATTTAAGAATAAATGATGACTCTATCTATTTTTCTATTTTCCATTGCATTATAAAAATGAGATAATAGATGCTACACTAACTAAAATTTAATTGTGCAATGCAATATGTTGATGATACAGTAAGTTATTAAGTGAGATAATTGATAGAAAGCATAGTATCTTCAGAGCATTCATATAATTTCTCCTTTATAATAGAAAGTGGCATAAAAATTTCTAAATCACAGCAAATTATTTTAGATTGAAGCAGTTATGGGACAAAAAAAGCACTCTATCAAAAATTAATTTATTAAGAAAGCTCCATAATAACAAAGAACTTGTCTTCCTCATAGACCTTCTTTTCCACCCACAAAAGAATAAAATTTTTGTGTTAGTACAAGACTGCACTATTTTCTTTTCAACTATATGTTGAGATCATTTTGAATATTATAAAAGCAAAATAGCTAAACATGGAAATTAAAAAATATTTCCATGATTTTGCAATTTGTAAATCACTCTATTTATGATCAACTTGAATGTGAATATTTCTACCACTTGTTGAACATACTTTCAGAAGTAGTGATAACTTTTGTGTGAAATAGAAGACATTTCAACAGGCCTAATGAAAAGAAGATTTTGTTGTTAAGAAATACAAAAATGGTTATGATTGCATGAGGTGGTGAATTTATAGTATTTTATTGCTCTACAGTTAGTTCCATATATAATGATTTATTTAGCATTTCACAAATATATTTCTGCAAATATTTAGTATACACACATCACTTTGTTTTTAACATTTATTGCTGTTAGAACAAATGGAATTTAAATACATGTGAACACTTTCACACCCTAAATTAGTATTCAAGAAATACTCTGTGGAAGAATAAAAGTGAAAAAGGAAATATATTATCTGAGTGCTTACATGATAAAGAAAGTTTTATTACTCTTTAAAAAAAGGTTGTAAGTCAGTTTCAAGTCCATAAATAGCTGACATATATGTAATATTTTTAATGACTAAAAATTTTAAATTTCTTTTAGGTCTATGGATATATCAATTTTTAAATCTTAGGGATATTTTATAGAGCATACATTCTACATCTGTGCAGTTACTAGGTAATATTTGGTACATATTATCATAAGATAAAAAATATAATTTTATAGAAAGTATAGTCAGATATTTTTTGCATTTTAGCTAATGAGAATTACAAAATTTAAATTGATGGGACAAAAGCCTAGATTTTTCCATAATTTTCCATAGAAAGTATATTTATTTCATGTGAAAAAGAATAGTTTGTTGCATTTTATATTCTTCTTTGTTATGAATTATAGGAATTATGTGGTTTGTCTAAAGAAATAATTTATTGCTTTACTCCCATTTCATAAGAATGTACTATAATTTAAAGGTGACTAACATTTGAATAAATTGTGTGGCATTCTGTATTAACATTGAATAATTTTGTCATTATGTAACTTGATTCTCATTTTCTGAGTTTTTAACAAAGAATTATCCAAATATGACAGGTTAAATTATAATAATTTTTTAAATTGTCAATTGTAAAAGCCTGACACATTGTCTTATCTATTTTTCCCATCAATCTCATAGTTATTCCACACAGTAAAGATTTTTAAGCATAAAAAAGACACACTAAGCCCATCGCGATGGCACATGCCTGTAATCCCAGCACTTTGGAAGGCTGGGACAAGAAAATAGAGAGTTCAAAGCCAGCCTCAGCAAGGGTGAGGTGCCAAGCAATTCAGTGAGACCCTGTCTCTAAATACAGGTCATACAGGTCAAGTACTCCTGAGTTCAATCCTCAGTACCAAAAAAAAAGAAAAGAAACACTAAGCAGTGGAACTTACTTTTTTATTTATTTAGACTGTATAGCTTGAATATATAATTATTTTCCCTGTTCAGTTACTTCCACTCTTACTTTCTTAGATCATAGCAAGATCATGAACTATAAAAGTGGTGAGACAGAAACAATTAAATGTCACTTTATAACAGGAACATTCCATTATTTCAAATATTTATAGACAAAAATGATAATGCTGTAATTTGCTCTTGAAGTAATTCTCTTGAGAGAAGTCAAAAGCCAAGATAGTCATTCTCAAGGAGTACCTTGACAAGGGAAAGTTAGGACTGCATATGTGAGTCAGGTGATACAATGAGGAAATGAAAAAAAAACAACGTATGAAACAAAAATAAAAATATTACTCACAGATCCCGAAGATGTTACGAGCATTGAAGAGAAGCCAGAAAGAAGTCTGGAGGTGTTAGAGAAGATTCAGAAGTGGGCAGAAAGTGAAAGGAAAGAGAGAAAAAGAGAAGAGATGGACAGGACCTATTGAACTTTGCCTTTTTCAAAGTCCACAGGTGTATTAACCCTTAGGCTTTTTAAGGAGGATTGGCTAAATTTAGTGAAAACATGCAAAAAGAAATGGATTTATTGACATAACCCTGATGGTGATCATTAGGTTTTACTATAGTCAAACACTGTGGGGTGTGTTAGGTTTTAACTCAATAGGATGAGGAGCAAGCAGGCTATATAATTAACAACCACACGAGGAGGGGAAGTTTTAACTAGTTCCAAGATGATGGAATAAAACTAGGTTTCAAAAATGAATGCAGGGGCAGCAACTATACTAAACAAATTTATGACATCATCTCTGTCTAAATAATATTCTACTGGTGATGAATATATAAAAGTAACATTCAAATTAGTCTAACTTCTATTAATGGACCAAGGACAAACTGATACAATGAGACAATAAATAACTGTTATGTGCTCTAGGAGTTCCATTGGGAACAATTGTGAGTGAAAGCAAAGAGTCCAAATCTCAACATTTAGCTATATGTCTATGTAACAGAACTTTGGAAAGTTTGCAATATGAGAACAAATTTTCCACATTGAGGTGATAATCATACATAATGTATATGGAAGATGACATCTAGCATCTTACAAGTATTAGGAGCCTGCATCAATAAACAGAGGTGGACAAGAAGAATTCAGAGTAAATTGTTGCTTCCAGTTGGTAGGTAGTTGTTGTCCTTGGGTAGGAATACTGCCTTGAACCTTAAAAGTTATGTGTTATTGATAGACATAAAATACAATAGAAGAGTGCTAGTCAATAGAATTCTTTGAGATGGCAGGAATGTCCTATGTCCAAAACCATAGAATATTGAAAATGCAGGACAAAGGTAATGGTATGTAATGTAAATGGACAAGAGGATCTTTCCTGGCAGAGATCAGTCTTTTTTTTTTTTTCTGTCACTCTGTTTCCAGCTCCAAAAAGAGGAGAAATAAAATTTAGGTGATATGTGCCTAGGATTTCAACCTTATATAGACTATCTCTTTATGCCTCTGCCTGATAGCCACTTGATTCATTACAGTCATAATAGCTTTCTTTCTCTCTGGATCCATTTCATCCCGATTTCCTGCACTTAAGATGAAGAAAAAGAATAATTAAAAATGGCCCTATTTTATAATACAAACTCATGTACCTAAATAATCTAGGTACAGATACTAAAAGTTTAGGGATTGGTTAGTTCATTGTACCAATGGTAAACATCAGACTAAATATCTTCAAATGGTTATCAGTTAACTCTTAAGAAATAGTAGAGAGAATTAAGTTTTCTTCCAGTAATAATGATCATCGCTATCTATGGTTTAGTACATATACATAGAGCAATAAAAACAGCACTCTATCTTATTGATAAATTCTTTACGCTTTTTACAGTTCCTGTTACTGAAGTTCTTCTCAACACTAAAAGTATTGAGTACTTTCAGTGTACCTGTCATAGAAGTATGTGAAATTAAAGAAAAAAAATTGCTAGGCCATTTCTTCTATGTGGAATTTTAAAAAACGTAGAATTTTTAAAAATCACATATATCTTTGTGTGACATTTTGCCAGAAACATGATTTATATTTAAAATTTCAGATAATGATTTGTATATTATTTTATTATATATTTATGTAATGTTGAGTATAATATTATTTTGAGTATATTCGCAGGGAGAATAAATTTTATCCTTATCATGAAGATGAAGCCATAATATTTTTATGAGGCTTAAACTATTTCACTGTAGGAATGTGGGGACTGAGGCACAGAGATATTTAGTTATTTACATGTGGACACATATTCAATTCATCCATTGAATCAACTATTTTCTATCATTATATAGAAAATCATCTCAAATTTAGAAGACTTACATAACAAAAGTTTATCTCATGGTTTCTGTGAGTAAAGAGTCAAGGTAGAGATTAACTGAGTGTTCTATTCTGGACTTCACTCAGGTCCTTGAGCACTTTTGAATTATCATTCCCATACACCCTTTCCACCACCCAGTCTTAAACCTTCTACACAGACAGCGTTTTTCTTTTCCTTTACTACAAGAGATATGCAGAATAAACACTTCTTTAAGGCAAGGACCATTTACCTTAACATAGCTCCTTGCAAAGTGTAGGATTTTCTATTAGAAAATAAGTTTCATGAGAACTGACCATGATTGTCTTATATACTGTCCAGGACAATGTTTGGCACTCAACAAATATTGATTAAATAAATTATAGAAGTAAGTGTGCATTTGCATTGACTTGAATAATATTATTATGCTAATTTTAAGGAAAAGTAATGGATTCTTTCTGGTCTCGGTAGGGAGGAACAAAATTCTCTTATTGTTTTTTGATTATGAAATCTTGCTAGGTATTTGCACATTACAGGTTTTTAATCTGCATAAATTAAGAATTAATTTTAAGTCCACTTTTGTAAATAAATATATGCTCTCATACTTTAAATTCTAAATCTCTGAGAATTATGAATTTTTTGTCTTGAAGAAGTATGGCAATTTATTTGTCCTTTTCTGCCTACTAAACTGTGACTTTGAACAATGAAATGTGAAGTGTTCTGTATGGTTGCAAATACAAATAAGACAAATTAGCATTCATCTCAGAACTCCCATTTCCTAGAAGACCTTTGGCAATTAAAGTTTGATGAATTTATTTTTTGAGGGGCAGTATTAATGATAGCATCACAACTTTTGTAAAAGGCTAAACTTCTAGGCTACAAGATGGACAATTACATGATGATTTAGTCACAAATTTTATATTTTAATTTTGCATGGAAGAAAAACTTGTGATTGATAGCTTAGTACAGAAAAATGTTTATAATAAAACATACAATACCACAACAAAAGCATCTAATGAATCTCAGAGAGGTACAATTAAATTTAACCACTGGAACAGAGAAAACCCCTCTAGCTTTAAAACATTTCTTCATTTGTCAGCATTGTTCATATATCCTATTGTTTTACTGTTCTGTTTGCTAAAATTAATTTGCCCTAAGATTTTATGAACTCTTATCTTTTCATGTCATCAAGAAAATTGAATCAAAATTTTAATCTTGATTAATTTCTTTCACTGACCAAACAATATTGACCAAACCTCAGCTATATTTAGGGTAGCAGATAATTTAACACATCTGATGGCTGTCATGTTTGAATAGAATTTTCAACAACCACTTTTCAAAAACATTCACACATTGGAAGCATCATTTTTCGATTTAAGAGCAAAGACGATTTATTTATATTAAGAAAATAACAATCTGATATCTTGCTGAAGCTATAATTTTAAATGCCACCCACTATCCCCCAATGATTTTGTCTTTTGTTTTTAATTCTGTCGTTTTGCTATAGGTCAACCAATTACTGAATAGTTCAGCTAGAGAATAAGTGAAAGAGATTCTGAGCATCATTTAATGCAAAGGGCCATTGATCTAAAAAATACCTCAACTGTGATCTTACATAGTGATCAAATGAATATATGAGATTATTTTGAAGTATACTTTTGAGATTGAGTTAAAGCCCCAGTGTAAGAATAAGGATTCTGAGCATCATTTAATGCAAAGGGCCATTGATCTAAAAAATACCTCAACTATGATCTTACATAGTGATCAAATGAATCTATGAGATTATTTTGAAGGTATACTTTTGAGATTGAGTTAAAGCCCCAAAGATGGATTGTGATCATTGGCAAATCATCTCTCAAACTTAATTTTCCTCACATCTAAAAATCATCATCATCATAATCTCTACCCTTGCATCCTCATGGTAATATTGTAATAATTATGTTCTCAAATATGGCATGTTTATTAAACAGCAGTGCATTTCATTCTTATTTGCTTTAGACCAGTCAATGCATATAGGTATTAAGGGTATACACACCCAAAGTTTAGTAATATTTTCAGTAGAGAGATCTAGTGGAACATTCACGAATTAAACTCTTTTTAATGTGATATTATCGATTTTGAATTCTTATTCTACTTAAAAGACAGTTATCAATCTAGAGGGAAAATGTTTCTTGTCATTTATTTCTTTGTCTTTTTGGTAATTAACAAAGTAACAAGTATCCAAGTATTGCAGTGATATTGTGGTATGATTGTCTCATATTCTTTGAGACAAATAAAATATATTCTCAAATTCTCTCAAAGCTGGAAATTTTCTAAAGCTCACTGTATTTCTTCTTTTAAGTTATGGCATATGCAGAGCAGCTTATGTCAAGGAGAAATTACTCAAGAATCAGTTTTGTCACAACTTTTCTCTTAACTGCTTACACACTTCATGTGTTCTAAATTCCTATTTCATGCTGTCCACAAGATTGGCAATATATCTGGCCTTCTCAGTGTCTGATTTAAAATAATACTAAATGTTCTAACAATTTGGCTGCCTTATGCCTCATTCATCATAACTTTTTATTCATACATACTTTATATATGTGTGTGCATATATATATATGGTGTGTGTATAAATGTAAAACAATTGCACAATTTATGTAGCTTCTCTCTTCTGTTTTCTATATTTCTCTCTAGGGACCTGAAGCATATAATGATTTCTTTTATTGATAGCCCACTTCATTATCACTTAATAATAAGGAAAATGAGTAGCAACCTGAAGAAGTAACTATCATGGGGTTTGAGCATCACATCATGATGGTGGACAGAATATGTGTGGTTTATTTTCCTGCCACATCATGAGTTATACTTCCACTTTTGGGGAAAACCCATCAGCTCTTTTTGCCACATGTGATTTATAGACAGAATTTAATCTTTACAGAAAGGTTACATTTAATTAGAACATGAAACTGAGGGTTTAGTTCAGTGATAGAACATTTGCTTTGCATGCATGTGGCCCTGGGTTCAGTCCAAAAACAATTATTGTTTCTGCTGCTTGAAGAAGTACATGTACCCTGATATTACAATCTATAGAAAGCCCAGATAGTCTAAGTTGCTATTGTCTTGATGGGATTCAAAGTTTTAAAATCATTTGACTCTCAGCCTATTTAAACTGCTTTTCTCAACATGAGTCACCTCCCTAAGTTTAATAGCCCTGAGTTATTACCTACAAATACAAAAGATTAAAACAACATTTAAATAAGTCTTATTTAATAATTATCATGAACTTATTCAAAACCTAGTCCAAACCTTAGAGACGGAACTATACAATTGTAACAGTATATAGATTTGAAAATTATAGAGATCCAAGATTTAATACCTATAATCTTGCCATTTTAAACATATTAGGTAATGTTACTTAGGCATGGTTTTTCTCATGTGTACAATCAAATTTTAAATGTAACTTTTTATGGTTTTTGTAAATATTAAAAATTACATATACATACACACCAATATACAGTGTGTAATTGCTTCATTAAAGCAATTGTCCTCTGGAGTAGCAAAATTATGTATTTATTGTAGGTAACCTCACATTATCAGCCCTGCAAACTACCTGAGTCATCTGCTTATAGTTGGACCCTTTTGAATTTGAGGTACCCTGGATATGTCTAAGATTCTTCTAGGAGTATGTCACAAGGAAATACTATGGTTCTGGGTTAAATTGTGTCCCTCCAAAACATATTTTGAAGCTCCAATATCCAGTACCTCGTAATGTAACTGTATCTGGACACAGAAGGTCATATGAAGGAGTTCTAATCCAATATGGCTGGTATCCTTAAAAGAGGAGATTAGAATACTGACAACATGTCAGAAGGATGATCATCTGCAAACACAGAGAAAGATGGCCCTCAAGAAAAGGTGCCTCAGAGAAAATCAAACCTATTCACACCCTGATCATTGACTTCTAGCCTTGAAAAATGTGAGAAAATAAACTTCCATTCTGTAAGCCATCTAGCCTGTTATTTTGTTTTGTTAGCCATAGAAAACTAACACAATCAGGTTTTAAAATAAAGAGATGTGGTTTGATGTTGATAACTCAAAATCTGAAGGGAGGGAATATTCTCAGTAAAACCTGATGCCTATAAATCAGATTGATACTACCAAGTTCTCATGGAACTATAACCAATGTTCATTATTACCTAAAAAATAAGATTGAATAAAAATTGAAAAATGTTTTGGCACATTTTATGCAAATATCCAGCAGCTTTAATACTGTCAGCAGACCCAAAAGCAGAACTCAGGTACCAGTAAACCAATAATACCGACGTATGATGGGGAAATGCAAGCACGTGGCTAACATATTGACAGAGAGGCATCAAAAGTGGAGACAAAGAGAACATCATGCATTTTACTTGTAAATATAAAATGTATTTGCTGTTCTAATTTTTTAAAGAGCACACTTACAGATAATTATAGTTTATTTGAAGATAGATTAATATACAAAGTATTAAGACTTGAGTTTACCAATGAGCACATCTGTAGAATTAGTCACCAGGAAAAAGAAAGTTTCTAAAACATGTCTGTAGGGCAATTTTTCAGTGATTTGGTTTTGACTTATTTATCAATCCAGCATATATTTGGAAATAAATTATCCTAATAACTACACAGAAGAGCAGCCTGATGAAATGAAGTTGTCAAACATTGGCATTATTCTTCATCCATGAAAAACTTGAAAAAACATTTTAATGAATAGTATATTTGGAAAAACACAATTTCTCTGAAGCCAAATAGCATGAAGCTTTTAGGTAAAACAAAATGTAAGCAAAGAAGGTTAATCAAGAACAAATCTTTAATTAGAGACATTTTCTCATTTGTAATGCACTTGCTGATATTTTTTCCCCATTCTATTGACATTTGGTGACATTTGACTTTCATTCACCAGTGTCTATAAATTTTTCAATTTTCATTCATTTACTCATTCAACAAGTGATTACTGAGTACTCTCTAAGTATCAGTCACTCTTGGGGTTATGAATGTTAGGAGATTTAGAATAACGCAGAAAGAAAATCTCGGGTACAAGAGAATTAAACTGGCTTTTCTGCTAGGACTAGAACCTGCCAGCCTCATTCCTATTTCAAGACATTTACACTCATGGGTGCCTTTGCCTAAACCACTCTGCAGTCATATTTTCACATCTCATTTTCATCTCTCATGTCTCTTCCCACATTATTTTTGATACTCCAATGGATAAGGATGCCAGAGACCTCTGCCTCATAGGAAGATCTCACAGTAGAAAAGGATGTTTCACAACCTGAACTTAAAGGCCTTGAAGAGAGTTTGAGGGCTTAAATGAGCATGCAAAATAGAATTGATTTCAGCTGAAGTAGCTGATACTCACTCTCCAATCTGCTATATTTATGTTTCATTACTTTTCAACTTTCCTTGCACTACTGCAGGATTTGCTGAGGGTAATACAGTAACACAGTGCTTAAGGGTATGGACTCTGGCGCCAAAGAGCTGGTTTCAATCAGTCATATGATCATGGACATGTTTCTTACTCTCCTTGTACTTTAGTTTTCGAATCTATAGTATTTTGAAGGATTCATTATAGAATCCTTATAGGATTGTTGTAATTTAATGAGATGGTTATAAAATGATCTTTGTCCAGTGTCTGGCTACATAGGTGTATGTTAATAGTATAGTTAGAAAATCACTTCACACTTTAATTTTTGCTCCACTTGTGTTTTATATTCATTTGCAGCCTCTTCTGCTTCATGGATCTTACTTAACACCTTCTTTGTATATTTTTAGTCTTCCATCTATCTTCATCCTGTCCCACTATCTGACTGTCTTTATTCATCTTTGTACAATAGAGGATTTTGATTTAGTCACTATGTTCCATGTTTGGCCAAGATTTTAGTTTTTTTACTGAAAATGGGGTCTGTGCTTGTTTTCCCAGTCGATTGCTGGCCTGCTGTGACTAGGGAGGAACACACACATGGTTTCCCATGATAAAGAGTACTTCTGGCACTGAGACCCCAGTAAGAGCCTCTCCAAGGGGTCCAATACTCATGGTAGTGCTCGTTCCATGAAATCTAAACAAAGGTTACACATATTGACTCTTTGATTCCTATTACTAAGTGAAGACTATGAATATATCAGAGATCTTCCTAAAAGGGAGAAGTGTCCGAAAAATAAGAAAATAAAAATGAATAACTAGGAAATTAGATCAAAATAAAACAAAATGGGAAGCCTGATTTCCTCCCCATAAAAAATAAGTTATGTTTTCCACAGCTGGAGGCTAAAAACAGCTGTATTATCTGTATGTAGCCCATTGAATGGAGCTCAGTCATTAATATTTTACTCATGTACACATTTCATTTTGATGCAATTTTCCTGTATAACCAGCCAGAATCATTTGCAGGATATTTAACAAAAATGATGAAAATACTCAGCTGCATCTGTTCATCATTTGGCTAACCACATTTTTGCATAAATTTAGTATGGGCTTAAGCCACCACTATTATTTTTCCTTACTGTTTAAATCTGCATGCCAAAATTTATTATTATTCAGGTATCCAATCACCCTACCATCCTAGCAATCAAGTCAAAAGCAGCAAAGCAAAATTGAAAAGATGTTGTTTTCCAAAACTGCAAGCACGTACAATACCTCCCTAAGACAACAACTAGTGGTTGTTGCAATGACAAACAGCTTTAATAATGAAAATAGACTCTCAGTTTTACCTACACAGATGCAGTTTAATTTTCTTCTTCCTTATTAGAATCCTCACTAGCTCTCCTCCACTCTGCCCCCAGTTATAAAAATGAGCTGGCAAACACACCAGCTCTATTCATTCTCAGTTTAATATATAATTCCTCATGCACACAAAGGGGTGAAATGGTTTCTAAAAACATTGGCTGGTAATGATGACAGTAGAATCTAATTCCCTCAGGTACTCACTTAATACTTATCTCTCTGCTGGAGAGTGTAATAAGGTCGTCAGGATTATTGAAGTTGACAGAGCACCAAGCTCAGATTAATTACATCATAGAATTCAGAAGGAATTAGAAAAAGCAACAATACTGCCCTTGGAAAATGCATGTATTTTTTATACTCTCTAAGGACTCTCAATGTAATATAATACAAATAAATGAAGAGAGGCTAATAGAATTGATTTGAAGGTTTCACAATACTGATATTGAAAGATTAATTATTCTGAGAATAAGAAATAGCAATCAAAAATTAAAAGAAAATTTCTCAGAAATGAGGGAATAGTAATTGAAGGGTAAGTAAAAAATATTAATGTGTAAATCTCCTATTATGTTTCAGAAGATTTACATTTGTTGCATCATTTAATTCTCATAAACATGTAGTATGTATATTGCCCTTTAAAATGAAAACTGAGGTTGGAATAAGAAGCTTTTTCTAAAATCTCATATCTGAGGAAGAGTAAACAACATTTAAATGTATCACCAAATTTCAATCTCTTTCTCTGTAACATACAGAACACAAAGCATTGTTCTTGAAAAGTTTGTATTAGGTGGTAAAATTTTTACATAGAAAATGCATACAATTGATAAATGCATATTGAGTGACTTCCTTAAATAATGCTGGAGATTTCATATACTTATTTGTCTAAAATATAATAATGTTAAGTTTGAGTCACTTGTAATTGGCATAAGGAGATGTGATATAAGTCTCAAATCTTATACAGTCAGGCACAGCAGCCTACACCACCACATTTATCAAAAACTAGGAACATATCATTACTGAAGGTGGGAAATCTAAACTATACTAACATAAGAGATAAAACAAAATGAAAAAAGCTCCTGGAAAGGTAAAATTGTTTTTACAAAGCATGGTTCTTCTGTTCATGTAGTATGCTTATATATGGGAATGATCTTGTTTAGACTGAGAAGGAGTGATGGATGCCTCAAACTGAGAACAAAAAATGAAGAGCAAAGATTTATAAAGACTGTCACACATACCAGAGAGTCTACTAAGAGGTGATCATGCTGGTCACTAGCAGTGCCCGTCTTCAGCCTCCAGGCACTATTAAAACAAGCGAGTGACTTATTAGAAATATAGACTGTTACTGCACATTCCCTCCTCCCTCTCTCAAGGAAGCAAGAAGATGTTCCTTTATCTGTACCTTTGAAAGGTGAGGAGAGACCACTAAGGAGGAAACGTATTCAGCTCTGAGCTGTCTGCAGTAGAAGAGTCACAGCTGACCTGTACAAAGTTGCAGGGAAACAATGAAAAAGTTCTTGGGAAAACATTGGTCGTGTGTCCCTGAGGAGCTGGAAGGAAAGAAAGAACAGGCACTTGAACTTCTTTAGAAAAATTCTCAGGTTGAAAGCTTGTTTGGTGAACCTTCAAATAAAAGATGAGAAGAGAGGGTAGAAGGGCAGGGATGGGAGCATACCTATACTTCTTTCTATGGCGCAAAAATTTACAAAATTTTCACAATAGTCCAGAAGGAAAACCCAAAGATCCAAAAAGGACCACCCCTTGGGGTTAAGGGAACCCTCAGCTACAAAACCATGGCAATATCTCACAAGGTTTATGTAAGCAAACTCTTAGAATACAAATAAGATCACCCACCAAAATAAATAATGTAAGGTTGATGGTCTCCAAAGAAATAATTAATGTGCTCCAGCAAATATGTCAAATATAGACACTGCTAAAGCTAAGAGAAATATACATAGGATATTGATGGGGTGAAGATGAGAGAATGGCATTTGCAAGAGAGGGAAGTGATGGACTAGATTCTGTTGCCTATCTCACTCTTTCCTTTCTGCTGGGTCTATAGCATATGTGTAGGCCTGAACTGGAGAGAGAGGAAAGCTTCAAATTGATTGCAAGATTAAAGAGTTCATTTAGATTGGATTGGACATTTTCATATCTGGAAGTGAGCTCCAAATTACAGTATATTCCTGAAATGCCATACGGAGGACTGGAAAGGGACGTCAAGAGAGTGTGGTTCAGGCAGCAAGAAAAAATTACAGCTGTTTCTATAGTTCAGCCCTTTACATAAATGGGTTACATATGCTGACGAGAGAACCTGGGGCTTACAATTACAGAATATTTGCTCTAATTTTGCAAAGAGTGTGGTCATTTTTGTAATATTTATACTTTTTATAATATGACCATATTAGCTGGAAGGTGAATAGCTGCTACTAGCTATATGCTGGCAACAGTGAACAATGATAGCTGCCAGCCTCAAAGCAAGGGAGAAAACAAAAACAATGTAAAAAGCAGCTTAGAAACCTGCATAGTCAAATCAATAGTCACTATTTTGTACTGGAGCAAACTTCCCTTCCCTCTTCCTTGCCTCTACTCCATGAACACATAGTCAACAGAGTTTTAAAATGTTCAATTCAATAGGCCTACATACAGCCCAGGAGTATTAATTTTAGTAAGTCTTATTAAATTTAGTAATTCAGTGAATTTGTCCTGATTTGCTAATTTTTAAGGGGAAATTTTTTTTTAAGTTCGAGACTTCCTGTTAATAGTGTTAATAAAAAAATGTCCTTATGGACCAATGAGCCCTCAATTTTAGTATCTTATCAGGAATAAGAAGAGCATAATACAATTTAAATGATACTCATTCAAAACTAATTTTGAAAGTTTTTTGCTTAGGATGCATATCTTTAGCTTTTCAGAAAACTCAGTTAATCAGAATGATGCATCTCCAATACATAGCAACTAGCCAAGATTTTGTGAGATGAATATAGTAAGTGCCATACAAGGATTCATGAAATTAGAACCACAGAGATTTGAGGGAAGGCCAGGTTGTTTGTGCTGGTGTGAATTCCTCAGGAGCTTGGATTTAACTCCTGGACTTAAAGACTAGGTAATGAAGAGAGTTCATAAATATTAACCAGCACAGAAGGCACAGCACAAAATGAATTCAAAGGGGGAAGTAATTGCCCATCTAGTCCCCAGGGTGGGGTAATTCTGTGAAAAAGAAATTTGCACATTTAGCTCCCAGCATGTGTCTGTAAAGGGAGGACAAGCTGGGGAAATGGCTGGGTTTATTTATGAGATTGCTTAAAGGATACATTACACAGAAGATAAACTGGAGAAATTGTATGATCATATTTGCCTATATACAATCAAGTGCTCTGCGCCATTGATGTATCCAATAAAATCATGAGATGCTGCATAGATTGTATAAAATAGCAGAACAAGGGCATTCTGTTTGGAATATGTCCAAGAGAGAGTACATGAAATAATTTATTGCACTGCCTAAATCCTGAAATGTCAGACGTTGGAGGAGGAAAAGTAAGGTATAAATATATAAGGAAAACCACTGAGAGACAATTATGAAGGAAAGTCCTCTTCCGTAGGGAGGTCATAACTTCTGTTCATTGAGCATTCCTGCTTCATACAGCACTCACTGAACAGTGAATATTGGAAAAGTTGACCATGGTGGAATATTAAAAAATATTTATTCAGCTTAGAAAATTAAATTCAGTTCAATGGAAGAGAGTAGCCAGCTGATATTTAATAAATAAATGTGAGTTGAAATGAATGCTTGCTTCATTATAGGATTTCTTTACATAACAGAAAATAAAGATTGTTTATCATGAAGCATCAATGTTTCTGTAAGGCAACATTTTTCACATAGGTATAAAATTAAAGGAAGGTGAAATGTATTATTATGACTAATACAAAATTCCAATGGAACTTCTTCCCCTTTCTAACCAATGTAGCCTTTTTTATTGTTGTTTTCTACTTTACCTAATATGTGACCTTCAGTGGTTTGTTCCATTGACCCTGTGTGCCGCTTCCAAAAAATTATCCCCACGCTTCAAGTATCCTAAAATTCTTTGTCTTCATGATCACTCCATGTTCCTATAGATGAAACCTCTTCTACATTTTCCCCCATATTATATATTATCTTGTTTGCATAAATACTTGTTAAAGATACTGTATCCAGGTATTATTGCACACATCAGAAGTGAAAAAAAATCCCTGCCCTCTTAGAACTCATAAACTATTAGAGATTAAAAAGAAAAGACAGATACACAGCTACAATCGCCTAGGGGCTAAGGTGTGAAGGAACAGAAAACATAATAAATAAAAACAAGAAATTCTTTCTCTCTCTGTTTCATGAGGTCTCCATTTCCCACTTCTCTGTCTAGACAGAGAGGACTTCTCTAGGAATCATCTCTGTCTGCAACTAGTATAGAGTTCCAGGTTTCAGGCTTTCTTTGATTACAGATTTGAAAATGAAAGCATAAAACAACACAGAAATAGGAATTCACCATTGTTACACTGTAAGTTCTCCAGTCCTCCTGGAAACTTCTACTTGGCACAATCCTGGCTTTACCACTTCATGAATGTTGACCAAAATTTTGAGGTTTATTCAATGGAAAAGTCAGGATTCTATTCCATTATTCCATTTAATACAACTCAAAACCCCAAAGAGAACAACTTTTCTCCAGCATCACATTTCTCTCTGAAAGATACAAGTCTCTGAAAAATACTCAGACATTCCTACTTTTATGAAAGATATTTATGTTGACATCCCTATATTGCTTTAAGTCATGCCTCATGGGTCTGCTTAAAGTGTTGGGGTCCCCAGAGATGAAAAGGGGTCCTTGGGGAAGACGAAGTGGGGTCTCACGTGACAAGGTTTTGGAGTGATGGTCCGTGGAGTCACTCTACCCAGACTCCGGGGTAGGTAAATTGTTCTGCGGAAGCAACTCAGAAACACCATTTATTCCAGAAAGTACAGAAGCTTATATACAGTCCTGGACCAATCATGACCCAAAGTCACAAACAGTGGGGCACCACTTGGTCAAGTGCGTTATCCACTAGCATCGAATGGGGAAAGAGGGAAGGAAGGGGATGGAGGTATGGAGAGTGCTCCTACATCCCTATACTTTATTGATCCATGCAAATGGGCCACAGTTTTAGAAATGGGAAAGCTGATCAGTCCTCCTTAAATTTCTTTGCTGGACAGACTAGAACTCTGGAGCATCAAAATCATCGTGTTGGCTCCAGTCCAGCCACATTGCTGTCCCCCAACTGACACACTTTGTGGTGCTGTTTATGTTTACTTGGCTTTCTATATGGAGCCCAAACACGGGAACTCTCAATCTAATTTTACATTGAAAACTATGTAACATCCCTCTAGAGATATATCATAATTTGTTTATATGTCCAGGACCAATTAAAGAAGCATGTAATTAATTGTCTCCAGAGTTTTCAGAGACCTACTAATAAAGCCAAATTGCTGCTTTCAACAATTCTATATTCATCTTTTCATATTTGTTCTACTATATGAGTTGAATATCCTAAAAATTGAACCTGATTTTATACACATTAAACATGAAAAGATGAGCTGGGTGTAGTGGTGCATGCCTCTAATCCCAGTGGCTCAGGAGGCTGAGACAGGAGAATCGCAGGTTCAAAAACAGCCTAGCAATTTAGCAAGGCTCTAAGCAACTCAGTGAGACCCTGTCTCTAATGAAAATACCAAAAAAAAAAAAAAAAAAAAAAAAAAAAAGGACTGGGGATGTGTCTCAGTGTTTAAGTGCTCCTGGGTTCCATCCTCAGTACCAAAAACAATTTAATAAAGAATATGATGTTGTAAAAGAGAAGCTTTTTTTCTTCAGGATGGAAGAATAGCAAATATGAATGAATATTTGAAGAAATGTTTGAGGTACTCAAGAGATGTGGGAGGAGAAATGAGGAAAGAGCAATAACACTATAGTATAAGGGCTCTTGGAGTACCTCAAGAATGGCTTCTTACATTTTAGATGTACTAATTTGTTAAAATCCTCAAGAAATACATGTTAGGTATATTATAACTTCTTTCTAATTTATATATGAGGAAACTGAAGAATTAACAGAAGAATTAGAGTTTGACAAAAAGTATAAAGCTCATAGTGGTGATTTCCTTGGTCTGCAAAGTAAGTATTGTGTCTGCTGAGAAAAATAGATTAGTCACTGCAAGGAATAAATAAGTCAGTAAACTCTCTTGGGTTTTATAAAAATATGTCCTTTCCCTCCAGTTTTTCCACCAAAAAATCAGTAATTGGGTGAAGAAATTTCAACAAAGATAAAAAGGGCTCCTGAACACAGAATTAAATGAGGTAACTATTGTTTCTTATGTTGGAACTGATTGTTGCTTCTAGAAATTCCAATGCTACATGTCTCTTTTATTTCAAACCAACAAAGTTATTTTAATTTTATTTTTAATGGACACATAATAATAATAATTTAATGGATACATAATAATTGTGAATATTTATGAGGCACCATGCTATTCCAACACATGTATGCACTGTGCAATGGTCAAATCAGAATAATTAACATATCCATGAACTCAAATATGTATTAATTCTTGGAGTAGAGAACATCGAAGTTTTCTAGCTATTTTCAAATATACAATAAATTATTGTTAAGCATAATACCCTAGTTTGCTATACAATACCAGAGCTCACCCTTCTCTAACTGTAAACTTCTACTAGTTGGCATATACCTTTTTGTTGTTGTTGTTTTTACTTTTGATTTCAACTTAGGTAATGATCAGCTCCACAGGAAAGTGAGCCAGAAAGTAACCCTATGTGTAGTAAGTATTTGGTTTTCTTAACTAGTTGTTTAAATTATTGCTATTTTTAACAAAGATTTGATGGGTCAAGAAACTGGTGTAGATAGATATACCATTTGTATCTTATTTGTTGATATTTGGGTTCATTCCATCTCTAATTATCTGTTCACCACTGCCATGGATAATTGGAAGTTGAAGGTATTTTCCATAAGTCAAAGTATATAATTAGCAGTATTTCAAAGTTAACAATATTTCTTCGTTCTAATTATTGTTATTTTTAATCATAACATTATTTATCTAACAAACATTTCTGGAGAATATAGAATGCTAGTTACTGAGAAGATATAGGCCCTTAGGTATAACATTTTGTTGCTTTAAAAAAACACTGAAGATGCAGAAAAAAATCTGACAGTTCAAACACATAGTGTCACATCGATTATTTGCAGGGTGGCAATGTATTTTGCTAACAGATGACATCTGTAGAAAATCAAATAATCCAAGACAGAAACTTTGAAAGTGCCATGAGTTTTCATCCATTTTGTAATGTCATGTTTTTAAAATTGCCTTATGTTCTCACTCCAACTCTGTATGTGTTGCTATTTTGGAAACAGAAACTAAAAATCCAACTATATTTTGAAATGGTACCTTGAAAGAAATTGTTGTTATCCTTTGACAAGAACTGATATTTACCAATGCTCTGATCCACTGATGACTCAGAAACTAAAGAAAGGCATTCTTCGTGACATGAGTGTCTTTGCTGCTCCCACAGAGAAAGGATTCTTCAGAATTTTCTGAAGTCTTCACATGGTTCTTGACTCTGCTAGATGTGTGTGTGTGTGTGTAAAGAGAATCATATAGGTACATTTTTCCTACAGAGGGTTTATTGCAATTAGATACTCAGTTTGTCTGAAAATACCTGCTTTATTTAAACATAATTACTTGTTCATTCTTCCATCTTCTTTTCTCTTTCCACAAATCGTTAAACTTAAAGAGACTGCCTGTGAACAATGGTTTAAAAATGTTTTTTGTCAGTGTATTTTAGTTATATATAATATTAAGGTTAATTTTGACATAATTACAAAAACATGGAATATAATTTGCTCCTCTTCAGTCCCCAGTACTTCACCTTCCCCCAATTCCCTGTTCCCCTTCCTCTACTCAACTGGTCTGTCTTTCTTCTTTTTAGTTATGGCTTTTTAAATTATTGCATTCTAGATATTCATAAAGGTTAAATGCACTATAATGTATCCATATGTGTACACAGGATCATTTGGTCAAATTCATTTCCTCATTTTTCCCTTTTGCCATCCCTCCTCCCTCTCCCTCAATCCTCTTCCTCTACTTCACTGATTTCTCTATTTTTAAGGGATTTGCCCCACCCTGTCTCCCCTTTTACCCTTATTTTGTTCTAGCTTCCACATCTAAAATAGAAAACATTGGATCATTGACTTTCTGAAACTGGCTTATTTAACTTAGCATAATAGTTTCCAGCTCCATCCACTGACCAGCTAATACCACAATTTCATTCTTCTTGATGGCTGAGTAAAACAGCACTATGTATATATATAACACATTTTCTTTATCATTCATCTGTTGACAGGCATATGGGCTGACTCCATAGCTTGCCTATTGTGAATTGCAACTGCTATAAACATAGATGTGCTCATATTCCTGATTTTCATTCTTTTGAATAAATATCAAGGAGTGGGATACCTGGGTCATATGGAGGTTCCATTCTTATTTTTTTGAGATTAGATTAGATTACAGAGTTGCTGTACCTATTAGAGTCTCACCAACAATGTGTAAGTGTATCTTTTTGCCTAAATCTAGCTCAACACTTATTATTTGTACTCTTGATATTCCTCATTCTAACTGTAATGAGGTGAAATTGATTTGCATTTCTCTGATTGCTAAGGATGTTGACCATTTTATATAATGGAAATAAAAACTAAAAATAAACTATATTTTGAAATATTACCTTGATAGATAAAGAAATTGTCATTTTCCTTATGACAAGAACTAATATTTATCAATGTTCTGATTCACTGATGACCCAGGCACTAAAGAAAGTCATTCTCAAGGACATGAGTGTCTTTGCTGCTCTCACAGAAAAAGCGTTCTTCAGAATTTGCTGAAGTCTTCACATAGTTCTTGACTCTGTTAGATGTGTGCTCATTCTCAAAAGAGTCAGCAGAAACTCTGGATTAACTAGGCAAGAATTTAAAGTGTCCAATATTAGGGAACATGGAAATTATTTCTAAAACAGGGAGAAACTAATTATCCTTTAAGTAAGAATTCACTGGGATTTGCTTTGAAAAGGTTCTGGTTCAGGAAAAGTACATGAGACTTCTAGTGTTCACATATTTTTGTTGTTATATGTAGGTAAATGTAGTAAATGGGAAGGAATGTAAACAGAAAGGAAAAATGTGTGTGTGTGTGTGTGTGTGTGTTACACTTGAGGAGTTTATTAGTGAAAGGAAGACACCATTCCTCCCTGGGAGTATTTCACAATAATATTTCAGATGCAAAATATGTAAAATTGTAAATTTTGTAGTTACTTATAAGTCATCTATATATGTATGTATGTATATGTATATATATATATACACATCATTTATTATCTAATTTAACTGTTATTTTTCTTTACATAAAGGGAGTATGTTATATATATATATACACACACACACACATACACACACACCCAAACACAAACATATATACAGTTCTTTAACATGCAAACTAAAATTATTTCCACATATTTTAGTGGCTCATAGAATGAATATTCTTGAATCTTATTGTTTTCCATTGATTTTTGTACTTCCATTTTTGTCATAATGTACATTAACTTTTTGGTTTGTTCTACAGATGATCCATAATGTGTTGTTTTTAGGTCTCTACAAATTTTTTATTCCAAAATCAATCAATTTATTTATACTTATCATTAGTAGAAGATCTCTTGTTCTAACCCTGGAAATGCCCAAGTTCTAAGGTGAAGACAGCTTTCCTTCAGGCAGGTGGTGAAAATCACCGTTCACCTGTCCTATGTGCTTCTAGAAAAGATAAAAGGTTCTTATACTTGGTAAATCTTCATGGACTAGAACTCTGTCCTTGCATTTGACACTGGAATCTTCTATGTTACACTTTATTTTAAGCACATTGTAGGGTGAGGTGAAAGGTCAAAGATAGGATTGTTTTATCCCTGTGTCTCTAAATACAAATAACATTTAATCTCACATTTATTCACTGGCATTAGTAATCTAATTTGTGTGATTCTATGTCTGTTTTACTCACATATTTCTCATGGTCAGGTGCTGTTGTAATTTTTCTAGAAACTTAATGAGAACTAGACTCCTACGTTAACAGACTCCACATACCTCCTGAGCACTATCTTATACTCATAGTATACTATAACCTTGGGCATCTGAAAAGTGTCTGAGGATAAACCTTGTAGCTTTGAGTGTTTGTAGGTTCTGAAGAATTGTGGGGTCCTCAGTCATGAGTGAGAGCTGAAGCAGCAAACCAAAGGGCAATCGCAGCAGTAATTTATGGACTCTCCTCACTGACCAACTCTAGCCAGAGGCAATGCAGCTGGAAAACAGACACTGTGGAAAAATTCAATGAAGCAGTGGCTTAAGACGGAGGAAATACAGTTTCAGCAATAAAATTCTTCACTAACTAATAAAGTTGTCTCTGGCTTTTCTGTGAATCCTGGTGAAATCAAGGTGTGTTGAAAAATTCATTACTTCCAGCTTTCTCTACCCTGCTTTTCTCATTTTTACTTGTTTTTCAACCAGGCAATCATCTCACTCACCCATTCAGCATATACTTATTAAGTTCCAAGTACTATATTTAGACTACGGAATATTAAAATTAAAATAAACTCCCTGAAGCTGTTTCTACTTGACGCTAAATAGCCTTAGACACCAGTAGACAGAGAAAAATGCTACTGTGAAAATGGATAGCAAAGAAATTTGAGAAGGGGAGAGAGAGACATCTAACCAGATAATACTGAATAACAGACACAAAAACCTATATCAATTAATGGAAATTTGTATCCTGGAACTTGAGACAAATTTTTTCACAATGGTCTGTTTTCAATACTATATTCTAGAAGAATCTCTGAGATTGTATTTTGAAAACTCAATTTTGTGTACTTCAATATTGGAAAGTATTGATGGTATCTGATAAGTGTCCTGGCTACCACTGGGAAATTGGCAGTGTTCTTATTCAGAGGATTTCTAGTATCTCAACTGATCAATACTAAATGCAACTGAGGAAAGTTATAAAATCCTTAGGACTCTCTGTCTCCTAAGAGATAAACTATTTCAAGAATGAGAACAAATGAAGGAAGTCATAAATCTGCACTTGTTTTACAAAATCTCTATTAGAAAAAAATTTATTTTATTCTTAGAAATAGAATGTATACAATGTAAAGTTGCATTTGCTCCAGGATATTTTTGACAATTTCCTCAAATCTAGACATTAATTGTGAATTAGATTATTTATTAATGGCTTGAAATCGTCTCATAGAGATGGAAACATTGTTTTGAATTAAATATATTAATATTCTCAAAAATTACTTTTTGTTGACCGTTACGGTTTGGATGTGAGGTGTCCCTTAAAAGCTTATGTGTGAGATAATTCCAGAAAGCTTAGAGGTGAAATTATTGGATTATAAAGTTTTAAACTAATCAGTGCATTAATCCCCTG
Organism: Xerus rutilus; assembly: GCA_028644305.1. Classification (NCBI taxonomy): domain Eukaryota; kingdom Metazoa; phylum Chordata; class Mammalia; order Rodentia; family Sciuridae; genus Xerus; species Xerus rutilus. The sequence goes on along the minus strand of CM053403.1, from coordinate 39,924,966 downwards.
ATAGGTATTAACTTACGGTAAATGAAGGTTGGCAGGATGTGGCTGGAGAAGGTGGGTCCCTGGGGGCTTGCCTTTGGGTTTCATATTTTGTCCTTATGCAACAGAGTTCTTTCTCTGCTTCCTGATCATTATCTCCTGAGCTGCTTTCCTCCACCACAGTCGTCTGCCATGATGTTCTACCTTATCTTCAGCCACAAGGAATGGAGCCAGCTGTTTACGCACTGCACTGAGACCTCTGGAAACCGTGAGCTCCCAAATAAACTTTTTCTACTCTAAAAATTTTCTGGCAAGGTCTTTTAGTCACAGGAGTGAAAAAGCTGGCTAAAACATTGATTGAATTAGTGTAGACTTAAAGAGATACAACTCTTAATGTTTTTTTCCATGTAATGTAAAAAAGAAACTAGAAATACTGACATTTAAAAATTACTAAAACCTTTTCTGATAAATGTCAGTGAAACTCATCCCCCATATGTATTCTGCCTTAATCAAAGGTTCAAATAGTTTAAAAGAATTTATACATAAACACAAAATGAAAAGTTCTATGTAGCCAAATTTCTACTGTTCAAAATTCTTACTTTTTCAGACAATAATATCTGCATCCCTGTTTATGTTTTTTATTTTTCAGTACAGTTTGGGATTGAACCACACTATTCTCTCATCTTAAATCTCTCCTGCACATACCAATTTATCCTATCAAATGCTAATAAATGGTATTCACAAATCATACCATTTAATCTACACTATGTCACTCTACTAATCAGAAGTGTACCTGTACCCTGTTCTCAAAGAAACCCAGTCCCAGTGTCTTAAACTTGCTTTCAAGATCTTCATGCTTTGGACTCAAACCCTTCCAAGAGCTTTATGTCTTCTCTCTACTGAGCATAGAGCTTGCTCTCCAGAAACGTAAATACTTACTGATTCCACAGTTACCCTATACAGGTTCTCCTCTTATATTCTTCACTTTGTCTTTTCTGAGGTATCCTTGTCAATCTCTCTCTATTAAAACCCTAACCCTTTTTAGAATACATACATACAAATGTACATATATATCATATTTACTCCTTGAAACTTCTGTGCCTCCAGGCAGAAATCATTTTATAAAATATTTTATTATGTTTATTTTATGCATGATTTAATATCCTAAAATGTCTGCAGTTTAGTAAGAGAAGAAAATATTTCTTCCAAACATAGGAATTCAATTAAGTTTTGCAATGTCTGAGTTCTAACTTAGCAATCAGTTAAGAGTGTAACCTAGAGTCTAAGTTGGTTTGCATCCACACCTTTCCTTGGACAAGTTCCTTAATTTTTCTGAGCTCCAACCATTCAACTTGAAATTGGCTTACTATCAATCTCTACCTCATAAATATATTTAATTTAAAAATACATCTAGAATGCTTAATACAGTATCAGCAAACTGTTAATAATACAAAAACCGTACTGAATGATGAAGTGAAATATTACAATTCTTCTACATGAGTTCTCCTGGGACATGATTAACTTTTAGGTATATTTGAAGACTCTGTCCATATATTTTCTCAGTTAGTACTACTATATATTACTCACCTAATTTTACTGTAGAATCAGAGTAAATACATCTCTCTGCTCATACTTACTAGAATTATGAATTTTATGCCCTTTCACTGGTCTGCTTCTAAATCAAGACTCTAAAATAAACATTCTGTAAGTGGTCCCACATCAGTGCTTTACAAGTGTCCCATTGAGGCTTTTTTCTACTTTTGCAACACTCCACCAAGATAGCACACCATTTAGGGGAATCATCTATGGAATTTCTGCCAGTGAAGTGCAGGGACAATTCCTTAGGTCCTTTAAAAAGGTGTGGGTGTCATGCTCTACTCAGATATCACTATCAACATGAACAATAACATAAAGGTTAACAAGAAAACAAATAGTAAGCAAAAGAAGAAAAACAAAAGGACTATTAATGAAACTATGAATATAGTTACTAATACACATGAATGACACAAAAACTTGGAGAAAGACTAAATTTTTCTCAGAACAGGTATAAATTGATTTTTCTAAATGATTTCTTTCTTCATTTCACTCATTTCTTAAGTGTTGTAATCATTTTACTTACATTCAAGTTTTTTTATGATGCATTCATCTTTTAGAGATGTTTGTAAACCTCCATTCATACTTAATATGCCTATAGTTTGATGAGCACTATGGCATTCATGGAAAAATTAGATTTCTTACTCTTGTTTGTTTATGAACAAATCGACTTGTCACAAGCTTTAAAATTGAGCTGAACAGAAATTTGTGTCCTGTGTCTACAGAAAATAAATAATAACATAGTAAAAGATTATTACAAGTTCACTGAAACTGGAATAATCAAAGAACACTGAATTTTCATACTATCTACTTAATTCATGTTAATGTTAAGATATAGTGAAATTTTTCAGAATAAGGTGGTATTTCATGTAAGAATACCATCAAGGTCTGTAGTCTGAAGCACCCTGTTAAAACATCTTGTCTCCAGTTGAGAATGATGCAAAGATGTCTAAAATGAGCAAGCAGAGTTGTAAAGCATGGTTACAGGTCACTCTCTGAAGGACTTTTCTCTCTTAATTGTAGAAAAGAAAATCTCATATCCTTAGTCAGTACACAGCTGTAAACATCATTCCTGTAGGATTTGACTTATTCACATCCATATCTGTTTCTGTTTAAATTTGACATTTAGAGGAATGAGGGGATTTGCTTTTTTGTTTGCTTGCTTGTTTTCTAAGAAGGCATTGCCTATACCATCAGACAGGTCAATGGATGGATGGGTGGAATACATTCAATGGACATTTCAATTATTTTTATTCTTTTTAAATGAGGAACATTTGGGCTGGAACATTGCACCTTTAAATTCAATGACTTTCTACATCTTATATTGTATATGATATTTAAAATTAGTCATACTTACCCTCTACTCAAAGCTTGGCTCTTGGATTCATGTACATTCAGTTAAATTCCAGAGAGTGACAGAATATTCTTCATTAAATTATACTCTTCAAGATGGATATCATGTCCAGGCAAATGTGCATTAGAAAATGCTATAATGTTAATGATTTCTTTTGAGAATGAGTAATTATGTGTCACTACTTTGGTTGGAAAGATAATTTTGCTTTCAATTTTTAGGTAGAACGCCAAGAAACTGATTCATATCAGCTTAATAAATACCACAGAAGAAAACATACCTTGCATTTTCAAAAAATGGAAATTTCTAGACTTCAGATGAGACTTTGTGCTTCCCTATGAAATTAAATTTTAAACTTACAGTTGTGTTGAAGTTTTCTAACAAAAGTAATTTAATTTTTTTGATCTTTCTACTTTGTCAATTACTTTTCACTCTCACTTTCACTGATATTTTCTGGAAGGCATCACAATTGAACATAGAGTATTGTATATTAACATTCAGCTTGCTACTCTGCTAATAATTTGATGTCAGGTAGACCTTGAACTGTATACTGTGAAATGTGTGTGTGTGTGTTTCACTGTCCAATATTTGTCTAAAGTTATACAAATATTTACCTGCAAGTTACAGCTACAAATAAAACACAAGTTGCCCTATTCCAATTGATGGGTTTTTTTTAAGAATGAAGAAATATGTCAAGCTTTTCCTTCAAATGAAGACTCTAATGTTGTGACTTTATTTGGTTTGCAATCAGAGAAATGGAAAAACAGAGATCTGGTTATGTACTATGACTTGAAATGCATTTAAATAAAAAAAAAATAAAAAAAAATAAAATAAAATAAAAAAAAATTAAAAAAAAAAATAAATAAGTCAACAAAATTCAAACCATCCTAAGTCAATAGCCAATAAACTTAACCATTAATTAATTTATATACTGGCATCATTTGAAATTAGGATATATTTTTGGAGACAATCATTCTTACTAAAAAAGTGAAAGAGTTAAACAAGGTAAGAAAAAAGCCAAAACACCAGTGTAATGTTCCTTTAATGCCTGAGGCAAGTGATGATCAGCTTACACACTATGGATATTTGGGATGGTCTAGTGGATTACTATAAGGCTATTCTCCTTTGTCATTTTCGACAAAGAATAAATTCGACAGACAGGACCATCAATATAACTACTAAAAACTTCCCCTATCAGCTAGCTGTTCTTGTTGCTATTGCAACTGCAATTTACCTTTTATGCCTCATTACTTTATTTGGAAAATGAACACATTCTGTTTAACCTTTGGAGAAGAGACTATGTCATTTTCAAATTTGTGATAGCTAGAAGGAGAAGTATTGGGCATGTAATAAATGTACCTGAAACTTGAGAAAGATGGACTACCAAGGTTGAGAATAAAGATAGACACAGACAGAGACTATAAGGGAAATGTCACACTAAGTGTAACTGAGAGAGCTAAAAGAGGTATGAGATGTCTATGACTTAAGCTAATTGAGAAGATAAGGACAAAAAAACTGCAAGGTAAATGTTATTTTAGGAAAAAGAAAGCTGAATTGAAGAATAATCTATTATATTATAATATTGTTTTAAACTAAGTAGATGAGCCTAATGTTAATATACATGAATTCTGGAGTTGACTTTCTCAGTTGGTGTATCATTTCTAAAGATAAGGGACACAGTAAAACACCATGTCCCTGAATGTTCCCTTTCTGTTCTCATAATAACCTAGCCAAGTTAAGGGAACAATGAGAGCAAACCTGGACAAGAATATCCAGATACACATTATTATACAGGACACTGCTTTCTTTTATGCACACTATTCCTAACTCTTACCAACCACATTCCTGCTAGATAAAACTTATATTTTGTGTTTAAAGTGTTACTTTCTTGCATGTACTCCAGGGAAATTGCTCCTTGGTATGCTGGTAATAAAGCAAGCTAAGCAAACTGATGGTGATGATGTCATTGCTTCTGCAGACTAAGATGTAAACTCCTCTTTGAGTGGGGATAGGTACTAAAGGCAGAATGGAAAGGATATGTGCCACTTGTCCAGCCAGCCTCCACTGTACTAAACACTTCAGGAGAGAGAAGGTACTGCTTAGTAAACCATCATGAAGGACGGAGGTACTGTCAATCTGCAGTCACTGAGCTCTTTTTGGAGCAGTCACGGATCTCTTGTAAGCTGTTCCCAATAAGTTATGTCTCCCATGTTATTTCTGGGCACTTTCTTTGGCTTTCCTACAAACTACTCCACTGCCATACCACAATGGACTGTGAATGAGACAGTTGTCATCTTAGCTTTGTCTCTTGCCACAAAATATTAAGCAAGTTAGTAAACCTCTCTGAGCTGTCTGCTGATCTGAAAATCAGGAGCCATACTAGAACTTTCCCTTTGGCATTATTATGAAAGCAATATGAGAAATAACTGAATCTACAGTCTGGCAAACAGTGCACAGTTTTAATTTTTTTTAAAGGAAGATGTAGCCTATTTAATTACATCAAAGAAAAATGACACCATAAAATTAAGTAGGAAAGGACGACTTTATTCAAAATTATTGCAAGAAGATAGGGAGATTCCATTTCAGTTCCTGAAATGAAAGTAGGGGACATGCTTAAATGAAAAAGTATTGGGATACTTTTGCAAGAAGCTTGATCATGGTAATATGGTGTTAGCTAATTAACTCTCACTGAGGTAGGCTCCTATGCCACCCTACAAAGCCATAGAGATGGGCAGATAGAAGTCAACTTTCTTTTTCTCGTACAAGTCAACTCTTTCTTGATGATTTCAAAAGGATGGTTCCTAGGACATTGAGAAAGACATTCCTGCCAGATAAAAGGCTGAGAGAAAAAATTATATTACAAAGAGACTGATAAATATTTGCAACTGAAAGATTTCTAAATACTATAGGAAAATGGAGGTTAGAGGCATTTATTCAGGAAGAATCCCGGCTAAAATGGTCAAGCTAAAGGGAAATTTAAGGCCATCTTCAATAAAGGAAGCAATAGTAATAACTACAGAACTGATTTTTCAATTCTTATTTTCTACCTTTTCTTCTCTCTGTAAGGACATGCCACCATATTTAATCTGAGGAAATATTATTTAGACTGAATTGAATACTAAAATATATGTAAGATTTTAGGATCTATCCTAGCTGTTTTAAGTGAAGTTTAAGTTTTCTTGTTTGAAGCAATTAAATTTCAAGGCACTGAAAACATTTCTGTGGAAAACTTGATAGTGTTATAAACATGAGGACTAGAGTAGAAATTGAGGAATCACTGTTCAGCAAGGTAGAAAAATCAAATTCAAGTTTTGGAGGCTTAATTTTGAACAAGGAAAAAAATACAAGAATTAATTTTCTAACAGCACTGCATATGCAGTTAGAATAAAGATAACTTGCAAACCCAGCAATTTATGGGCTCATGAGATTTGTATGGATTAAAAAGCTGGTAGATCAGAGAAATGATGTGATGGTCTCAACTTCAAAAACTTTCAGGGGTTAGACCAGGAACATGAATATATGAAATGATAAGTGTAAATCAATGAATACAAATGCTCATGGAAAGTGGAAAGTGGATGCCTCTCCTAAAATCATTGAGTTTAATTGTATTAAAAGCCTCAAAGTCCAAGCAGCATATGAATTCCAATAGAGCCCACAAGTTTTGTATCAATCAAAACCTGGATTTTGTCAATGATTATATCAGTCTATCAAAATATTCTATAAATATGATGACATTTTATTTGAAATATTCAAATTTATAATTGATGCAATATTGTGTGAAAAGCCTTACAGAATAATGTGCTTAGAGTAAGAGTAAAATTCATCTACTTACATATCCCAAAGTGACTGTTAAAAAAATCAAAGTCATTTAGAAGACTAGGTTGTGAAACAACAACAACAACAACAACAAGTTTGGATCAGATAAAATGATCATACTGTTTGAATTTTAGAGTAAAACTAAGAAGTAATTTAATATGGATAAATATAAAGTCCAGACATTAGGTCTGAAAATAAGGAGATACAGGTTGACTTCATGGAAAACAGATAAAGAACCTGGCTTTATTGTTGTTTATGAGGTTGGTTAGAGTTAGGAATAGATCATTTTACAAGTTCAGCATGCCTTCTTAGACTTCATCACAAAACATAGTTTAAGAACAGAGGAAGTGACAGAACTGCTCTCTCTCTGCTGCACACAACCTAAAGCCATGTTCAGGCACAGCAACAAAGAAACAGATGGAGAAGAGTTACTCAGGATGTGAAATAACTCAAGTTCATATCAAATGAGAGCCCACTGAGCAAACATGGGATGGAAAGTTAAGAATCAGGAAATTCTTGAACAGATAAAAATTATGAAATATTAATCTTCAAATATTTAAAGACTTCATGTGCAATAAAATATAGGCTTTCTCTGTGTTACTTAGTAAAGCAAGCATTCAGAGATAGGAAAAATTTCACTGCAGTAACAAAGAACTATGTTTTAATAACAAAACCTTTTATAAAGCAATGCACATGAAAAGAAAAAAAACAACTTCTTAACCATCGAGATGTTTATAATTTAGATATTCAATTCTGTGATAGTCTGAAGAAGGTGGTATAGTATCAAATTAAGGGGAGATGACATTGTCTTCTCAGCTTGTGTGACATTTATGCAGTCTCATTGGAATCAAGAGATACACACAATGCACAAATTAAAATGACTATGAAAACTTTCAGCAGATTTTTTTCATAGAAAAACAGCTTTTGGTTTGGGAAATTGAGATTATTTTCAATTATAAGCACAATAAGTACTAAAAAACCAAAGCTGGAATCAACTTATTAATTGCTTATGAAACAAAAACATTGACTTTGGGAAAAGAATATTGTACGGATATCAGTTCTGCTGCTTATAGTAGCCTACATGTATTATTTAGCTATTTTTTAGGGATTAGCTTAATTAAATATTATATAGAAATAAAATATAACACATGCTGTATTTTATGATTATTAAATGACTAAAATTCTGTAGCATATGTTATGCTGTCATTGATATATTATTGACTTTCAGTAAATCAAACAAAAATTTTATAGACATGTCATGTATTATAATCACTCTATTAGAAAACTAAAGTTTAAAGAGGTGCTCAAAACATCAGATCTAATAAAAATAAGCAAAAAATAGAACTTGTCTTGGCTTTTCTTCCATATCATCACACACTTTTCACTTGTAAGAAAGAATAAAGGAAATTAAGTAGTTTGAAGTAGTAGAAAACAGGTGTAATTTGTTACTGTAATGAATCACTGCTTCAATATTTTTGTATTATGGAGAATTAGTCAATATTAGCAGAAACTATTGTTCAAAGGATGATTCTCATCTAGAAAAAAAAACATGATCATGATTTCTTCTCTAACAAATATATTCTTTTCTCCATATGTATTCATTTTTATTTTAAATACATAGTGGCATTAAGGTGAACATTGAACCAGTAAATCCCTTTTAATCCTTGCTTCCTTTGCTGTTTCACTGCTATGCAACTGTGTTGGGCACAAATCTACCTTCCAACATAATCCTGTCATAACTTCTCTTCTATCGAGCAAACTTTAATGTCACTGTGCTAATCACTGAAGAAGGAGCAGAAATGAATGTGATATGGTCCTTGCACTCATTCTAAATTCAATTATGATGACAGGGACAATAAAGTACACAAATACTTTGAAGATTGAGAAGTGGAAGGATGGAGATAGAAAAAAATATATAAAATAGGACAGCAAAATTTCAGTTAGATAGGAGAAATAAGTACAACATGACAACTACAGTTAATACCAATTACTTATTGAAAATAGCTAAAAGAGTAGATTTTAAGTGATTTCACCACGAAAAAAAATGGTCAGTCTGTGTGACACTTAATTTATCCATTCCAAACTGTGCACGTGTTTCAAGCAACATTTTGTACACAATATATTTAATTTTATTTGTAAATTAATATGAACAAATAAATAATTTTAAAAAGACACATAGGGGAGAATTAGTTTGATATCTATGAAAATTATCAGCAATTATGTTCTAAACTATAACGGTAGCACTATAATATGCAGAGCATTTTTATCTCGATGCTATGAACAAAAGAATGATAACGTACTTCAGAGCAATTTGATGCTTGTGAACAGTCTTGTGTCTGTATGGTTGATACTATACAAGATCATTTCAGTCTTGTGTCTGTATGGTTGATACTATACAAGATCATTTCAGTATTTACAAGAGAGCAGAGTGGAATAAACACGAACTTTAAAGGAATACGTTTGTAAATATGAATCCTGGTTATGGTACTTGTGAAATATGAGAACTGGAGAAAAACATATAATCTCTTAGCCTAATTGCTTTCATATATAAAATAAACAAAATATGTGTTATACAGGTAATAGGGGAGTTACATGAGATAATATCTACAATGTACTCTGCCTGGCATTAAGACATGCATGCTCTATATCTTTCAGGGAGATATTTTCTACTGTCTTAATGTCGGTAATTCTTGAGGATTCATCAAGTTCAAATTTTACACTAAGTTATAAAAATATACTTAATATGAAAATTTATTTCTAGTTAAGAATGCCTTATATTAAAGGTCATAGAAGAACCCTTTTTGCTAGTTATATTTATAAAATATGTTAGTGCACAATTAGCAGATTTCGTTATATAATACATTATCTTCATCATGATTTCCTCACTGTATCTGTAACATCCAATATTAAATTTCAGCTACTATGTTCATATAAGAACTTTAGAGCCAATTTATAGAAATCTGTGGGAATGTTGCATTTTTAGTTATATTTGTGCATTGGTTCTAAGACTTTTATAGAATTCACAGTGAATGCTCACATTTAATTACTGTAATTTTTAAATTTTCAATTTCTCTTAATAAAATCATAAAATTTCCTAAAGTGAAAAATGAAAGGTAAATGTACTTATACTGAGCACCTCCACATCAAGCTGTTTTTCTAGAAGTCATGTCTCAGTGGCATTTGAAGGACAGAAGCTTTCAATATTCATGACACTCATTTGACAAAATGAATTAAATACAAGATAAAATGAAGATATGTGATAAGCCTGGAGCTTTTCTGAGTGGCACAATCTGCAATCAAGTAAATGACTAGTCAAAGAGAAGACAGAAGCACAAGGAAGACCTGGTTTACAGCTTGCTCTGTGTGTTTCCTCCAAGTCTGGCAATAAACTGAGACTATTGCTTCTGTGTTCATTAATTATTTATCACTAGCTTGCTCAACCTCAGAACAATTTCTGTTGAGGAAGCTACAATACACATAGAGTTATTCATCAAACGCAGATGTTAGCATGTTCCCTTTAAGGCTATAAACACGAATGCCAGCTGTCCAGAGAAAATCAGCAGAGTTCTGATTTATTGAAAGTAATGAATTCCTCCATATATTGAAAAGAGCAAAAACATCAGATTCTGGCAAATTAACAGGGATAAAATATATTTATCACCACTTGCAGAAAAAGCTTTAAAGGTATTATAGGTAGGATGGACAATGTAAAAAATATATATTAGAGAAATAAAGACAGATAAAATAAAATATATCTTAGTGTTTACACTGCAGCCTAACTCAAAGTGCTACTCCTTTGACTTAATATTCAGACTCATTTTACCACTTGCACAAGATTAAGGTTAAAAACAAAAGTACTTTGTACTCAGGGCTTAAAAGTTAAGATTCTCTAAATTTTTACTTCTTAATTAATGAAAGATACTCAGATGTAGCTTTCAGTTGCTCGCATAATAGCAAGTGTCTATTTCTTTCATCTATCCTCAAAATTTCCCCATTCAACAGCTTACTTTCTTTTTTATTTTCATATTTAATTTATTTATTTGTTCTATTTGGCTTACATGATAACAGAGTGCAATTTGATTCATTGTACATAGATAGAGGATAACATCAATTCTCAAGTTGTAAGTTGTATAGAATCACAACATATATGCAGTCATACATAAAGTTAGGGCTATGATGACCATCATATTCCACCACCTTTACTGTCCCCATGCCCCCCCTTACACCCCTGTGAACAGATCAACAGCTTACTTTCTGCCCCCAAAATGACAACATTCATTCAGCCTTTTATGTAATGCAATTTATTTCACTCCCAGATCTGTACCAAAACCAACCTCTAAAGTAGTCATTTTCTAACTCAGTATTTGTGAAAAGCATAGGAAAAGCTTGTTAAAATAAAAATCCCTGTTAGACTCTGATTAAGTAGGTGGGTTTTACAGGA
>CM053403.1:39818875-39913289 GCA_028644305.1 Xerus rutilus | reverse complement strand
TGTAGGTGAGTCCACAGTGGCTAGATGCTGAGAAATTGAAGCACTGCAATTTGTTAAGTTTGAAGCCTGTGTGTTGAGTATCTTGTCACTCTAGGTATAGCTATATAATAATAATTTAGGATCATGTAAACAACATCACCATCCTTCTTTGTCTATTACTTTGGCTTTTGTACATAATTTAGTTTATTAGAAGAAGTGTAGTGGTTATGGAAAAAGGACTGGAGATAATGCTTACCATTCTGACTTTGTGAGTTATAAAACCTCAATTTTCTCATCTTTAAAAAAATTAATAATGCTCCTGACCTAACAAGATTGACAGAAATATAAAGAATAATGTACATAATGTCTTTAAAATTGTACCAACCACAGAGTTGAACATGTCTTTATTGAATGTTTATTGTCCTAGACACTGACCACAACTGTTTAAGCCCTCAACAAAAAGAGGAAGAACCAATCATCCTAACCAACCTTCACTCACCAATACAGCAAAAGCAAGAAAAGTCAAGGCTCATGAAATGAGAGATTGTTGAGGAAAGTGATACAGATAATATATATTTTTAAAAACTATCCTATAATGCTAAGATTATGGAAAATGAATTAATTATTAGGACAGACATGTCCAAATCAGATCATTTGTTAACATCATGGTAAAATGAAAATGAAAGACTCAGATAAAAATTTCACATAAAAAAAACATTCTAAATATTTAGCATTAAGACAAAATAACAAAAATGGCAACATAATACTATTCAGTATGCTTGATTTTAGGAGCAATGTAGATGGAGATACAACTGCATCTATAATGATACTTTGTAAACTCTTTTATTCCCTCTCAAAAGAATTAAATAGCTTTAATTAGTTTTCTCTAGCAGTACATATTAATTCAAGATATAAAATTAAAAAATAAATTTTTAAAATAATCCTTTCTGCCATCATGATCCCTAGGAATTCTCAGCGATGCTGGATTTGCTGGAAAATGTAAATTATCTAAGGAATAACTGTAATGTAAATACTGTATCATTCATTTGATTTTTTTATAATTAATTTTACAACGCCCTCATGAACATTTAAATCCATAACAATTTTGGGTTTAGTACAAGTTTAAACTTGGCTTTATAAGAGCTCATAACCAGAAAAACAAAATATGTTACAACTAGATGTCAAATCAAGCATTAGCTCTTTAAAATCTTAATAAAAAACACTTTTTTCTATTTTGCAGACATTAGCATTTTTCTCTCTCTTTGGAGCTACATAATTAGCACTGACATAAAACAAAGTTAAACAGGGTTTAAACTGGCTGTTGTCTTCTACTAGTTGTATTTGATTAAACTAGAGCACATCAAGAACACTAGAATTTAGAAAATTTAATGGGAGAGATATATTTGAAATTTTTAATAAAAATGATCGAAGCATAGGAAATTAGATATGTTGGGTATGAAATAAAATAAGAGTCAACAACAACATAAAAAATTTTACGTAAGCTTTCCCTCCAAAATGATGAGGAATATCAGTGCAAAACTTCTTACCAGTTCATGAAATGAAAGTGAGGGTACTAGAAATTAAACATTTGTCATATGGCTTCACTTCCAAGCTATTAAACTAAAACTATAATGTTGACAATATTATATTGGTGCATAACATCATCTGGAAAGATCCCTAGGAATTCTCAGCGATGCTGCTACCACTAAAAGAATTGGGTAACAAAGAGTTAGAAAACCTCTAAAAATGTAGATTTCAGACTGCATTTGTTTCCCCTTTTCTCTTAAAAATGCCATTAGCTTCTTCAAGCCAATCCATGATGAGTCAAAATAGATTATTTAAATCCTGAAAAAAATTAAATACAAATTACATAAAGTAATAGGAAACACTCTTTCATTAATTCTTGCTTAATATTAGATTTTTGTAGTCATTTCTACTACATAGAACCACTGTACTTCTCCGGCAAGTTCTTAAACATGTCACCAGATGAGCTCACCATGTCACAACAGGTCCTTGTCAATCTTGAGTACTAACTACAGTGATATATTTCCTCTAGATTCAGATATTCTCTAACTCAGTAGTTCCTATCTTTACAAGAAGCTTGGTCAGTATTTCTTTCCAAACATTTTTCCATAGGTCATTCTGATCTCTGTTTAAAACAAACAAGCTTTTTCTCATTACCTTCTAATCCTGAAGTGACTCTATCCTACATAGTTCTATAATTCTACATAAAGCAAAAGAGTTTCTTTCCAAACTTACTTGTGTTGTTCCTTCTTTTAAGTCTTTCTAGATTTAGTATGTTTATTTATTTTTACTACTTTTAACATTTTATATTTACATTTTACATTATGATTTTATATTTCATATTTTCTTTGATTCGTTATTTTAGAACAACATCATAATACTCAAAATCTGTTTATGCATCTTTAAAAGTCTTGGTTTAGAAGATTAGTGTAAATAAACCTATGTATGGAGTACATTTTCACCACAGGTCAAAAGATTAGTTTGGTATGACATGACATGAAACACTGACTACCTCAAAATTTTCTTTCTAAAGAATTTTCATTCCATTTCTAAAGATATGAAGACCAGAAGATCTGTGTCAGATCAGTTAAATATTTTTTCACATGTGGCTTATATAGACAAAACCTAATTCATATCTTTAAAAAATTTAAAGAATTTATTTGTTAAAGAATATATTTTATTTGCAATATATTTTATAGCTTACATAACATTTTAAAATATAATATAATAATTTATATTATTGGAGTTTTATAAAGATATTGTTATGAAGATTGTGGGCCAATTTTACTGACAAAGAAAAAAATGACCATAGTTAATTGTAGCAGGTTTGGGACAAGCTCCAAATCTTCATATTTATTCCCTATTAATCCTCTCCCCAAAGTATATAACTTGGCAGAGTGAGATTTTTGCATAGGTTGTTTCATATCCAAATAAAATTGAGCTAAGAGGGTTTAAATGTTTTTGTAGCATTCATTTATACACATACACACACACATAGGCACACACAGGCAATTAAATTACATTTGTAATGAAGAGACAAAACCAAAGCCGTTTTACTTGGGGCCTCTGTTCCCATGGCCTAGCCCCCACCCAGTTCCTGGAAAAACCACAAACTGTTCTCTGGCACTAGCAAGTTGTTCCTCAAAATAGGGCCAACTAATTAAAAACAAAGAAAAGATGGTCCTATGGTGATCCTATAGTAACCAAACTTATCAGCTTAAAGGTCAGCTAACCACACTTACCTTACACCCAATCATATAATGACAAGACTGGAATTCCCTTACACATGCTTTCCTTACCCAATCATGTTAACGCCAAGGCATGTCATCCCCAGCTTGCTGTTGTAACCCATAAAAATTCCCTCTCCCCTAGACTCGGGGCCGCACTTCCCTGTGCAGCCCCTGCTCGAGCTTGTAATTAAAGACCCTCTTGTGATTGCATCGGAACCGGACTCCTGGTGGTCTTTGGCGGACTCGTGAATTTGGGCATAACAGTAATAGGCCTGACAATAATTTGTAAAAATAGAGAGTAAAAACAAGCCACCTCCATAAGGGAGATTGAAACTTAAAGATTAGTGAAATTTCTTAATTTACCAAAGATGTAGGAATTGGGAAACTGATATATTAAAGAGTTTTCTCCAATTTTTTTTCTGCTGCCACATGTTCCATAATCAAGGAAATAAATTGAAAATTTCTTACTTATCTTTACATCTTTCCCAATGGTTCTCAAATAATATTACATAACAAACTTAAGCTATTATCAACCAAAAGGAAAAGGCCCTCAGCAACAATAAAATTAATAAAATTATGCAATAGAGCTATAACTATTGATGTTATTTGTTGCACTTGATCAAATCATCTGAGAGAATGGAATAAATGCAAGTCCAGAAGATTCTAAGGGGACTTAGAAAATTATATAGAGAAACCATAGAAAACCACACATCAGATATCCAGAGTAATTGACTTAATCATATGCTTTGTAGAAACACTAAATGTAGATTCAAAGGAATAAATAAAACAACTGAACAGTGATTTTACCTCTTTTTATAAGTGAAAATATACATAATCTAGAAAATACAGTCAAGATTACAAAGAGGAATTGAGCCTGGACTCAAGTGCTTAACTCCTGTTTCTGAGTTCAGCTATGTTTTCTTTTCAAAGCAGTGTTACATTTAAAAAATGTTTTCAAAATATCTGACCTAAATTTATGGCATTACATTTGAAAATACTGAGCCATGAAACTTATTTAGCATAAGTTTTTTCTCAGACTACAAGAGAGATTAATGAGCCTGCAGTTGTGTTAGAACAGTGTACAAAAAATTTATGAAGATCTGTTAAACTGCATTATGTAATAGATTATACACAAAAACTCCCTGAAAATAAAATAAATATCTTAGTCAAATTCTATCCACTTCCAGAAGAGTTGTGAAAAATACTTGTGTTTTACATAACATTATAAAGAAAACAACTGTGATATGGACTATTTGTTGACAGAGATTTTTTTTTTCTTCATGGTATGAATGGAAGAGTAGAAATGGATAAGTCAGGTACTTTTTCATTGCACTAGGTTTTAGATTTAATCTAGTAAGACTGCTTTGTTAATCTCCAAATCAGGACTTTGTGAAATTGCTTATAAACTTATCTTTCAATTTTAATCACTTCCCATAGTAAAAAGGCTCACACACTTAGCAAAAGGATCAAGGACATGTAATATTGTTGAGTTTCCCAGTGAATAGATTTCTAAAACTAATGTACCTTTCATACTGAATTGCAAGACTATAATGCTGATTAATTACATGTAGTTTAAATGAAGAAATAATAAAATTATGTTAAAATTGATTGACAGCTTTGCTAAATAGTTACTAATAGGAAGAAAATATATGTGCTTCTTTGACTTGCTAAAATACATTTTCAATGGCACTGTGCTTGACAAAATTCTTGTAATTTGCTATTAATGTCTCAGTACACTTTTTAGATTCTCAGCATATTGTCTTAATTATACAAATGCACTGCTTTGGCTGACTAAGAAAATCCCTCTGGCTATGGGGAGTTACTTCCCATTATTACTACTGTCCAGCATGTGCTCTCTTCCTTTCTTTTCTTTTCCTTCCTTTCCTTCCCCTTCCTTTTCTCTTCCTTCCTTCCTTCCTTCCTTCCTTCCTTCCTTCCTTCCTTTCCCCTTCCCTCCCTCCTCCTCCCCTCCTTTTCTTTTTCGTTCTTTTTCTCTTTTGACCAATGGTCTGTCTTTATTTTTATTTTACTGGGGGAAATACCAGGCATTGGAGCCAGGGGCACTTTGCCACAAAGCTTTTTTAATTTATTTTGAAATAAGGGTTTTGCTTAATTGTTGAGTCTTATTAAGTTGCTAAGGTTGGACTTGAACTTGAGATCCTCCCGCCACCCCCCAAGTTGCTGGAATTACAGGTTTATGCACTGCACTTGGCTCCCAGTATGGGCTTTTCAAAGAGTTATTCTACCGTGCCAGACTTGGGAATGAATTTAACAAACAAGGTAAAAGACTTGTACCTCAAAAACTTTAAAACATCAATGAAAAAAATTAAAGACACACAAATAAATGAAAAACAACCCTCATAAAATTGAAAGATATTTCAGTAGTTAAAATGCCCATACTACCCAAAGTGATCTGCAGATTCCATATTGTCCCCATATAAATTTCAGTAACATTTTCTACAGAAATAGAATTAATGATCCTAAAATTGGTATGGAATCTCATAACACCCAGAAATGATCCTGGATATTCAAGACAAGCTTGAGCACAAATAACAAAGTTGGCAGCATCACTTTACCTAACTTCAAAATATGCTATAAACTGTAGAAATCAAAACAGCATAGTATTGGAATAAAAGAGATTCATAGGCCAATGGGACAGAATAGAAAGTCAAGAAATAAATTCACATGTTAATGGTCAATTGATAGTTGATAAAGATGCCAAGAATATACTCTGGGAAAAGAACAGCCTCTTTAATAAATAGTATTGTGACACCTATATATCCCCATCCAGAAGATTGTGAGTACATCCTGTCTCATACTGCACACAAAACTAAATTCAAAATATATTAAGGACTTCTATTAAGGCCTGAAACTGTAAAACTACAAGAATAAAATAGGGTAAAAAGTGACATTGGTCTTGGGTAATGACTTTTTTGTGTGTAAATCCAAAGCACAGAAAATAAAAAATAAGCAAGCAGTATTACATCAAATGAAAAATTTTCTGCAGTCAGAAAAAAATAATAGACTGAAGAGAAAATTAACAAAATCATTAATACATCAGACAGGAGGTGCAACATTTAAAATATATAAGGATTTCAAATAACTCAATAATACAAAAAATAGTCCAATGGAAAAATGATCATAAAACCAAAATGGGCATTTCTCAAAAGAAGACGCAGAAATTACCAGCAGATATAATAAAAAATAAATAATCACTGGGTAAATGTAGATTAAAACTACAATGAGATGTGATCTCATAATTGTCCAAAAGTCCATTATCATGAAGACAAAAGAAAAAAAATTTTTGACAAAGATGTGGAGGAAATGTAAGCCATGTATATCATTGATAGAAATGTAAATTATTACAACCATTATTAGGCAAAATAGAGTATCAATCTAAGAATCTGTCAGTGGATGAATGGATAAAGAAAATATGGTACTGGGGCTGGGATTGTGGCTCAGTGGTAGAGTGCTTGTCTTGCATGCGTGAGGCACTGGGTTCGATCCTCAGCACCACATAAAAATAAATCAATAAAGATATTGTGTCCACCTACAACTAAAAAAATATTTAAAAAAAAAAAGAAAATATGGTACTTATGCAAAATGTAATATTATTAAAGCCAAGAAAAAGTTGAAAATATATCATTTACTACAATGTGAATAAACCTGGAGAACATCATATTAAGCAAAATAAGCTAGGCACTGAAAGACAAATTCAACTTGATCTTATATGTGGAATCTTTAAAATTGAACTCATTCCAAGTAGACAGTATAATGGTGTTTACCAGGGACTGAAAGCCTGGCGGAGTTTAGAAATCTTTGATTGAAGGATACAAAATTTTAGTTAGGAATAATGAGTTCAAGACATCATGGTAACTATAATAACTCTGTCTTAGGTATACATTCTATACTTCATGTATTCTGTTCTTGAAAATTATTATAAGGGATGATTTTAAGTGTTTCACCATTAAAAATGTATAGAAAGAAATACATATATTATCTTGTCTTTATCATTACAAAAATGTACACTTTTCAAAACAACTTTTGTACATGATAAATGTATATAATGTTCATTTGTCAGTTAAAGTAACTAATATTACAAAAATAATACCAACACAAATATGTGATTTTTACTAATTCCAATTCTATGAATCAAATAATACTGAGTAAACTATTTCTAAAATGATTTCCTATCCATATTTAAGGTGTATCTATTTTATAATTAATGTCTTAGGTATATTTTGTTGAAAATGTTTGAACAAACTATCATAATAAATATTCAATGCCTAAAAATTAAAGAAAACACTTCCAAATACTTTCTCACATTAAGGCTAACAGTATTTGGCATTATGAGTAGAGTAACTTACTGTCTACCTAGATATTTTAGGAGATTTTGAGGGTAAATTTACAGGGAGATATTAGCCAAATTTTGTTTTGAATCAGTAATCAGATCTTGACTTCCAACATAGAGTACATTAGATATGCCATTTTTATTAGTGAACTGCATTTATATGTAATATTGGGGTTAATTCTGATATAGTTGTATAAACATGAAATATAATTTGCTCCAATTAAGCTTTGAATATTTCCCTTTTCCTCCCTCTTCTTCTCCCTGTTCCCTTTCCTCTACCATACTGATTTTTCATCTATTTATTTATAATTTTTTTAAATTGGTGCATTATGGATATACATAAAAATGAAATTCACTGTGGTGCATTCATATATGTACATAGGAAAGTCTGGTCAGATTCATTCCACCATTTCTCCCTTTTCCTATCCCTCCTCCCTCTCCTTCAATCCCACTCCTCTACTTCACTGATCTCCTATTTTCACAAGATTCCCCCACCTCTGCTTTATTTCACTTTATTTTGTTCTCTCTTGCACGTATCAGAGAAGACATTTGACCCTTGACTTTCTGGGTCTGACTGGATGTTCTCCAGTTGCATCCATTTATCAAAAAAATGCCCTAATTTTATTCTTCTTCATGGCTGAGTAAAACTCCATTTTGTATATCCATCATATTTTTTTTTTATCTGTTCTTCTGCAGGCATATGGGCTGTTCCATGGCTTGGCTGTTGTGAATTGCGCTGCTGTAAACATTGATGTGGCTAATTTCCTATATAGTATGCTGAATTTAGTTCTTCTGAATAAATACTAATGGGATAACTGGGTTATATGGGGAGGATGCATTCCTAGTTTTTTGAGGAATTTCTATACTGTTTTCCAGAGTTATTGCAGTTATTTAGTCTTACCAACAATGTATAAGTGTACCTTTTTGCCCACATCCTCCCCAACACTTTTTATTATTTGTATTCTTGATAGTAGCCATTCTGACTGGAATGAAAATTTCAGTGTAATTTTGATTTGCATTTTCCTGATTGTTAGGGATGTTGAATATTTTTTCATATACTTTTTGGCCATTTGTATTTTATTCTTTTGAGCTGTATCTTTTTTAGTTCTTTCACGAATGTATTGACTGAGTTATCTGGCTTTTTGGCATTTACTCTTTTAAATTCATCACATATTCTAGACATCAATACCCTGTGTGAGAAGCTGGTGATGAAGATATCCCATTCTGTAGACTCACTCTTCTTGCTCTTAGTATGCCATCTTTTCCAAATGTATCTATCAAGAGCACTTTTGAAAGTGCTTTAAAATGTTATGAAATTTAAGCTGTCAGCTAAATCTATTCATTCATGCTTATGAGCTGGGACCACAGAACATGTGAATACTATTGGAGTAACGTTCTTTTTTGACTTCAGGTTTCAATTACAGAATCATAACTGCAGTTTTCAAGGAGGAGACTGTCATGAATACCATATGTGTGTATATTGCACATAATATATATGTCATTTATTACTTTAATCATGCTATACTATATATGCGTATATAAGTTTATGAAGATACAATTAAGTATCTATAAATAAATTCAAACTGAACTTATGATAATACTTCTATGACACAGCATTTTAATCGAGACAATGTAATTTATTGTCTCAAAAATTAACTAATACATTATAATGAAAAGACACTTTATGGAACTTGTTTTATATTAAGTCAGTAAAATAAATATTTGTTTTGCTAAAGTAAATGTGCCTTAACACACCAGATATCTGAAACATAAAAGGCATACATTTGGTGGGGGGCTTCTAATTTGTTGTGGCCACTACAAGAATACTCTGCAAATAGGCATCATTCTGTGTTTATAAGTGGTATGGACTTGTGAAACCCTCTTCCTAACTCATATGTTAAAATCCTGACTCCCAAGGTAATGGGAGATGAGGCCTTTTGGGAGGTGATTAGGTGGTGATGGCAGCGTCCTCATGAGATTAGTGCTCCTATAAAAGAGGCCTGTGAGAGACCCCTTAACCCCTGCACTATGGAAGGTTTCTGTGAGAAGGCTATCTCTGTGAGGAAGAAGGCACTCACCAGATACCAAGTCTGTAACATCTTGGTCTTGGAACTCACAGCCACTGGAATTGTGAGAAATAAATATTTGTTATTTATAAGCCACACAGTTTATGATACATTTGTTGCAACAGACTGAACAGACCAAGATTGTAAGGATAGTGCTGCTTTCCCACATTCCATTTGCAAAAATTTCAGGAAATGAAAGTCATCCCTGAGGCAATTATTTTCTTTGATGAGCTCAGAGCTGCTGACAGTCATTTCTATGAGTATTTATAATGATACAGAAATGAAGAGTTTAATGACGATGTGTAAACTATAGTGGTTATGGAAATATTACATTGGTACAAAATTCAATGAAACATGATGTAAAAATTACTGTTGAAAATATTGATCCCTTCAACTAATAAACTCAGTTTCTCCAAACCACATTCATATGAGTAATATGACAACTTCCCATAAATATTTTGCTACTATGAACAGCCATTCCCTATAGTGTTTTTTTTTAAGCTTATTATTGGTTCTAACATTTTAGGAATCTTTTTAAATAAGCAAGATAATAGCAAATATGACATTTGCTTTTCACATTGTACTAATACTTACTAAAACTGTATGTTATTGAATATGTTAAAGACAATATAATAATTATTTAGATGCATAAAATGGTATAGAACTTTATCTCTAGTCATTTTATTCTAAGGAAATATTAAATGCTCTTTTCTAAATTTTAATTGAATAAAACATGTTATGTGTTAATTATAATGCCATTCTTAGCTCAGTGCTTTGTACATAATGTCCCACAAATAGCTATCAATTATTGAATAAAATATTGGTACATACACAGTTGAAGAAGTTCTATTCTAGAAGTATTTTATCATACATTAATAAAAATTGAACTCCAAGAAATTAAACTTCTTAGATCTTACTAAAGATTGCACACCTCACAGTTGGTGAAAACTGAATTCCAGCTAATTCACTGACTACCACAAAATGGACTATTTTTACTTTGCCTTAGATGACAGACAGAAATGTAGTCATAATGCATGACAGCAGATGAAAAGTGAGATATGATACATACATGTGCAAGTGCTGAGGGGTACTAAAGAGAACATATAAAGCTAAGGAATTCACAGAAGACTTGAAAGAAAAAATGAAATTTGAATAGAATTGGAATCTTCAAACAGGGGTAAATAAATAAATAAAAGCTTTGAGTAAGAGTCTCATTAACTTGACTTGGGTTATGTAACATCTGACTTACCAGAGTGAACTGTGGCTCAGAAAATCAAACTGTTCTCCCAGTAGTGTAACCAAAATTGATCTAAATTCATTAGGCACATGTATTCTAGGGGTGGCAACTCCTCAAATGAAAGTTGGAACTGTCTATAAAGGTAAGTGAATTATTTTGGATTAGACCAAAATAGATGTTCAGTGGCCCTCTATTAGACACACGTTTTAGCCAAAGAAAAGATTAGCACAGACATTCATGATTATAAGTTAAAGCCTTGAATTTTGGCACCATGAAATTAGCAGTTAGTAGTTAGGAAGTGGAAGGTTGTTGAACATTTATTTTAACTAAATAAGATGACATTATAAATAATTGGCCCAGATAGATTAATTGGGCAGAGTTTAAACAGTGGATGCAAAGGAAAAAAATAGGAAATCATCTTTGTGGAAAAAAAAATCCAGATGATCTTCAGGGAAATGTACTTGGGGTAAGTAAATAGAAGAGATGTTACGGAAAAATTATCTTTTTTTTTTTTGGTACTGGAGATTGAATTCAGGGGCACTCGACCACTGAGCCACATCCCCATCCCTATTTTGTGTTTTATGTAGAGACAGGGTCTCACTGAGTTGCTTAGCACCTCGCCGTTGCTGAGGCTGGCTTTGAACTCATGATTCTCCTGTCTCAGCCTCTCTAAGTGCTGGGATTACAGGCTTGCGCCACTGCGCCTGGCTGGAAAAAATATCTTAACTTAGTAACCAGTTAGAATTGGTAGCCAGAAAAAGAAAGTATTTTTTCTGTCTGTTTTTATTGTTTTTGTTTTTCCTTTTTCTAATGTAAGAAGTTTAAACTCAAATGTTCCTGATTTTGTTGAGCTACTTATATCTTCGCTTTGGTTTATACACTGAAATTGGACTCAAAATAATAAGTTGTTTTTGGTATGTTATGTTCTAAGTGTCTATGAAGTATCTATATTGATACTACCTATAGTATTTACATGATTAGATAAGCAACTCAGAGAAAAGCCTGAGATAAAAACTGGTCTGGGAATCATTAGCACTGGGTAGTAGAAAAAATCTTGATTAACGATTAGACTATTTTGGTAGTGTGCACAATGAGGAAAAGGCAAAATTCTAAGGAAAAATAACATGTCAAGGAAAGAAACTCAAAGCAAGAACTCTAAGGAAATGAAGCAGAACAATCCTGAAAAGAAACATGGAATAGTGTTGGCTCTGAAACTAAGACTATTGGCTTTTAGAAAATTTTTTTTCTTTAAGAAAATCAAACCAAGTGTCAAATAACAGAAATAAAATGAGATAAAGATAAAACATTTAGGTATGGTTTTGCTTATTTTTTTTTTTACCAGATGGATATGTCAATTTAAGGTTTAAGTCCCCAATTAAAATAGTGGACTTAACTATTTCTCTATGAAGTTCTGTCCATTTTGACAATTTGTTGTCTGGAATACACACTTTAAAGATTATTATATCTTCTTGGAGAAATGACTGTTGCATTGTTATCTAATGCCCCATTTTTTTCAGTCCTGATAATTTTCCTTATTCTGAATTCTGCATAATCTGACATTAATACAGTTACTGGATACAGTATGTATCCAGTTACAGTTAATATAGTTATGATTAGCTCCAGCATGGTATGTCATTTTCATGCCTTTTCTTTCTTTTTCCAAAAAAATTTAAATATATATATATATATATATACATACACATACATATATTTAGTTGTAGATAGATACAATACTTTTATTTTTATTTTTTATCTTTTTATGTGGTACTGAATATTGAACTCAGTGCCTCACACATGCTAGGCAAGCGCTCTGCTACTGAGCCACAACCCCAGCCTTCCTTTTCTAAATCTATCTGTGTCTTTCCTTTCTTAAATCTATCCCTCACAGATCCCTTGATGTGGGTTCTGAGAACCAAAGATTGAATTTAACTAATTAAATCTATCTGTGCTTTCATATATCAAGTGTGCTTTTATATATCAATCTTATAGACAACAGATGAATAAATAGTTGGGCTTTTTATCTTTTATTTAATTTTATACACCCTATCCATCTGTCTACTTGAATCAGAGAATTTAGAATATTTATGTTTAAAGTGATTATTGGTAAAGTTGGATAAATATCGACAACATCCGATACCTCTGTTCATTGCCCTTATTTTTTTATTTTCTTCAAAATCTTGTATTTTTTTCTGTCTTTTCTGATTTTAATGAACACTTTTTATTGCTCTGTTTTCTCTCCTCTTTTGGCTTATCAATTGAACTGAAATTTTTACACTTTCAGTAGTTGCTCTTGAGTTTGCAGAATATACATTTACACTAATAAAAGTCCTCCTTTGAATAACACTAATCCACTTCACAGACAGTGCAAGTACTTTCTTGAGTTGTAAGGGTCAAGTTTGCCCACATTAAACCTTCAGCAAATTCTATCATGGGTTAAATTTTCCTACCCCAGTACTGGCTCCCACATCATTTCCTCCTGGACTTTTCTTTAAGTTTATATTTGTTTGGTTTTATAATTTCTGAAGAAGCTATTTGCTTTGGGACCTCAATTCTCTAATGAATCTAAGACAAGTTTTGGACTTTCAAGTTTTGTTTTTATTTTCTATTATTGCAAAGATGGAATTGACCACTTCCAAGATCCTTATCGTGGAAGAGAAACTGGAACTGCAATATTTATTATTATTTTGCTTCTAATCCCTCATCAAATATTCTATTACCTTGGTTTCTAGAATACTACACTCTCCTGGATTTCTTCTCTCAAGGACCACTCTTTCACAACCTTCTGTTCAGCTTCTGAAGGTGGCTTGTCTCTGGGTTCAGTCACTGACCATCCCCTTATGTGTGCTTTTTCTGTATGCTCTCACTGGTGTGGTGCACTCATTCAGTTAAGTGGCTTTCAACCTTATCCTGCGTTGTTGATGCCCAGATGTATATATATTTATGTATTTATCCTAATCTAGCTACTCAAATACACACATTCAAATAGATATTCATTAATCATCTCAGAGTTAACTTAACCCAACATATTTTGAATTTTAATCTTTGTCCTATGCCTTTATCTCACCCAATCTATCCCATTTTAGTTAGTGTATTTATTGATATTTTTATTACACCATCCCAAGACCCCATGACAGGCTGCTCAGGTAGTTGATTGCTGTATTTCCCTCTCTCCTCCTGCTCTAGTGAGTTTCAATGGGAAATCCTATCAGGACTTTCATATTTGATGCTCCCTGAAATGCTCCCCAGTTATTTCCATGCCAATTTTCATTAGTTAGTTTCTGACTCAAAGGGGACCTCTCACAGATTACTTTTCCTGGCCTTCTTGGTCCAACATGACCTTGCCAATGCTGGTCCATTTGAAAACCACAAAATCTAGAATAGTAGGTTTTCAGAAGGCATTTATGAATAAAAGAACATTTCCTTTTAGAGAAAAAATGCAGTATCTGTGATTTTGCATCAACTTTGTCTGCTCTAATTCACTGAAAATGCTTAAACATGTTTGGTTTCTTTATTGGGGGGAGGGGGTTCTGAGGATTGAACTCAGGAACACTTGACCACTGAGCCACATCTCCAGGCTTATTTTATATTATATTTAGAGACAGGGTCTCACTGAATTGCTTAGCACCTCGCTTTTGCTGAGGCTGGCTTTGAACTAGCATCCTCCTGCCTCAGCTTTCTGAGCCACTAAGATTACTGGTGTGCTCCACTGTGCCCGGCTGGTTTCTTAAATTACCTTTTTTATAAAGCAATACGCAAGTGTAAAATATATATATTCTTTACAGGTTCAACAATGTATAAATGTATTTTGATTGTTTTCTAAAAATAAAAATTACTGTCATTTCAGCCCTTATTTTCTTTCCTACTTATGTTCTTTTTACACTGTTCTATGCACTGAGGAACTAGCTGAAAATGAAGTAGGTAAAAGTTTTACCATCATGGAAATAAGTAAGATGAGAATAAAAAATAGAAAAATGTATTTTTCTAGAAGCCAACTGAGGCAAAGTATTTCCAGAGGGAATGGTCAGCAGTCTCCAAGTCCCTCACAGTTCCATTAATGTGGGGTCTGGGAACCAAAGATTGAATTTAACTAATTAAAGGAATATTTTCACATAGATGGAGTAAAAACTTTGAGGTGATATAAATCTAGATTTGAAAATCCTATGTACTTTCAAATTGTTTATGCTTTCTGAATCTAGAATCCTCAAGACCATGAAGTAAAATAATAAGGCCTACATCTTAGGCTTCTTCATGGAGTCAACGGTGATAATAAATGGAAAGAGTCTCATGGAATAACATGTGTTAGACACTGAAAATGTGAATTGTTAGTTAATTAGAATATGGATAAAAGTTTAAAACTGTTTTTTAACTCATTTTTTTTTTAACTGCAGTGAGAGGATTACAAGAAAGTTCACTGGCCACAGATTGTATTTTGTTAGTTGCTGTTCCAGATAGCCAACTAGACAGATAGACAACTAGAACACGATTGCCTCAATAAGTTATTATGCTTTTAAATTCCTTGGAGAACTTGATGCTGAGGATTTTTAATATTTTGGAATTGAATGTATTGAAACATTTTTATTCTGTATTGGTTTTGCTTATTGCCCATATTTTATGTGCCACTGCCTAGTTATTTGAATTTTGATTTTTATAATAAGTAGTTTTCCAGAAAAAGATCCAAAAGTCATTTTCATAATCCTATCAGTGCTCAAGTTCTCATTGTATGCTATTTCAATGCATCAAACTAAAGTTAATATTTTCAGAATTTGAACAATCAGTAAGAATGTGAGTGATTCTTAACATTGGTCTTGTTTTTTAGTATAATCACTGCAACCAAATATTTACATGCTTTTTAAAGACCACCAGGAGAAGAAAATGTTTAATATCTATATATTCAAAAAAGTGAAAAAATATCTGAAAATTAAAAGGTACATACAGGTTAAGGACAATTTGTTCTATGGTGTTCTAGTATACATTTCTACTGTTATTCTAAAAATAAATAAATTCAGCTGTAAATAATTCAGGTTAGTTCTTCTATTTTTGAAATGATTAAAATTGTTTAATATTATACAATATATTGCATTAGGAACCAACACTCTTACTGAGAGGAACTGCTTTGTGGAGTTGTTTTATTATTATTATTATTATTATTATTATTATTATTACTATTATTATTATTATTATTAACAGGGTTGGTAACCACACACATTACTAACACACCCAAATTTGCCAGAATGAATTTTGATCCAGAGAGATAAACGCCTGACACCAAATAAAAAAATAAAAATAGAACTTTTCTATAACCATTCTCTTGTCTCTTCCTGAAGGGCAATGGCTCCTCCCAATGGACAGAAAAACAATTGAAGAAAGGTCAATCTTAATGTTTATGCCCGTTATAAAATAAATCAGCTTTTGTTGATCTCAGCAGAATGCACAAGGTTTGAAGTAGTCTACAATGGTCAATAGATTTTACTGTATATTAATTACTTGAAGGAAACAAATTGTGAAACCTCTTTGAGAACAAGTTGAACATATACATTAATTAAACAGGAAACGAGGCAGTGTTCTTTGCCAATTTTGAATGTGGGATAATTGAGATTTTTTAGAAAAATCAGGTTCATGAAAATGGTCCATCACATTTAATGATGGACAAAAGCAAAATCCCTCAAATCACGGGAAAATTAAAGTGAAAAGCACTTCCTTTCTAATTTGGCAGGCTTGTGAATGTTTAGCAATCTATGAAGGGTCATTTTAGCTGAGAAAGATGAGAGAAGGATGTATATGTGATTCAGAGTCTTTTTCACACAAATAAGCAATTATTGTGAACTTGGGAACTTTGTTAGCTTTGTTTGAGAAGCTTATTAAGTCATAGTCATTTTTACTCACATCTGCTAGTTCCATTTATACTCTCCCCAAGGACAGAGTTTTAAGTAGAAATTCAAGAAATTCAGCAAGATGCTTAAAAAAATAAATGTGATTCATTTTTCTTTAAGCAAATTTCAATTTTCTAGTTTTTTTCAATAGAAATCATATGTATTAAGTATTATTATGGTTTTCCACTGGTAATAGCTATCAGCTTATTTTCTTTTGTTGTCTTGATTCATATTATTTTCCTGTGTTTGCAGAATGCTCTTTTCCTCTACTTCCTTTAAATCTTATATGCTACATATAAGTAGACTAGAATTAAAATATTTTTATATGGAACCAATATCTAAAAATCATTGTCTTAAGAGAAATTCTCAAATTGAATCTTTAAAAATATTTCTCTCAATAGACCCCTTTTATATTGTTTCTTTCCTAATTCCAATCTCCATCCACCTCATCTCAAGTTTAGATAATTTTCAGAGTCTTCTTATTGCTGTATTTGCGGGTATAGTCTCTGTCCTGTGATCTATTCTGGAATCATAGTATCAACACTGAAAAATATTATTGCCATTATATTATCCCTTAAAATTATCAGTTGATATAATTAGGTTTATTAATTTATATTTGAGTGTTAATTTCTAAATAAATTTTATTCAGAGGTCTTTAAATACATACTTCCAGATAAGTCCAGATATTCCATAACCAAAATAATTTGATAGTGATTTCACAGTTATGACTATTTGTGTTAATGTGAGATTTAATTTGTGTTCACGTTCACCAGTATGAAGTCATCTTGGTTTGCGGGGAGGCTGTAATTGAAGACAAAAGAGTTGAAGCAACTAAGACACATACAGTTGATTCTCATTATTCCCAGATTCCATTTTTGTGAATTTTACTACTTGTTAAAATTTGTCAACTCAAAATCAGTATTCCAGGTTTTCACAGTCATCGGGAGACATGAGCATGCTTAGTGCAGTGAAAGTTTTGGGTTGACCATACCAATGGTTCTAGCAGAGGCTGAAAAAGCCATTGCTCTGCCATCTTACTTCAGCACTTGCACTGCACAAAAGTTCTTTTTGTGCTCCATGTAATGCCATACTGTTCTCTTTTGTACTTATCCTTGGTGATTTTCTGTAAAATATCCCCTAAGCCTAGTGCCATAGTGTTGTCTAGTGTCCCTAAATGTAAGAAGGCAGTGATACGTCTTATGAGAAAATATCATAAGTTGCATTCAGTCACGAGCCTTTGTAAATGAATCCAGTGCTGATGAATCTGCAATATATATTAAATAAGTTGATTTGAAACAGAAATGTATATAAAGCACATTTATCTACTGGTAAGTTAATGAAAATGTGACCATAGGCTCCCAGAAACATCTTTATTTCATCTTTATTTCACCAAGCAGCAATGATTCAATACTTACCAATTCAGTGTTCACAGTGACTTTATAGAACCTAACTCCCATGAATAATGAGAATTGAGTGTAAATACACCTCTCACAGTAACCGTCTCTGTGAAATTTACCATAACTACTTACTGTTTCTGTTGTGGGATACATTCATGAAGGAATGTTCTCAATACAAGCAAGTGTTGAGCCTTGTCTTCTTGGAACTGTGCAGAGGCAAAGAAAAGACTACAGAAAGGGGGCTGGAAGTATAGCTCAGTTGGTGGAGTGCTTGCCTACTATGCACAAGTTCCTGGGTTCATTCCCCAGCATCGCAAAAAAAACAAAAAGCAAAACAAACAAACAAACAAAAGAGTGAGAAAAATGTAGGAGTGGAAGTGTAGGAGTGTGGTGGGATGAGTCAGGACTACAGGTAGAAGACCCAGGGTAGTAAGATGAGTCCTTGTGAAGTAAGACCTTGACTTTGCAGATATTATTTTGAGAACATGGCTAAGGGAAGACTCATTTAGGTCTCAAATACATTTGTCAATATTATATAAAATGCAATCTTTGAAATAACATGTTAATGACATTCATAACAAATCAGTTCAATATTTATCCAAGTTATAGTATTAAATCCAGATCCAGATAAATTTAATATTCATAACCTACATTCCAAAATGACATATTTTTCTGACTAATAGCTATTGAAAAAGATTTTTTATAAACATATATATTTTACCCTTACAATACTGATAGAAAAATTCAATATAAATGAGTAAATATTAATCTCTCAATTTTTCTTCATTGTTTTATTAGTAATTGTTCTAAATTAATAACATTTCAAGCATACATAGAATTGATGGCTTGGAGTTTTATTTAGCTGACTTTTATTGAGAAGATTAAATATTTTGTTTTTATATCACAAGAAAGAAAACCTAAAGGGCTGCAATTAAAAGTTAACATTTGTTACATTTTATTTTATTTGTATGACTTAAATTAATTCATTAAAGATTTATATTATTAATTTAAAAAATAAAGCATTGTATAGAAGCCATATCTTAAGACAAGCTGTGTTACTCTGTGACTCATTACCAGAAGGACCATCTGGAGACATGAAAAGAAAAATCTATTCTCTAAACTCCAATGAAAGCATGATTATCCACTCCATGTGAAGAGAGATTTGGAAGGCCTTTCTAAATGCACACTTCAAAGATTGAGGAATTGTCTATCCCACTGAAGAGCAGGAACAACACTTAGGGCATGGCAAAGTTAAATGAATTTCAATTACTAAAAGCAAACATATAAACATCTGTAATTCTAATGGCCATAATAAATCTTAGCAGTTAATAAAAGAAGGAAAAAAGTTCTAGCTGGCTTGATAATTGGATCAATTTTTCACTTATGGGCTGTCAATTACTTGACATTTTAATGCATGCCAAATACAGCTAAAAGTATTTTAATTAGAATAATGTTGCAAAAACTAACCCTACAGCTTTAATTGTGATTCTGATGCACAAAATGTGCATCTGAATATCTATTTACTGAGCAGAAGTTAATTAAAAGCATAGTTTTATATCGAACATGCACTGGGAAGGAAGAGAGGAAAAATAATTGGCAAGTAGGAATATGTAAGAGACCACTCTATAAGGACAAACAAGGTTATTACAAACTTTAAAGAAATTGAGAATTTCATTATTATTTTGCATAGTTCCAGAACTTGTAACAATTCAATATTCTTTACGTACATATATACTACATTATTAGATTGAAAAATGTGATTGTACTATGATAATAAGTTACATTTATGTGTGAGTTATTATTTTTAAGCTACCATAGCATAAATGATTTTATTTGACTTTCTGAAATAGTGAGGTTAGTTAGAATTTCTCCCTTTTCTCATCTACCTAATTAGCACTAAGACAAAGGCAGAAAAAAAATCAAAGCATCTCTTATATTTCTAATGAAAGTAGTGAATAGGACATAGCAAGGAGTCCAAACAGAACTGTTTGTTCCTTGCTTGGATGTAGAATAATCAAATAACAAACTGCTTTTACAAACCCCACCTCTTCTAGAGAGTTTATAAAATTGGGAGAACATACTTCTCCAAGAATTAGTAGGTATAATCCTAAACTGTTAAAGACTGATTCTTTTAGCAAAGACTCAGTAAAGAGAACAGAAAAATAGATAATGAATCCCAGTAAATCATTTTTCCAAATACCAAATGCTATACCCATTGTTCAGGGGCTACATATTAGTCCAGAATAGAAAAGAAAGGATAGGTTTGACATCCATAACCTTTAGAACCATTTCTAGATCAGTCTCATTCAATCAAAAGCAACAAATTAATGACTATCACTCACCATCAAGAAAACTCATTTCATGCTCTCAGGAGTTAAGAGTGGAGAAGAGGTAGGAGTGTTTAGGGAGAAATCTTACAGAAGTCAGAGAAATAGGAAAGAGATTTTTCTTCTAAAGTGAAACAGCCGGGAAAGTTAGATAGCCTTTGAGAGGTAAAGAGCTTATGCTCTATGAAGAGGCAAAATTAAGACCCAAACTGGAATGTTGATTAAATCCATCAGAATGAGGGACTTAACCAGTTTTGGTCATTGTGCCTAATGCTATGTAAAATGGCAGTCAATACTAAACAATGCAGAGTTTCAGCAGGTATTTTTGAATGAATTAAGAATTAAAAGATGGTTGCCAACCACCCTCCCAGATGTGGCATATGCTCTTCATCCTTGGAGGGTCAACAGCACATTGTGACTTCCCCTTGAATGTTTCAATGTAGAAAGGAGTAAAGAACCACTTGATTGATACACCTGGCAAACACTACCTCAAAGTGATCAAGGACAACATCAACAGAGAATACTCCTATTGATAATATATATCCTAGAAATGATGTGATGAAATGTGGCACTTTTTCTCTGTGATCTTCCTCCTAAGAACAGATGACTCTAGAATAATAATGAGGAAAACAAAAGACTAATTCCAATTGAGAGACATCCTAGAAATTACCTAACAAGAACTTTTTAACATTGGCAAGCATCTGTTCAAATATTCGTTGACCATTTTTATTTCTTCTTTAGAGAAATGTCTAATCAAGTCCTTTGCAATCTTTTTCAAATCTGATTATGTGCTTTTCTGGCTATTGAACTAGGATTTCTTTACATATTTGGAATATTAACCTCTTCTCAGATGAATGGTTTACAAAAGCTTTTCTGCCATTCCAAAGATTGCCTTTTACTCTGTGGATATTTTTCCTTTTCTATGTAGAAACATTTTAGTTTAATATAGTCACACTTGTCTATTTTGGCTTTTGCTGCCTGTGTTTTTGGTGTCAAAAGAAATTATTGCCAAGATCAATGAATGTTATGAAGCTCTATCCAATGTTTTTTTTTCTATGAGTTTTATAGTTTCTGGTTTTATATTTAAGTATTGAATCCATTTTGAGTTGATATTCAGGAATAATATGAAATAAGGGATTAATTCATTCTCTTGCATGGAGATATACAGTTTTCTCAACATCATTTATTAGTATATTCTTTCCCCATTGTTTATTCTTGGCACTGTTTTTGAAAATCATCTGGCCATATATGAATAAAATTATTTTCTGGGATTTATGTTCTGTTCCCTTGGTTTATATAATTATCTTTATGCAGTACCACACCTACTTACTATAGCTTTGAAATATATTGTGAAATCACAAAGTATAATCTGCCCAGCTTTGTTTTTTTTTTCCTCAAGATTTCTTTGGCCATTTGCAGTCTTTTGTGGTTGTATATTAATTTTTGGATTTTTAAAATTTATGTTTTAAATGCCATTGGAATTTTAATGGGTCTAGAATTGAATTTGAAGATCACTTGGGTAGAAGAGGCACTTTAGAATATTGATTCTTCTAATTCATAAATACAGGATGTCTTTCTATTTATTTGTGTCTTCTATTATTTCTTTTTTATTTTAAAAATTTATTTATTTTATTTTTTACATTTTAAAGCAGAAGAATGCATTTGAAGTCATAGTACACATATGGAGAACAATTTTCCATTTCTCTGGTTGTAAACAAGGTAGAGTCACACCACTCATGTCTTCACACATGTATCTAGGGTAATGATGCAAGATACAATTTTATTGCTCTGGTTGTAAATGATATAGGATCACAACATACATGCAGTCATACATAAAGCTAGGGCTACGATGGCCATCATATTCCACCACCTTTACTGTCCCCGTGCCCCCTACCCCTTTACACCCCTGTGAATAGAGTTCCTCCATTGTTCTCATGTCCTTCCCCACATTATGGATCAGCATCCACTTATCAATGACTACATTTGACATTTGGTTTTCTGAGACTGGCTTACTTCACTTAGCATGATATTCTCCAACTCCATCCATTTACCTGCAAATGCCATAATTTTATTCTCTCTTATTGCTGAGTAATATTCCATTGTGTATATAGACCACGGTTTCTTTATCCATTCATCTATTGAAGGGCATCTAGATTGGTTCCACAGTTTAGCTACTGTGAATTGAGCTGCTATAAACATTGAAATGGCCGCGTCAGTGTAGTATGCTGTTTTTATGTCTTCTGGGTATAGACCAAGGAGTGGGATAGCTGGGTCAAATGGTGGTTCTATTCCAAGCTTTCTAAGGAATCTCCATACTGCTTTCCAGATTGGTTGTACCAATTTGCAGTTCCACCAGCAATGTATGAGTGTGCCTTTTTCCCCACAACCTCGTCAACACCTATTGTTGTTTGTATTCTTGATGATTCCCATTCTAACTGGTGTGAGATGAAATTTTAGGGTAGTTTTGGTTTGCATTTTTCTGATTGCAATAGATGTTGAACATTTTTTCATATGTCTGCTAATGGATTGTATACCTTCTTCTGTGAAGTTTCTGCTCAGCTCCTTGGCCCATTTATTGATTGGGTTGTTTGTTTTTTGGTGTTAAGTTTTTTGAGTTCTTTGTATATCCTGGAGATTAGTGCTCTATCAGATGTGTGTGTAACAAAGATTTGTTCCCAGAATGTTGGCTCTCTGTTCACTTCATTGATTATTTCTTTTGCTGAGAAGAAGCTTGTTAGTTTGAATCCATCCCATTTGTTGATTCTTGATTTTACTTCTTGTGCTATAGGAGTCTTGTTAAGGAAGTATGGTCCTAATCTGACATGATGAAGATTTGGGCCTATTTTTTCTTCTATTAGGCATTGGGTCTCTGATCTGATTCTCAGATCCACTTTGATTTGAATTTTGTGCATGGTGAGAGATAGGGGTTTAGTTTCATTTTGCTGCATATGGATTTCCAGTTTTCCCAGCACAATTTGTTTTAGAGGCTATCTTTTCTCCAATGTATGTGTTTGGCTCCTTTGTCTAGTATAAGGTAACTGTATGTAAGTGGGTTCATCTCTGTGTCTTCTATTCTATACCATTGGTCTACATGTCTATTTTGGTGCCAGTACCATGCATTTTTTGTTACTATAGCTTTGTAGTATAATTTAAGGTCTGGTATTGTGATGCCTCCTGCTTCATTCTTCTTGCTAAGGATTGCTTTGGCTATTCTGGGTCTCTTATTTTTCCAAATGAATTTTATAATTGCTTTTTCTATTTCTATAAGGAATTGCATTGGAATTTTAATTGGGATAACATTGAATCTATATAGTGATTTGGGTAGTATGGTCATTTTGACAAAATTGATTCTGCCTATCCAAGAGCATAGGAGATATTTCCATCTTATAAGGTCTTGTTCAATTTCTTTCTTTAGTGTCTTGTTGTTTTCATTGTAGATGTCTTTCAACTCTCTTGTTAAATTGATTCCCAAATTTGTTTGTTTGTTTTTTTTTTGAGGCTATTGTAAATGGGGTAGTTTTCTTGATTTCTCTTACAAAAGATTCATCACTGATGTATAGAAATGCATTTGATTTATTGGTGTTGATATTATATCTTGCAACTTTGCTGTATTCATTTATTAATTCTAGTAGTTATCTGGTGGAATTTTTTGGATCCTCTAAGTACAGTATCATGCCATCCGCAAGTAATGATAGTTTGAGTTCTTCTTTTCCTATTCATATCCTTTTAATTTCTTTCATCTGTCTAATTGCTCTGGCTAGAGTTTCAAGGACTGTGTTGGATAGAAGTGCTAAAAGAGGGCATTCCTGTCTTGTTCTAGTTTTTAGAGGGGATGTTTCCAGTTTCTCTCCATTTAAGATGATGTTGGCCTTGAGTTTAGCATAGATTGCTTTTAGAATGTTGAGGTATATTTCTACTATCCCTACTTTTTTTAGTGTTTTAATCATGAAAGGATACAGTATTTTGTCACGTGCTTTCTCTGCATCAATTGATAAAATCATGATTCTTCTCTTTAAGTCTATTGATGTGATGAATTATGTTTATTGATTTCCATATGTCAAACCAACTTTGTATCCCTGGAATGAACCCCACTTGGTCATGGTGCACTATTTTTTTTAATATGTTTTTGTTGTGATTTGCCAAATTATTTTGGAGAATTTGTGCATCTATTCATCAGAGATCTTGGTCTGAAATTTTTCTTCTTTGGTGTGTCTCTGTCTGGTTTTGGTATCAGGGTGATATTCACCTCATAGAATGGTTTTGGAAGGGTTCTCTCCTTTTTTATTTCATGGACTAATTTGAGAAGTGTTGGAGTTAATTCTTCTTTGTAGATCTAGTAGAACTTGGCTGGAAATACGTCTGGTCCTGGACTTTTCTTGGTTGGTAGACTTTTGATGGCATCTTCTACTTCTTGCTTGAAATTGATTCGTTTAAGTCATGAATGTCCTTTGATTCAGTTTGGTTAGGTCATATGTCTCTAGAAATTTGTCTGTGTCTTTGGGGTTTTCTATTTTACTGAAGCATAAATTTTCAGAGTAGTTTCTAATTATCCTCTGTATTTATTTCAATATTGTCTGTTGTCATGTTTCCTTTTTCATAATGTATTTTAGCAATTTGGGTTTTATCTCTCCTTCTTTTCATTAGGGTGGCTAAGGGTTTGTCAATTTTATATATTTTTTCAAAGAACCAGCTTTTTGTTGTGTCAATGTTTTGATTTTTTTTGTTTCAATTTCATTGATTTCAGCCATGATTTTACTTATTTACTGTATTCTATTTCTTTTAGTGTTGGTTTGTTCCTCTTTTTCTAGGGCTTTGAGATGTAGTATCAAGTCATTTATTTGTTGACTTTTTATTTTTTTAATGAATGAGTTTAATACAATGAACTTTCCTCTTAGCACTGCCTTCATAGTGTCTCAGAGATTTTGATGTTGTATCAGCATTCTCATTTACTTCTAAGAATTTTTTTATCTCCTCCCTGCTGTGTTCTGTCATCCATACATCATTTGATAGCATATTATTGAGTCTCCAGATGTTGGAGTAGCTTTTATTTATTTAATCCATTATTAATTTCTAATTTCATTCCATTGTGGTCAGATAGAATGCAGGGTAGTACCTCTAATATTTTTTTATTTGCTAAGACTAGATTTGTGGCATAGCATATGATCTATTTTAGAGAAGGATCCATGTGCTGCTGAGCAAAGAAGTATATTCACTTGTTGAAGAATGGAATATTCTATATATGTCTGTTAACTCTACATTATTGATTGTTTTATTGAGTTCTATAGTTTCTTTGTTTAGTTTTTGTTTGGAAGATCTAGCCTGTGATGAGAGAGGTGTGTTAAAGTCATCCAGCATTATTGTGTTGTGGTCTACTTGATTTTTGAATTTGAGGAGGGTTTGTTTAACATACATAGATGTCCCATTGTTTAAAGCATAGATATTTAAGATTGTTATGTCTTGTTGGTGTATGATTACCTTAAACAGTATGAAATGACCTTTTTTATCCCTTTTCACTAAGTTTTAAGTCCACTTTATCTGATATGGGAGTGGAAATCCCTGCTTGTTTATGCAGTCCATGTGAGTGATACATATTTTTCCCATCCTTTGACCTTCAATCTGTGGATGTCTTTTCCTATGAGAAGAGTCTCTCGAAGGCAGAATATTGTTTGGTCTTTTTTTAAAATCCAATCCACCAGTCTATGTATTTTAATTGATGAATTTAGGCCATTCACATTCAGGGTTATTATTAAGACATGGTTTGTTTTCCCAGACATTTTGGGTTATTTTTAGTTTTTAACTTGACTAGTTTCTCCTTTGATTGGCTTTTCCTTTAGTGTAGTTCCTCCCTTTGCAGATTTTCATTGTTGTTTTTCATTTCCTTCTCATGTAATATTTTGTCAAGAATGTCCTCCAGCACAGGCTTTCTTGTTGTAAATTCTTTTAACTTTTGTTTATTTTGGAAGGTTTTATTTAATCATCAAATCTGAACTTTAATTTTGCTGCACATAAGATTCTTGGTTGGTATCCCTTGTCTTTCAGAGCTTGGAATATGTTGTTTCAAGTTCTTCTAGCTTTAAGGTCTGAGTTGAAAAGACTGCAGAGATCCTACCTGATTTCCCCCTATATGTAATCTGATTCCTTTCTCTTGTGGCTTTTAAAATTCTCTCCTTGTTCTGTATACTAGGCATTTTCATTATAATGTACCTTGGTGTAGATCTGCTGTGATTTTGTACATTTGGTGTCCGATAAGCCTCCTGTATTTGATTTTCCAATTTGTTCTTCATGTTTGGAAAATTATTTCATTGAATATATTGCTCATTCCTTTGGTTTGAAGCTCTATGCCTTTCTCTATCCTAATAATTCTTAAATTTGATCTTTTCATGTTATGCCATAATTCTTGGATGTTCTGCTCATGGTCTCTTACCATCTTCACTGTGTGCTCAACTCTATTTTCAAGATTATATATTTTTTTTCATTGTCTGATGATTCTGTGATCTAGTCTGTTGGTGGTGCTTTCTACTGAGTTTTTAATTTGCTTTATTGTTTCTTTCATTTCAAGGATTTCTGTTTGATTCTTTTTCAGAATCTCTATCTCCTTATTGAAGTAATTTTTTACTTCCTATATTTGCCTATGTAACTCTTTATCAAAATGATCTTTTGCAGCCTGTGTTTGCTCTATCATTCTTTAATTCAAATAACATTATAATTATGTACAATGAACTTCTTCTCTGATATTTCTTCTCCTGTGCTGACCATGGATTCTAATAATGTAGTATCTTGGTTTGTTTGGGGCACTTTCTTCCCTTGTTCTATCATGTTGTTTTTGTGTCTTTCCTTCTAGCTCTGCAGATATGAGGTGTTACATTTTTTATCCTATAGGCTTATAGATTCCCTGCAGGGTTTCAATGCCTCTCCTTTTAAGGGAGAGACCAATATTAATAGATCCCAATACAAACAATACATAGCTAAACCAAGTAGCCCTAATAGGACATTTATGGCTTTGTCACAATATACAGAAATTATAAGTTCAATTAGTATCCACAATATAAACAATAGGTTTGCAAAAGTATCTTCAGTTTCTGATGGTGGACTAGAGAAAACCGGGAGTGAGGTGTATGATGAGATGTCAGGGTGGTACAAAGTGAGGATATAGAGTTATTAGATCTTAGAAAGCATGAAAGAGGAATCCAAAAGAAGTTGGCTAATAGCAGAAAAGAGACAAAGAGATTTGGGGAAGACAAGTAAGTCAGAAGAAAATAGAGCACAAAAAACAAGGAAACATAAAAATTAAGAAAAATAGAAATTGTAAAAATAAATGATAAAAGACTATACAATAGTACTGTAATGTACTAATCATATATCCCAGACCTCAGTAGCCTTGTGCATGAAAAATATTTGGTTACACAAATGTTGGGGATGTGAAGGTGGGTAAAGAGAGAGAGTGATAAAGGAAGAAAGAAAAAAAAAGATAATAGAAAAAGATCTCAAGGTAAATAAAAAGGATTGTTTATTTTGGAGTTAAATATTTTTCCTACTTTCCTTCTCATCCAGTAGGTGGGGTTGCCTGTTGTTTGCTCATATCTCTCCCCTCAGGACTGTGCAGGTTATTAGTATATGTGTATTGGTCTTAGAAGTGGAGCTTCTGGAGGTGGGGTTTAGCACTTGCCAATCCCCATAGGAAGACTCCACTCCAAGCATCTCCTTGATTTGGGTGCCTGGACTTAATCTCCTTATACTGTCTGTAGACCACATAATTCCTGGTCTCTTTTTAGTCTCTAAACTGTGTCTCTCTCACCCCCTCCCTTTCTACTTCCCAATCAGAAACCTCTCTTTCCAGAGGTGGCAGAGAGCTGTTTTGTGTCAGGCAGGTCAGGACCAGGCTTTATGAGCTACAAATTGACCATATAGCTGCAAGTGCTGTGCCAGTTTAGTGGCTGCAGGGCAGAGAGGCAAGCCTGAGAACTATAAGTACCTTAATACTGCTTCTGGGCCCCAGTTGGTGTCCCAATACGGGAGTTAAAGATGGCGATGGTAGTAGCGAGGATAATCCAAAATGGCTATGAAGGTGTCCCACGATGGAGGGGTCTACTTTCAGAGATGGAGTGTCAGGGCGGGCCGGGAGGTGGCATTGGGCAATGTTGGAGATGCAGTTCTGTGGCAGTGTTGAGGTAGGAGGCTATCTCCAGACTCTGCCTGGTGTCCCCAGGTGCAGGCAAATGGGAGAGTCCCATGCTGGTAAATGGAGGTCCACATGGAGCCCCTGTGTGGGAGTCTGAGGTCCTGCATGGGAGCATTGGCTAAGGGTCCTGTGTGGGTGGGTGACCAGAAATCCTGCACAGTATGTGGGTGCTGTCCTGTGCAGGAGCGAGTTCTGCACAGGCAAATGGCTGATGTTCTGCAGGAACACTGGGGCCTGGAGCTCTTTATTTCTCTTTCTATTTTGTAGCTTTTAGAGTATAAAACTTTCACCTTTTTAGATTTATCCCTATTTACTAACTTTGATGCTATTGTAAATGGGATTTTTTTAAAATTTCTTTTTCACATAGTTTGTTAGTGCATGGAAACACAATTGGTTATTGTATATTGGTTGTGTATCCAATAATTTTACTGAATTATCAGTTCTGACTGTCATGTTATGCAGTCTTCAGTGTTTTTTACTTGTAAAAATCATGTCATATGTATATATATGAAAAGGCACTCGATGTACTAATTATCAGGGAAACTCAAAATGAAACCACAATAAAATATCACCTGTTACCTGCTAGGATGATTATTATTAAAATATGAACAATAACACATGTGCACAAGGATATGCAGAAATTGGAAAACTTATCAACACTTGATAGGGAAGTAAAATTAACAGCTACCATGGAGAGAGTATAAAGATTCCTCAGGAAAATAAAAAATAGAGCTACCACATTATCCACCATGTCATCCTTGGAGAAAAAGGAGAACAGTAAAATACTATGTCCCTGAAGTGGCCCTCTCTGTTCTCAAAAACCTAGTGAAGTTAAGAGAACAAATGAATGAATCAAGGCTGTAATAGCCAGAGAAATATTATGTCACAGAATCTTATATATACTAATGGTTGGAGAAAGTTAGTGTTATTTATTGAAATATATATGCTTTCTTGCATATATACCAAGATACAGTGGGACAAAGCAAGCTAACATAGCAATGTTACTTTCACATAGCCCAGCTTATAAAATCTCTCCCCTGTGATTGCTTATGCAGAATTAATGGCACTGCAGAGAGGACAAGTGCAACATGTCCAGCTAGAGAGTCCTGGACAAGGCATCACGGGGGATCTACATGGTATTTTCCAGGATAACATTGTGAGATATAGAGGTGTCGCTCTGCAAAAGCACCATGAGGGAAAGAGGTGCTATCTAGCCAGTCTGTCACCACTGGATCTTCTCCATAGACATTTTCAAAATTACTTCTTCTTCTACACACCATCTCTGGGTACTTCCTTTGGTTCTTCAGCAACCTATTCCACTAACTTAGCACAATTGGGCTGTGGACAGTTCACCAGCAACTCCACCTTTGTGATATATAGCCAAAATAATTAAAATCAGAGTCATAAAGAGATTTGCACTCCTGTGGTCACTCCCACACTATTTACAATAGTTGACATGAGGAAACAATCTAAGTGTACTTCACTAGATAATCGGTAAAGAAAGGTGGTATATACGCATAATGGAATGTTATTTAGTCTTAAAAAGAGGGAGAGTATCCTCCATATACAATGACACAGATGAACCAGAAGGACATTAGGATATGTAAAATAAACCAATCATTGAAAGGCATGATTCTTCTTACATTAGTAGTCTAAAATGGTTGAGTAAAAAACTTCAAATTTCTGCTGCTTTTATGGCTTAGGGGACTTTTGGTTTAAGGATGGTGTGCAAAATACATGAAAAACAACTCCGTACTGTTATCATGCCCGACACACAAGAAAGAGTGGGAAGAGTATCACTGAAAGTGGTAGAAAAATTCTTAGCAAATATAAATCTTTGATTTCCTGTGTTAGTCAGAATTACTTTATCATGAGAAAATACCTGAGCAAATAAACTTATAAGAAGAAAAAGTTCATTTTGATTCATAGTTTCAGAGGTTTTAGTTCATGGTTACTTGGCACCTGTTGTGGTACCGTGCATCCTTGTGGAATAGTGTGGCAGAGGAGAACTGTTCACTTCATAGTAGCCAAAAAGCAAAGAGCAAAACAGGAAGAGGTTGGAATCCCAAGGTGCCCTCCAAGTACACACCCCTAATGACCTAACTCCTTATGCTAGGTTCCACCTGCTTAAGATTCTATCATCTGCCATTTATGCCACAGGTTGAGAACCAAGCCTTCAATACATAGTCCTTTGGAACTGTTCAAGATGCAAACTGTGGTACTTCCATAAAAGGAAGATTCAATACACATGGAAAGATTATTTGTCTACTTGTAGAATTTCTAAAAGTTCAGTGCACCAAACAGTTTTCGTTACTGATAGGACTCTGCCCACAGAACAGGCCTCTGTGTGTCATATAGGAGGAAGGTTCTGGATGGAACAGCTACCAGCAAATGTTCGTCTTGGTGTATTCTGAAGTTTGTTTTTAGGAAGTATGATTTTGCTTTTGTTTTAAAATTTCAAGGACAGCACAGATGTTCGAATGACAAAATAACATGGTGTAAGACAAATAAGTAAGTTTAGGCATGGAGCCTGATAGCAATTCTTTTACATTCAAAAGTTCTCAATAGCAATAATATAACCAGTCTTCTGTCACTTTCCTTACATCATATTATTGAATTCAAATAGGTAGGAAAATTAATTTTAAAAGTTCCAAGTTTTGTATGCACTTTTTTAGTGAACATTATTATCAGGATGCTTATTTCCTTCCTCTATTTTATTTATAGATATTGCAAAAGTGATGAAATTTTTGATAATTTGCTCTCAACTTTACATCCAAATTGATAATTCTTCCCTCATTCCTTATTCATTCATAGTGCATAGAATCAGCTGTCCTTAATTAATAGTAGTTTCACAGGGTATTTAAATGTTTGAAGCTATTATTGATGAAAGGTTTCTTAGTAATTAGCCCAGACCCAAATCAAAGGCAAATTAGATTTTTGATTTCTTTTTATTTGCTCTTGAAGCCAAAGTGCCAATTCCTTTTATATCAGAGAAAAAACACAAGGAAGACCCATATGCTCAAACACATACACTGGATCTCAGGAAAACACATATTACACACACACACACATTACTTCGAATCTAAACTGTCATGAACAGTGTTTGTCTATGATGCCATGTAATGAAAAGAAACCGACGTGTTTTGGAAAACTCTTTGAAGCAGAAATCAATTTTTTAAAATCTCCTCTTCTTTTATCAAAGGAAAAGTAGAACAAAGCAAAAAGGATAAAATATAATAATAAAACTTAGATGTAGTAAGTAAAATGATGGTTTCAAGAAGCTGGTTGGGAAGGGAAATGGGGAATTGTTCATCAGTAATGAAGTTTCAGTTATGCAAGATGAATAGGCTCAAGAGATGTGCTTGTTTTGTACTACCCTATGCACCTTCAAAAACTAAGAAAGCAGTGGGAGCCAGGTGTGGTGGTGCAGGCCTATAATCTCAGCAGCTTCAGGGTGAGGCAGGGTGACTTCAAAGCCAGTCAGCAAAAGTGAGGTGCTGAGCAACTCCATGAGACCCTTTTTCTACATAAATATAAAACAGGGCTGGAGATGTGGCTGGAGTGACCCTGGGGCATGGTGGCGCACATCTATAATCCCAGCAACTTGCAAGACTAAAACAGGAGTATCATAGCCAGCCTTAGCAATTTAGTGAGGCCCTAAGTACCTTAGGGAGACCCTATCTCAAAATCAAAAGGGTTGGGGATGTGGATCAGTGGTTAAGTGCCTGGGTTCAATCCCTGGTACAAAAAACTGAAAAAAGAAAAAAGAAAAAAAAAATTAAGAAGGCAGATTTCATGTTGTGTTCTTAAACACACAAACCACAAACCACAGACTTGAGAAAACTTTTGGAGGTTATGGATATGTTTGCTGCATTCACTGTGATGATGGTGATATCATGGGTTTATGCATATATACAAGCTCATCAAGTTGTATACATTAACTAAGTTCAGTGCTTTTATAAAGCAATTAAACTTCAATAAACCTGTTTAAAAACTCACCATCATAAAAACAAGAAGAATCTTAGAAATTTTCATAGCTAAAAGGAGATATTTATCTAGAAAACTGATGGTTGAATGCAATGTAGCTTAGATGGGAACCCAGAACAGGAAAATAGCTAGAGGAAAACCTAAGGAAATATGAATAATGTGTGAACTTTAGTTACTAACAGTGTGTCAACAAGAATTCACTAATTGTAACAAATATTCCAAAATAATGTCCCACAAAATGTCATATACTAGACAATTCAAGAACATTTAGAGTTTGTAAAGAAACCAGAAGAGACACAGAAGCAAGATGCAGAGGCGAAAAGTGCTGCTCTTCCAAGCTACTGGCTTTATTTTTATCAATAGGTTACCTTTGGTCACAGGCACCATTAGTACATTATTGTTCATTGCATCATTAGGCGGGTTACAGAGTCAGCAACATTATGCCACTTATTCCTCAGTTACATACCAAGTTGCAATGTTAGAAGCTTTGTGTAGCTCTCAAGAAAGTCTATTGTTTAAAATTACTGTTATGTGGACAGGTTCAGGAGCAGCAGAACTTGGTGAAACATGTGGTTGTCTAACAAAAGAGTTCTTTTATTCCCAGGAGCTGAGTATGTGAGATCCAGGTGGAGGTTGATAAGACTCTAGCACAGAGTCTCCTCATGGAGGGCATTACCACAACAACCAGCCATCCCCCACCTTGGCACAGAAACTTTCCCAGGCACCCAGCATGTATTAGTTATCTTACTAGTTTCTCTGAAGAATGTTTCAGCTGTGGAAAAAACGGCAACCGTTATTCCCTAGGAATTTGCTCACCAGAGGAACTTTGCTGTCTTGTATTATTTCCACAGCCAGAACCCTTACAAGAGGTAAAATGATTAGATTATGAAAGTGGGTAGAAGTGAGTGAATTAATCCTCTGATATAGATTAATTGGGTGGTAACTGCAGGCAGGTAGGGTGTGACTGGAGGTAACAGATTACTGGGGGCATGCTTTTGGGGTTTATATTTTGTCTGTGGTAAGTGGAGGTCTCTCTGTGCTTCCTGTTTGCCCTGTCTTGAGCTGCTTTCCTCTGCCATGTCTTTCCACCATGATGTTCTGCCTCACTTCAGGGTCCATAGCTATGGAGATGGCCCATTG
The DNA here is from genome assembly GCA_028644305.1 of Xerus rutilus. NCBI lineage: Eukaryota > Metazoa > Chordata > Mammalia > Rodentia > Sciuridae > Xerus > Xerus rutilus. The sequence goes on along the minus strand of CM053403.1, from coordinate 39,879,502 downwards.
TAGACTGAACCTCTGAAACCGTAAGTCAAAATAAACTTTTCTTCATTTATGTTGTTCTGGTCAGGTGTTTTAGTCAAAGCATCAAAAAACAATTAGGCTTTTAATTTTTCAAAGATTCTATGGTTTGTTTCTAAGAACTCATTTAAAACATTATAAGTGAGTGAGTTAGAATATAGCAGGAAAAAAGTGCTGTGATTTAGAGGAATACAAAATGGAAGGCACCTAGATGAAAGTCTGGATTATTCTTAGAGAAAATCACTTTTACCAATTTTGTAAAAATGGTTTGTTTCTTAAGCTTCTCTACCTATTTTTCATCTATTTTTCAGTTTAATTTTGTTGATTCAGAAAAATTCTAATACGTATTTGTAGCATTTTTTTATTCTAAATTTTTTTTCATTAAAGCCAAGACCATCTAGACGCAGTAAAGAGTAACTACTTTCTTTAGCATTGGTTATCATAAAAATCAAGTTATATCACTTAAATACTAATACTAAAATAAGAACCAAATTTAGCATTAGGTTCAACAAGTAATGTGGTGTGGACTATAAACGTGTTCTCTGGCAGAATTTCTGTTTTTAAATTGGTATTTTTCTGTTACAAATTGCCTTCCTTCTTTTTGAAAAAAATAAAAATACATTTTTTTGGTTTAGATCAGCTTCAAATTTACAAAAAAATTTCAAGATTAATACAGAAAATTTTTATTATCCCATACTTAGTTTTCCCTATTAACAATCTACTAAAAGGTATATTTTTCACAACTAATGAACAAATAATCAGCCATTGCTAATTAACTACTGTTTTCTTGTGGTTAGTCTGGCATTGTGTGTTCTTTGGAGGAAGATCATAGAGGTTAGGCGCCCTTCTCCACCATACCAAGGGGGCATATTCACAATTGGACTTATTCCTGTTGGAATTCTCCTCAATCATCTGGCCCACAGGTGTTTTTCACCTTTCCTGTAGATTTACTCTTTTCTCTTAAGTAGTGGTGAATTATGCCTTCTCTTGAATACAGTATATACATCAATTATTATAATTCTTCCTCAGAGACAATTTATATATTTAATCTATCATTTTTGTAAATCAGAATGGATTTACAGACATTTATATTATGATTTGGTTTTTAATCCTTAATACTGTAGTCATTATGCTGTTCAAAATGTTACAGCTTTGGCCACTAGTAGCCCTTTCAACTTGGCCTCTTGTGTCCCTTTGATATACTTGTTTCCATCATTGTGGATGTTTTCTCTTTTTTTGTTCTCCTTTTTTAAATTTTTGGTGTATTTTTTTCCATTTTCCCTGAAGAAATTAAATACTTTCCTATGCCCTGCAACTATGAGATGCTCTAGGATATAATTTCTGCTTGGTTTTTCAAAAGAAGAAGAAGGAGGAGGAGGAGGAGAGGAGGAGGAGGAGGAAGAGGGGGAATAAAATCAGCCTTATTATATTAAAAAATGGATCAAGGACATAAGTTAATTTTTAAATGAATTTGTATATGACTAAGGGTATTTTTGTACTTATTTTATTTATCCAAATTTCCAAAGTTCTGAAAATTAACTATTTGAGTTCAATGCTATTTAGTTGATTTATGGTTGCCTATTCTAAGCCTTAAAAAGTGTAATTTTATGAACAAGAATCCATTAACATAAACATATACACCTAGTTGGCTATTTAAATACTGAGAAAGAGTTCTTCTCCCTAACTCCAACTTCACAAACCTAATAGTTTTTCTCTAGTGTCTTTCTCTCCCTCTTCCTCTTCCTCCTCCTCCTCCTCTTCTTCTTCTCATCGGTAGATACACCTATATTTATATCTATTTGCACTTTCAATTCACATGACTTAGTAAAATAAAAGCCTTCATTCCCAAGCTTGACCTTGATTTATCTATGTGAATCAGTATATTACATGTCCCTGGCTACATTTCAAAGATGTAGATGCTGTCAACAATAAGGCAACAGGATACAATGAGATCTTTTGTTGGGGAATATCAGAAAAATGAGACATCAGTATTTGGTTGGATGATAGGTAGAGGTAAGGCTTGTTTTTTGCAGCTAAAAGTGGAATCAACACAAACGAAGCAGAGATACAACAGCTGGAGTCTGAAGCTGGGGTCTGAAGATATCTTTAAAGCCCTATATCCATCTGCACTTGAAGCTAGTCTTACTCCTTAAACTTTTAAATGCATGAGTCAACAAAATTGATCAAATAACATGCATGTACGAATTCACTATAATGAAACTAACCATTCTATGTAATTAATATACACCAATAAAAATAAATGAGTAAAAATCAATCAGTAAAAAAGCTAATACTGAATAAAACCAGCCATTTTATCAATGTCTTGTGTTAGCCGTAAAGCAGGTAGCATAATGTGAAGTATAGAGGTTATAGAAATTGGATTAGACATACCAGATCCAATTTTGCTATTACCTAGTTGTATGAACTTAGCTAAGGTACTAACCTCTTTACATATTTAAAAAAAATGCCTAATTTGCTCAAGATTCTGCTTCATATAATCATTCGCATTCTTGAATTTGCATTGTTTAGGACAGTTTGATTATTAGAGTGGTAGTCTTTAAAAGACAATTGTAAAATCAGTAAATGAGGGCTGGAAATGTGCCTCAGTGACAGAGTGTGTACTTATTCTGCACAAGGTCCTGGCTTCAATCCCCAGCACCAACAGGAGGAAAAAGAGATAATTGAGTAACATAAACTATAAACTTTTTACTGAAGCCTAACTAAAATTCTAATTAGTAATGTAAATTTAATCTATTAGACATAAAAAAGTTAAAGATACTTAAGAAGTTTTTTATTCATGTAGAGAACTGAGGTGCTTTAAAACATTTAATATAATAAATTTAGAACTTCATTATTTAAAATTCGAAGTCATAGTTGTATGAAACAGGAGCAAACTATTATTTAAAACCCTCAGAAATAATTATTAAAATTTAACAAATGTATAAAAATAGAATTAAAAATTGTAGAACAAATTGAAAGTTCAAGGCTAAAGCATATTTTTAATTTTAACAACATATTGTCATCTAGTTTTAAACATAACAATTAGTCCAAATGATTTTTTTCTTATGTAAGAATCTTCCTCAAGTGTATCAAAAAACTCACATCAAAGCCATCCAATTTATTTACCCGTAAGTAATCCTTTATTAACAGTATAACAGTCTTAGATGATCTCATGCATCGTCTTTCCTCCTTATCTGTTTTATGATACTAGGTATTCACTTACATGGTAAAAATGGGGAAGAAATGAACCTATATATTTTAGAAGCATAATGAATAATATACCCCTCATTCAGTGACTTTTTTCTAAAACACAAAGCCTTTCCCCCAAAATGGTGTCATCAGTTATTTGTGCATCCTGCACAAATCCTACAAAGAAATTCTGTCCATACATATCTTTTGTTTATAGGAATAATACTATGTTATACCTGTTCCACACTTAAGATTTTGTACTTACCAACATATCTTGGAAATCTTTCCATATTAGTATGTACAGACAACCTAGTTTTAAAAGGGCCCGAGAGTATCTGTACATGAATTCATCATTATTTAGATAACCAGTTCTCTGTTGATAGCCACTTAGATTCATTTATTTTTCTTCCTTCGCTATTACACGATTCAGTGGCTATCTATGCCTGTTAGCATTTTCATAAATGTTCATGTATATGTGGAGAATAAAAATTCAGAAGCAGAAATGCTGGATTAGCAGGTATGATTATTTTTTATTTTGAAAGATATTGTAAAATTTTCCTCCATGTCTTCAAATGTAGAGTCCCACCAACTTCCCTAGCTATAGACAGGTGTGGTAGTTCTTTAAAAAAGATTTTGAGCTAAATTCTCCAGTGCATTTACTGGTTATCAAAAGCCTTTCAATATATTAAGGTCATATAACAATAACGAACACAATATTTAAAATGTGTTCTTACTTAAAATATTAAGAACTGTGAAGCTAGTCCATGTGAAGCATTTTACCATGTTTATATTCCTTTTCTCTCACATTAATCCCTTCCAACAAATAATAGTCTCATTCTTTTTTAGATAAGAAATTGGAGCATGAAAGAAGTTCCTATGTTCCAATGGCTAGAACCTGGTGAAGACTGTAGTTGGTTCTTAGAACTCTATATTGCATTGCCAATAGGGTCATTTATTACTATTCAGAAATGCTAGGTTATGTTATAAGAAGAAACTGAAAATCTCAGTAGCACAAAGGAAAAACTTATTTTTCCTGTGCACAGCGCATTGTAGGTCCAGGATCTCTTCTGGGGCACCTCTTCACTGACTTCAATGTTCAATGTCTTCAATGTTCTGTGTCTACATTGATGTGTTCTTCCCTAATCAAGTCAAGGAAGAGTATGGTATGATTTTCTTCAAATGCTATTGTGTCATTGCCTAGAACAAGGACATAAAAACCCACTGATAATGAGGATGTTAATAACAATAACAGTTAACTTTCTCTAAAGCACATCTGTGTACATGTTGCTCTTCTATGGGTTTTGCATATATTTGATTCAACACAACAAGCAGGCACTGTTGCTAATCCTGTTTCACAATTGAGGGGCCTGGATGATATGTATGTCTATTATGAAACCAAGTCATGCCCAAAAGTGATTGCAAAGGAGTCTTTTTTCATCTTTCAATTTTGAAACATGGAAAGTGTGCATGTGAGGGGCGGGGAGAGAATATTTTTAAATGCTCACACAAAATATTCAATCTCCAACTTGTACTTTTTGCAAAATTCATCAAAATGAAACAATGGAAAAGAAACTATCCAAATCACACTTCATCTGTGTGGATAATCATAAGTAGGAAGTAGAAAGAATATAATGTTTTGAGTCAGCAGAACTTGGTTTTAATTTTTATTTACTATATTTTTCTTTTTACACTCAAATTCTTATCTTTATATATGCTGCTATAAATTTAGATTAAAAAACAGCTAAGCTAAAACACAATTAGCTCACATTCCTGGTTAATATTGTATCACCAGAAATACCTTATGGTCTCTGAGGATATCCCTGGGAAGATAATATAAGACTTGGTGCCAGTAAAGCTTTCTACAGAGTGAAGGGATTAATATATTGTATTAACTTTTTATACTCATCAAGATAACTGAGCTGGATATTAATATACTCTCTTTCTTGTTCCACACATTTCCAGTTTGGTCAGGCTGCTTGGTAAAGCTCTTTCTCTTTCTAGAATCAAAGACTTCCCTGGTTTCCCAATAAAGATTCAGCCAACATTGAAGATGGGAAGAAAGGCAGAGGTTCACTTCTTGAGGCTAGAAACAAATGGAGAAATTATCTGTGAGGGTAATAGAAGAGAGGGCAGGAAGAGAAAATATTCTCAGAACCAAGGTCATGTTCCTGACCTTGAAAAGTAAATATAAATAGTATATATGAAGAAAAAAGTAAGGAGTCACCAATGCTATTCCTATCAGACTTGAATCTTAAGCAGAGAAAGTGCTCAAAGAGAAGCTGGTGAGAAACAATGGGAAAGACTCCAAGTAATGTGATATTTTGAATAATTTCACTCATTTATTAATTTTTTTTTTTTTTTTTTTTTTTTTGGTACCGGAGATTGAACTCAGGGGCACTCGACCACTGAGCCACATCCCCAGCCCTATTTTGTGTTTTATGTAGAGACAAGGTCTCACTGAGTTGTTTAGTGCCTCGCCATTGCTGAGGCTGGCTTTGAACTCGTGATTCTCCTGTCCCAGCCTCCCTAAGTGCTGGGATTACAAGCGTGAGCCACCGCACCCGGCTCATTTATTAATTTTTTAACATTGATTTTGCTGAAGCTGTACTGAGCTATATTATAGCAAGTTTCAAACCAGGGAAACTGCTCCACAATAGTTATGGCAGGAATTAGGTAGGAATTTTGTAGATTATGGTCATAGGAGTAAAACTAGATTTAAAAAAATTTCATAAGATGATTTTGTAAATTTTGTGCAAGCTCTATTGGAAGGAAGAGAAGATATTGGGTGTTTTTAAAAAGCTGAAAGTATCTTGCAATATCCAGGAGTAAGACAATCCTTACAGACTAAACCAATGACAATGACAATGGTAGAAAAAGGAAAAAAATGTAGGAAGGCACTGGAGAGAAAATCTAGAGAATTAAAATAAGCACTCATTTCCTGCTAAAACTCCTGACGTTAAGCAATCTGTTATTGTTAATAAAATATCAGTATATATTTTAGTAGTAATGGTAGTAAAAGGAGAAAATATTGTCTACTTTCAAAACACAAAGTTTATCTTTTTTTTCTCTGCTTTTGTGGTGTCAGAGATCAAATCAAGGCCATATGCATAATAGGTGAGCACTGTATTACTGAGCTACCCTCCTAGCCCTAAAAGTTTATCTTGAGAGAGGAAAAAAAATATTAGTTTCAAACATGGTTAAGTGTGTAATAGCCAGAAAATGTATTATGAAGAAACAGAAAAGAAATAAAGAAATTGAATAACAAATTATCATGAATAAATATACATTTTTCAAAGAGCATTCTGATGTGTGAATGGCTGCCATATAAAAACTTAAGGAAAAATTACAAAAAGGAATACATAAAAAACAAAATATGTAAAAATTACTTTGGTTAGGCGTTTTAGTACATTTCAGGTGACCACTCTTTGTGATGCTTATAATTAATCTGAAAATGATTTTGCACAGTGGTGCTCAGATGTATGTAAGGACCTGAATCTACAAAATCTTCTCTTTAATTTTCATGAAATGAAATGCTTCTGTTTGGGACTCACAGAAACTAACCTAAAAGTTAGTTGAGGACATTTTATGCAACAGTTTATAGTCATTTTTATTAGAATAATAGAATGAAGCACTATTTTCACAGTAGGCTGTGTTATCTTAACTCATAGCTAATGCAAATAGTTTTATTTTTGTTGAATTGTAACATTTTCAAGAGGTTTTTGGATACATTAAAATGAAATTGCAAAGTTTAATTTGATACTATTTTATGCAAATATGCTCAATGATTTAAAAATGTAGAGAAAATGTAATTTGGAAAACAAAGCTGCTTCTAAGTGCAACATTTGTCAAACCTCTTTAGGACTGAGCAGCTCTGAGAATGATTAATTGTGCCTAAGTGACTGAAAAAGCACAAATTCAAATAAATGATTGGTTCTAGCAGTGACTAAGTAGGCAGATACCAATTTTTATCATTTATTTTGGCATTGCTAAGTGACAAGTAGTTGATTTATTTGAATTAACATGAACTACAAAGCATCCAATTTGGTCCTGGTAAATTGTAAAACTTAAAAGAAAAAAAATACTAGAATCAGTATTTCTCTAATAAATTTAAATATTTTATGGGAGTCAAAATGGATATTTCCATAGAATTTTCATAGAAAAGTTTCTGGGCCTATACTTTTATTTATATCTTTAAATAAGTATTCCAATCCCATAATTCCACAAAATTATGAAATTGAAATACAGAAAATAAATTTAAGACCAAACACCTATATATTAAGACATATACCAAAATGTTGAAGATGTGGGAATTTGGTTCTCCCTAACTAGAGTAGATGGTTGGTGTTTTTGTCTAAATAGAGTTTTATGGAAGTAGATGCCTTCCCTACAGATTTCAGACAGAACAGAAAGACGTCAATTTTACCAATCTCTATAAGAAAACATCTTCAGAAATGTCATGTAAAAAAAGCCAATTCAACTTTCTTGCTGGCCAGCAATTTTCTATCAAAGTTTTCTCCACAGACACCATTTAAGAAACAGGATGTAGCCGGGCATGGTGGCGCACACCTGTAATCCCAGCACTTTGGGAAGCTGAGACAGGAGAATTGCGAGTTCAAAGCCAGCTTCAGCAATGGCAAGGCACTAAGCAACTCAGTGAGACCCTGTCTCTAAATAAAACACAAAATAGGGCTGGGGATGTGGCTCAGTGGTCAAGTGCCCCTAAGTTTAATCTCCCACACCAAAAAAAAAAAAAGAAAAGAAAGAAACAGGATGTAACCTACTACAATTAATCTAAATAAAACTCAAAGTATATTTAAAAAATACTCCTCAAGAAATAGTCATTGACTTATGTCTTGTTACAATCAGAAAGAATAAAAATATTCATGTTATTTTACTCTAGTTTTGTTTCTAGGGAAATACCTTTGAATGCAAATATAATTTATTTTATTTATTTTTAGTGTTTGAATGAAGGAGTATATATAATTTAAACATTCTGAGCTGCAATGTTGAGTGATTTTAATTATCAAAAGCCTTATGATGTAAAATGCAGTACTATAAAGACATAGCTAGGGATTCTGATCAGTTCACAACAAGCTTAGGAAATCATGTGTCTTTTTCATTATGCTTTTGAAAACTTTTTTTTAAAGTTCACGCTCATTCACAAGTTTCTTTTTATATATCAAAATATGACAATTTCAAGATTTTTGAAGATTAATATGCCTATTTAAAAGTTAAGGATGTACTGCTTACAAAACTGTGTCATTCCCTAAATGTCTAAAATAGATTTGAGTAAATGTGTCTTCATGCACAATTTGCCCTTCTCTAAATACCCTTTCTACCTATTAATTTATTAACGTCATTGTTTCTCCCCTCTTTAATTGAAAAAACTTTATTAAATTTCTATTATAGAACAAGTTCCGTGCTAAGGTATGAAGATACAAATATTACTAAACATTAGTGGTTCTCAGCCTAAGATGTTATCTTCCAGTCAACTTAACAAATATCCGACATGCAAGTTCAAATACTCTGAAAAGTGCTACTTTGAAATCACAGAAGATGGCCTCTTATTGCTTCCAGAAGACTCAAAGAAGTCATTCTAGTGGAATATCATGCTTGAACTGAGATTTGAAAGATAAATAAAAGAGTCATGGAAACATTTCAAGGAGAGGAAATAGCAAAGGCACAGAGCAGAGGCAAAGAATAGTCCAGAATATGCCATGCTCATTATAGTAAATTGTTTTTAGTAGACTATAAATTGAATTTAGAACAAGAGGGAGTTGGAGAGGGGTGTGATGACCAATTAATTTTTTGTATTTTTTAAAAATCTTTCATTCTGCTTCATGGATAAAATCCTTTTGAATAACAACATGAGGATATTTTTACCTGTAAGAATGTTATTTCTAAAAGTATTATGGCAAGGCCACAATAATAGCAAAATAATATAAATTATTCTTACTCTTTTAAAATTAACTTAGGACAATGAATGAATTGCTAGCTGTAGTAGCAGTACTTTCTATAATCACTTTGCTGCTGTCTGCCCTATCTCTCTGGCCTTAACTCCTGCAAATTATCATTGCAAGAGTGCATAATCCCTTTTCTTCATGGTTCTGTGGGGAGAGCCTTCCCCCAGAATGACCTTCCTGTTCTCTTGTAGCATCCACCTTCCCCTCTTGCCAACTCAATGCAAATGAAATGACTTATTTAATAGACAAGTTGGAATTATATATTGGTTGTGTGGCTCATCTTGCACTTGTTCCTCTTCAGTTCTGACTGCCCTGGATGAAAGGTGTTTCCCCTTTGTGCACAATCATACTCATGTCCATTGTTAAGCCTAGAGTTGTCCAGTTGTGCCAGTAACTGAGTAAATAAGCAAGATTCATTCAGAAATCAAGTATTACGAGGGTATTTGGCCAAAGACGTGAGCATGGTATATGGAGATCATTATAAGCAGAACTTTGATGTAACCTGCATGTACCCTTTTACCTGCTCATCTCTCAATTCCAACTTTAGAAAGAGAGGGCAATTGAATGAATTGACCTCCTAAACTCGGATATACATAAAATAACTATTTATAATATATGTTTATATTATAAATATAAAACAAGGCTTTAGATTATAAATATGAAACTAGCCTTTAAGGTAAAATTGAAAGTTCATGTATACACCTTTAGTTCACTGCATAATGCCTGAAATCCATTTGCTCATGCTGCCCCAAAATATTTGCAAGCCTCCCTTGTTCAGACAAAGTTCCTATACTTCTCCAGTCTGCGTGAAAATATACATATCTATTCAATAATTTTCTCTGTAGCTACAAGATAATGAGTGGTGATGGACTTCTGAGTTACTGCTACTGATGATTCAATCCAGCATATGTCCTGATGTCAAATGTCTTAATTCCAATGTTTGACTCTAACACTGAAGTTTGCCTTATAGAAACAGAGTAGTGAAATGTCAATGTCCATGGTTGAGGGAGGACACGTGACACAGATCTAACTAGTAAGATGTCAATGTACCCTTGGACTTGCATCCCTTCTTAAATGAAGCAACATTAGAATAAAACTTTTGACTCCTCATTCCCCTCCTGCCTAGTGAGTAGACAAAATAATGATTAAGAAGTCATTTGTAATAATGAAGCTTAAAAAAAATCACATGTAGAAAATAGAGTCTGGTTGATATCCTTGAGCATCATGTGAAAAATAAAACTCATATTTAAGCCACTATTCATCAGATTTTCTATTACCCATAAGCACATTATTAATTGATAGTTAACCAGTGAACATTAATTTTGCATAGCTCAGGGATCTTAGTTGCAGCAAATTAAAACTAATCAACCTGGTTTATACATTAAGAAAATGATTAGTGGAAGTCACATTACATGGATTTGCTGGGATGACCTTTAAGCTCAAGAACTATATATCTAGGGAAAATTCCCCAAACCATCTTGGTCTTTGCAACAGGAAAAAAATTAAAAATTGGCATTTCCATTGTTCCTCTAATAGGAACTAGAAGCTAGAAACTTCACCACAGCTGTCCCAGAAGGCACACACACGATAGCTACTTCCTGTTCTTTATCTTTACATCCATGTTTTAAGCAGGTGCAACTGTTTGGCAGAACTTAAGCCCTATGACTACATATTAGTTCAAAGGATGTTTGGAAAATGCAGCTTATGTGTTGCCAATGTTGATTATTCAAGAAAGTATGCCAAAAATGTACTGAAATGAGTGTTGAGTGAGTAAATATAAAGTGTCTGCAATAAACTGTGCCAACCTTGATTGGTATTGACTTCCTGGAGTGGTGTTCTGAGGATTGGCTGAACATATGCAGGCTCAGCAAGAAAGAGTGACATGATTCATTAGCGATATCTGCTGGGATACAGAAGGAGGCTTTGGATATGTCTTCCACTTTTTGTCTCATCCCTAAGCACAGACTGGTATAAAGAAGCCACTAGGGAGTGACAGCTGGAGATTTCACATAGATGAACAATTATAGGAAAATAAGATCTGGAGGACACTAAACTGCTATAATTGTTGAGCTGCTCCCTCTCAGGAGGTACTAAACAAACAAAGAGAGAGAACAATGGAACTGGTACTATCTTACAATAGAGATTCTCTAACTCTCTTCCCCTGTGTTGAAGTTAATTTTGGTACCTGTTAGAAGATCTTCAGTGTATGGTCAGAAAAGCAACAAATGAAAATGAATTAAATTTGGGTTCTGCATCCATTTTTAAGCACATCAGCTCCTGAAATCATAGGAAAGCAAATTATATAAATGAATCTTTGACTTCAAAGTTTACAGAAAATAATAAGCTAAGAAAAATAGTATAAAATTCTTGATCCATAGAACTTATCTGGTCATTTCATTTTATAGGTGAAAAAATCTGTGGCCCACAGATATTGTGACATTTGCAAAGTAAAATACTAGCAGGATATTTGCTTGAAGTTATTCTCAGGTCTATAATTTTTTGATCTAAGCACATATTCACTCAATCATCTATATTAAAAAGTATTTTAGATAAATATCATGGATGACACCAAAATATATAACATAAGGACTAGCAATTTTGTTTTCTTTAGAAAGACCATATTTCCTTCCCCCATCAAATTCAGACTAAGTAGCCATCAATTTTAAAAGGATGTCAATCTCAAAAATGCATGGGATCTTGAAGAGGTATCTGTTCTCCCATGTTCATTGCATAATTATTTGCAAGAGACAAAATATGGAAACAACCTAAATGTACACCAGCAGATGAATAGATTAAAGAAAATGTGGTATATTCATACAGTGAAATATTACTCAGTCTTTAAAAAGGAGGAAATCTTGTCATAGCACCAACACGGAGAAGTGTGGAAAACATTATTCTAAGTAACAAATCAGTCACAGAGTAGATACTGCATCATTCCACTTAAAGGAGACATGAGTTAAATTCACAGAAACACTGGGTAGCATGGTGGTTGCCAGGGGTTAGAGAGAGAAGGAAACAGAGAGTTGCTTTTCAACAGGTATAAAATTTCAGATATTCAATATAAGTAATTTATGGATATCTTCTATAAAATATTGTGCCTATAGTCAACAAAATTATATTGTGCACTTAAACATTTATGAAAGTACATCTCATGTACAATATTTTAAAATCAGATGTGGAAATGAAAAACAAAAGCATGATCTCTTAATTCTCTCAATAGAAATAATTATAATAATAACTGATAATAAATTTTCCTTTTTTTCTGTGTCTTGTCTCAAGGAATTAGAATAATTGTTATTCCACAAGCTTTCACTCTATTGAAGATGTATGCAACTTTATATTAATTTATGTAATAGTAAACATACCTGAACAAGAAGTGATCCCTCGTCTTAAGCAAACTGTTTTCTTCTGGAATCAAGCTCAAAACCACATTTATCATCTTCCTCAAATCACTCTGTTTTCTAGCTTGAGCTGGAAAACTTCAATACATCTGTCTCACAAAGTAAATATCTGCCTAGCCAAGGCACATTTTGGGAAGTGAAAGGACAAGCCTTACCCCTGTAAACCTAAAATCAAACTTAAAAGGAGCCCATTTTGTATGTCAAGCAGATTCTCTAAATACTATCAATAAGTAAAAGGCATATAAGTAAGATAGTTATTTTCTCTTTTCAGCTTATAATATCTACCTCTTTTATATTCAGTGAGCACATTAGTTCTACTCATTATATTCATATTTAATGATAATTAGAGCAAGTATTACTTAATAAAACTTCATTGAAATAGTAATTCACCTATTGAAGGAAAACAGGAAGGATAAATTATGCATAGAGACATAGATGAAAAGTATTAACACTTTACAAAACTTGTAATTATTTCTGCATTGGTAGTTTAACCCTCAGAGAATTAAATAATTGATTCCTTTCTCTTGTGTGTCTGTATCATTTTACCAGCTTTTTGAAAAAAAAAGCCATTCTCTTTCTACTTTTTCATTACATTTCAAACACAGACATCTGTCACCAAACAACTTCCCCAAAGCTGTGGCCAAATTGAACAAAAATCATATGGGAATGCATATTTAAAAAAAAAAAGACTTGCCTGAGATAACACTTTGTCTTTATTGTTCTCATGGAAATTTCATTCTGAAATCAAATAACTTTAAATACAACATTTTTCTTCTGATTATATTAAGGCACTGAATTCTAAAGATGAATAACTTCATTTTTAATGAAACTCATGTAACTCAAAGGCAAAGTATTATTCCTTGTTATTACTTTTACAAAAGTCAATATTTTTCTTTCTTTTAGTTATTGTTTTTGTATTATCTTAATATTAACTTTATCCATGAATGTAAAGAAGTGTCAAATGAAGTTATCAAAATTTTGACCTTAAAAGAATATTGAGTTATTTTCAATTTCAACCAATAAAGTGAAAGAAGAAAAAATGTGGAGGTGGAATAAAAGGTGAGAAGCAGGGAAGGAGTAAAGTATCCTTGAATAAGATGTTAACAGTTACAATGGAAAGTCAAGGGAATAGCAAACAGCAACAACAACAACAACAACAAAAGACTGTTAGGCAAATTACACGTAAAAACAGTGAGCAAAGAAATTTAGAAATAACTATGAAGGTTTGAAGTGCTGGGAGAATAGTTACTGCTGTTGAGTAAAAATATAAAAATGTTTTGTTCATTTGTTAAAATTTTCCCTAAGATTGAGCAGTCATGCATTTTGCTCTTTAGAGAGAGAGTCAACAAAAAGTTGGAGAGAGAAATGAAATAGTCAAATAAATTTCTTATATTTATTTCTTAAAATATAAGAAATTAAGAAACTCTTTTAATGGATTTCCAAGTCCTAGTTCTAATTCTTTCTGAGGTTTAGCTGTATGCATGCCTTATACATTGCTTTGTCTTTTCATAAGATCTGGATTTCCTTCCAATACATTTATTTATCTTTTTAACCAAAAATATATAGTTTTGAATTGCTGTTATTTTCAAGAAAAACATTACCCAGAAATATAATTTAAAAGTTCACATAGTATTCAAAGTGTATATGAAGTGATTGGAATTCATATAACTAATACCTATGTGCCTAAACGTTCCATGCCATTAGTCTCAAGTAGATATAAATTCAGACAAAGGCAAATGAACGGAAGGGAGGGGAGATGGGATTAGGAAAGACAGTAGAACGAATTGGACATAACTTTCCTATATTCATATATTAATACACCACCATTGAAATCCCACATTATGTACAGCTGCAAGATTGGGATCCTAATTACAATAAGTTATACTCTATGTATGTATAATATATCAAAATATACTCTACTGTTATGTATATCTAAAAAGAACAAATAAAAAAAATTTAAAAAAAAAAACCCGGGCATCTAAATGCAAGAATGGCAGCAAGGATCCTTCCTCACCTAGAAATGGTAGAGCCAAGTTTATTTGCTTTAAATGATTATTGCCACAATTAATTTATTGATGCATGGAAAAATAAAAAAAGATAAAAGTGAGTTTTATTAATGTTTCATATTTTCAAATATGAATAAACGACTTTCTGCTTTCTGATTTGATGAGCATACATTGTGTACATGTGTTGAAATACCAACCTGTATTCCATAAATATATATAATTATTACCTGTTAATCAAAAACTTTTTTAAATTATTTAAGGATATGAACACATTAACTATCTTGATTTGATCATTTCTTACTGCTTACATGTATACATTGTACTTCTTAAATTTATACAATTAAAATAGCACAAAACAAAAAGTAGTAACTCCTAGTTACTACTAGTGTAACTCCTAGTGTTCTATAGTGGAGAGACTATAGTACAAAATAACCTGTATTTTATGAATAATTAGAAAAGAGGAGCTCTATGTCTCCAAACACAAAATAATGATACAGAGATAAAAATTTTAATTACTCTGATTTGTTCTGTACATTTCTTATACATGCAATGAAATATCACATTTTACCCCATAAATAAGTACAATTATTCTTATTGATCAAAAATTTTAAAAATGTTTGAAAAGATGGAATTAATAGCTCCCTGGTTTGCTCATTACATAGTGTAACTATATAAATTTCTATAATTAACATAATAAAAATGTGAACCAAAGTAAATATAAAAAATAAATCTGTATTATTTTACTAAAACATCTTAATAAAAGTTAAAAGAAACAGGTAAAACTTAACAAAATGTTTTCATTTAATATAGATAACATGTTATCTCAAATTATAATCACTATTAAAT
The DNA here is from genome assembly GCA_028644305.1 of Xerus rutilus. Lineage (NCBI taxonomy): Eukaryota > Metazoa > Chordata > Mammalia > Rodentia > Sciuridae > Xerus > Xerus rutilus. Next base: position 39,864,082 of record CM053403.1, on the reverse strand, counting down.
AGTTTTTACAATCCAGAGTCTATTTTTAATGTTTATATTAGTACATTATTTTTATACATATGTTGAGATTGATTTTGACATAATCATACATACATGGAATATAATTCGCTCCACTTCAGTCCACAATGGATTCTTTTTCCTTCCCCTCTGGCCTCCCGCTGTTCTGCTTCCTCTATTCTACTGGTCTTCTTTCTATTATTTATATTTTTAATAGTGCTTTACAGATATACATAGAAGAGAAATTCACTGTGCTATATTCATATATGTACGTGGCATAATTTGGTCAATTTCTTTCTTCAGTTTCTCCCTTTTTGGATCCCTTCTCCCTTCCCCTCAAGCTCCTTCTCCTACTCCATTGATCTTCTGTTTTCATGGGATCCCCTGCTCTGCCCCCTTATTTTGCTGTAGGTTCTGCATATGAAAGAAAACTTTCAACACTTGACTTTTGGAATCTGATTTATTTTCCTTAACATGATGTTCTCTGGTTCTATCCATTTACCAGAAAATGCCATAATTACATCTCTTTTATGTCTCCATTTTGTATCTATACTGTATTTTCTTTATCCATTCATCTATGGACAGTCACCTGGGCTGGTTCCATGACTTGGCCATTGTGAATTGCACTGTTATATACAATGATGTGGCTGTATCACCATAGTGTGCTGATTTTAGATTTTGGGGGATAAATACCAAGGAGTGGAATGGCTGGGTCATATGGTAGTTCTATTCCTAGTCTTTTGAGGAATCTCTACCCTGCTTTCCAAACTGTTTGTACTAATTTGTAGTCCCACCAGCCAAGTATGAGTGTACCCTTCTGCACATATCCTCACCAACATTTATATTCTTGCCTGCCATTTCACCTGAAGTGAGATGAAATCTCAAGGTAGTTTTTATTTACAGTTCCCTAAATTCCTAGGGATGTTGAACATTTTTTCATATATTTGTTGGCCATTTGTATTTCTTTTGAGAAGAATTCAGAATCTATTTTATACTCACATCATATCTCAATTTGGAGTAGCCACATTCCTGTACTCAATAGCCATGTGTGATTTGTGGTGACTATTCTGTATCCAAACATACCTATTCAATAGAATGATGGCCAACCCTGCTCCCCTCATCATCCCCAAAATTGCTTTTGCACTTTTGTCTTCTTTCCACTCTTGTATGTGGTGTTGGCTGGAAGAGTTTAATTTTTAAATCTTTCCATATTTTGATGCAAAATTCCAGAACAAAATTAGCCAAAATCAGATCTCAGCAACGTATATGTGTCTGTAGGAGTTCCTGAACTTTAAGCTGAATTTATATTGGGTTATTTTTCCTTGGCAACTGTAACAGTGGACCTTGTGAATTTTCCTTGTATGGTAGTTTCCCACTTCCCAGGATATGTTTTGTAAGTGAAGCTCCGCACAGTGGTGGAAAATAGAACATAGATTTAACCAATTAATGTGCACCCTGCCTCCAAATATGTGTGTGTGTGTGTGTGTGTGTGTGTGTGTGTGTATAACCAGATGTCTTAAAAGATGTGCATACTTAAAAGTTTTCTCATCAAAATATTCAGTTTGCTTATACACGAATTAGAATCCATTTGACAAGCTCTTTGTTTGGGGTCTTTTCAATAAGAAATTCCATGATTCTGTGATTCTCAGAGTGTTCTCTCTCTCTCTCTCTCTCTCTCTCTCTCTCTCTCTCTCTCTCTCTCTCACACACACACACACACACACACACACAGCTCTACATCAGTGTTCAAAATACAGCAGTAACAAAATATGTGGTCTCTGCTCTCTTACAGCTGATATGCAAGAGTTATGACATATTTAAAGTCATAAATTAAACATGGGGTTCTTGCACGTAGCAGGATGTGGAATGGGAGTGTATGAAGTGTCTGGGAGTTTACTGTGGTTGAAAGTCACCCTCATGTACCCACCACAACAGAGAGAACGAGAAATAGCACAAGTCCAATCAGAAAAATCTTGGTCATTTCTATCATCCCTTCTAATACATCTCTGATTAAATTGATGGAAGGTAAGGTGGTGGGAGAAAAAAATCAAGCTAGGATACTAGGAGAAAAAACAATTATGAAGCCCCCTCTCTTTCATTTTAGTGCCTCAAGAAAAGCATAAACTGAACTTGGAAAAAGGACTTTCAACTAAATGAGAGTGAGCTATTTTAATTTAAATAGCTTCTTTAGGGAATAAAGTTTTAAACCTGATAAATCTAATTATATTCTTATTGTAATACTCCAATATTCCAGAGACTTTTGAATTATCCCAAAATGTAACTAAGAGTTTTAGCAGGAAGATCCAGTAAAGTGGAGGCACAGACAATGGCAGGAGGGGGAAAAAAAGTTATCTTGTTTCGCTTATTCCCTTAAAAAAATGTTCATGTCTTTCCCTGCCAAGTAATTATAAAATTCTTAAGGATGGAGAGAAGCTGAGTGCAGAGCAGTGCCTAGCACGATGCCTAGCTTCTTATATGTTATCAATTGCAATGCCCTAAACAAGTTACTGAAGCCATGGTTGAATCCCCCACTCCAATTTTTAGTGTTATTAGTACCATTCATCAAATGCCAGCCTTTAAGTCTATGAATCTTTATCATCATACAAGAGTCACAGGTAAACCAGAATCGATATAAAATATGCCTGAAGGACTTTTAGATATGATTTTTTGGATGTGAAATTCTGTATTTTATATGTACCAAGCCTCAATACCTTGAGTCCCTTGTCACTTGGGTACCACTAAATTCTCCCTTAAAGTTTTCCCCAGATACAATCAAGTTCTCCGGGATACTGCATCCAATTGACCTTAATAAGAAACCCTTTTTATTCTTCACTTTTTGCTTCCTCCTCTGCCCATGACCCTCACAAGAAAATTTCTCTGTTTCTTTCAATTGTCCTTAATTTTTATTCTCACATCCAGGATATGTGGACAGATGCCAATTTGCCTAAAATAATCTCTCTAAATTGAGAACAGATGTAAATGATGAATAATATTTACTTTAATAAGAGAAAAAACTGGAATACATAAATGATGTGAAAATTCTACTAAAGTTTTTGTTCATTGTTAATATAAATTGATGCATACTCTATTGTTAAGAAAGTGAATTTTACTAACATATTTCTTTCATTATATTTTCTCTAATGTCAATGCTTGTGGATTTCATTATACAAATCTGTATCTATAGTAGCTTTGTTTGCGTACATCTTACACATAATGAAGAATTTTAATTTACTTTTTTACAATAAATAGCTGCTGCCAAATGACCACTAGATGGCAGCATAACTTAATTCTTTAAAATATATTTCAAAGGGTGATTGTGGTTTTTCTTAGGACTAGTATTGGTTTCAACAACTTTAATGACAAAACAATATTTTGAAATAATATATTGTATGGTCAAAAATGTTAATTTCATATAGTTACCACAATCTTGGAAATTGTGCCAATATATTCGTTTTGCTCTAAGTAGGAAGGCAACGACTGTTTTAACTACAAAAGTTATATAATGCTAATACCTAACAAGGGATAGACAATCAAGATCATGCGTTTTGGTATATGATACATCTGCCTCTTCCTTTCACCAGTTATGAAACTTATAAAATGTGTTGAAGTTGCTTTTTTATATATCTTTTAAGTATTCTCTTCATAAATGGAAACTTTTTAAACAGGCTTTTTATGTGTATTAAAACAAAATTTTATGTAAAAGATTAATTCTTTGTTAATTTGTCCTACAATTATAAAACTTCTGCAGCTTACAACATAAATGTTGGGCTTTAGTAATTCTAGCTTTATAATTTTATAATAACTGCATCAGGTGGATAAATATTAACCTTGCACTGATTTTTTATAAATGTAGTATCTTTCATTTGTAAATGTATCTTTCATTTATAAATGTAGTATCTTCCACTCTCTTGATTCTCAGGCTGCAAAGGCCACACAGTAGGTGCTGAATAAATGCATGATTTGAAGGAGATCATTCACTGTGAAGGTGATTAATTTATCTCAAGAATACTTGCTCTTTATTGCTGAAAAGAGAGTATCAATATACACTGGATAAAAAAACAACACCAGAGGATTTTAATAGATTTGTATAAGGTCATACAATTTGTTAAGGCAGTTCCAAGATTAGAAACAAATTAACTTTCTAATATACCACATACTGGCTCTTGTTTTGTTCCTAACCCAAGGTGGAAAGTGGAGACATAATTATTCCCTCCTTTTCCCTCACTAACCAAACTCAATCACAGAACCACCCCAAATCTGTCTCCCAAAGCCTCTTGAATCCATCTCATTGTATTCATCTACACTTCCAGTCTTTATTTAAAGCCTTTGTTATCTCACTCCTGCGGTTGTAACAGGGACTGAAATTATATGAACCTGCCAGGGACCTCCATTCTCCAGTCACTTCCCCTCTTTGAAATATTCCAGCTGGCTTTAATGTAAATGTGAATGTAAATCAGCTGCACCTCTCAAGAGCACACTATTTTCACTTTTTAAAATTTGAAAGAAGACACCTCAGGTTTACAAAGACACAGAATAATGTGTGACAACGTTTGGTTTGAGCTCATCCTAGAGCCCAGGCAAGTGCAGTTCTTTGTCTCAGAGGTGCTCTGTGTCACCACAGATGAAAAATAAAAAAGGAAGAAAGGAAACTTGAGGGGCTTCTTCCCTCTACTGCAAGGTTGAAGCTGTTAGAGAAAGTGAGAGAACTCCCTTGTCACTCACTACAGGGACACTCTGCCTGCAACTGGTCAGAGGCTGTGCCTCCCACAGAACAGGGAGACAAAAGTGGAGTGAGTCCTGCATTCCATCCTGAGTTACCCAGGTCCAGAAGAAAACAAAGACAAAGGAGACAAAAACTAAAAGCCTGGTAATGATGTATATCAGGGGTTGCCCAGTGCATGTTGCTCTGGCGAGTGAGGTAGACATACTCAGAGGCCATCTTATCTGAAGTCAGCACAATATTTTTAAACAAAGTTTAGGAGGATTGAGCTATAGCACCTCAAGGCAAAAACTGAACTGCTTTATTCAAGATCAGAACTACAGAGGAGAGAGGCCAAAACTCAGCTGGAGCTCAACTCCAAGAAAACAGAAGCCTAGTGAGCTTTCAAGAGCTGAAGTGGGGAGGGTTTAGTTTTATTCTAAGGAATAAAATAAGACCGGTTTGGGGCTGGGGCTGTGGCTCAGTGGTAGAGCGCTTGCCTAGCATGCATGAGGCACTGGGTTTGATCCTCAGCACCACATATAAATAATAAATGAATAAAATAAAGATCCATCAACAACTAAAATATTTTTTAAAACAAATAAGATCGATTTTATACTAAAGAAAAGTAAACTTTCTCTTTTTTTTTTTCATGGGAGCAGGTACTTGTACAGCTTGAAGCAAGGTTCTCTGCCCCCGGGTTAGGCTCCTGCTCTCTCCCAGAGAAACAGAGATCCCACACTCTTTCCTGATGATCACATTTCAAAGAGATTGCTCCCAAGTCCTTAAGAAAGACCTGCCTGGATTATAAAAAAAAGCGAGAGGCCTTTAAATTTTTACATCTCAAAGTGGAAGGAAGAAACTTAAAATTAAAGGTTTTTGAAGTTAATGTTTCAAGAAAAGGGAGGTCAGGAACCTAGAGTCCTCCTGTTCATCAAGCCAAGAGGATCATTAAGGCCTTCTTGGTACTGGTGGGAATTAATACGCTGTCCAGCTGCAAATCTTAAACAGAAGAAAGGAGCCCACTGTGAAGAGAAAATAACTTGAACAGGGAACCTGCATACAATCTAAAGGCCTGCAAATGCAGTTTAACTGACTCTCTCCCCATGGGGATTTTAAGAACAAATACAAAACAAACGTGAAACAGTTCTATGAAGTTTCCCTTCTTCAAGGCAGAGGGAAACACCATTTTGGAGACTTGGAAGTGATTTACAATAAGAAACTAAAGAAAATTTACATAAAGTGTATCATTAAGATATAGGAAGACAAAGCCCTATGAAATAAGAATGGGAATTCATAAGAGCATAATAGACAAACATCAGTTTCTAATGTAAGAAATAATTGTGTGAAAGTAAAAAGAATAGCAAGGATCTAACAAACTACAAAATAATCTAAAATAATATCTAAGTCAACTAGAATATAAAGGCACTAATAATTCATAATATGACATATTTCATAAGTAGGATTAATAGCATCTGAATAAACTCTAAAATTTAAATGCTCTTTAAATGCAAGAAGTATTTGGATATTTTTAAATCCCTAAATAACAGTGTTGGAGATATTTCTACTCTTATATTCAGTGTTAAATATAAATATCATACTTTTAATATGTGTTTATTTTAATATTTATTTACATGATGAGAAAAAAATAAGCATAGGTCAACTTTCCTCCTACCCATCATCAGATCTTCCCATGTTTTCAATTCCTTTGAGTTCCATTTTTGTATTTTTTAAAAATTTTTATCTTATTTGTTAATGTTAGAAAAGTTCTTTAGCTGTCCTATAATTTGGGTGTTGGCTTACATTTAGGAGTAAACCATTATTGCAGTCTCTGTGCACATGAGTAGCTAGTCAACTAGTGACCTTTCCTGTAGGGTCACTCAGATGAGCCATTTCATGAAGGGTCTCCAACAATATGTATATTGTTATGGAGTTCAGTTTTGTTTGAAATGTCTTTTGCTCATTAGCAGTTGTGGTGAGGAAGGACGTGAAGGGGAAGAGTAAATTCTTATTTTTTTCCTGCTTCAGAATCATAGTTTGATGGTTAAGTACACATTTTTGTTAAGCCCCTTGATTTTTATCAAGGTTTTCTCCCTGAGTACAGAATCTTCCTATTCAGCTTTTCCAGAAAGTAAATATCTGCTGAGGTGAGGAGCTGGAGAGGAAGAAACTCTGTTTACTCCAGTGATTTTGCGAACTTGCTGAAATCGCAAAACAGATGGGTTGGAGATACAGACTTTAATATTAAAACTGAAGTATAAATATTAACACTCCAGACCAAGAGGTGGCTGTTTATCCCTCTGAAGATGCCCACATTCTCCCTTAAGTGTGTATTTCCTGCTTTGTCCTCAAAGACCTCTCTCTTGAGATAGCCTGCATTCTCCCCTGAATGTGTATCTGCTTTCTTAAATAAATCTGTCTCTGTCTGGCCAGTGCTGATACTCTTTTCCATCAGGTGTGCCAAGGACCCCATTTATCCTGAGCCCAAGTGTCCTCTAGAGAAAACACTCAGTGACAATTCTCAAAGTTTATTTTGCCTTCACCTCTCCCCCCGTGTATATCTATTTTTCATTATCTGACTTGCTAAGCCAACTATTGATTTAATTGATCACATTTATTGTTTTGATGGTGCTGTAGTCAGCTTTTCCATGCTGCTGTGACCAAAGAACCTGACCAGAACAATTGTAGAGGAGCAAAGATTTATTTGAGGACTCAGGGTTTCAGAGGTCTTAGTCCATAGACAACCAAGTTCATTCCTCTAGGCTTGAGGTGAGGCAGAACATCCTGGCAAAAGAGTGTGGCAGAGGGAAGTAGTTCACCCGGTGATCAGAAAGCAGAGAGAGAGGTCTCTACCTGCCACATTCAAATGTATATTCCCCAAAGCCACGCCCCCAATTCCCACCCCCCAGCCACACCCTACCACTTCAGTTACCATTCAGTTAATCCCTATCAGGGGATTAATCACTGATTGGGCTAAGACTCTCACCACACAATTATTTCTCCTCTGAACCCTCTTGCATTGTCTTAAAAGTGAGCTTCTAGGGACACCTTACATCCAAACCATACCGAATGGTTTTGACAAGTTCATTATTTCTAATTGTATTTACTCAAATTACTTTCTTCTAACTTGTTTTGAATATTTTGTTGTTCTCATAGATTCCTGGGATGAGGGTACTTTGCCTTTTTCTTCTTTTTTTCCCTAATAAGTGCATTTAACCGAGATAGTAGTTCTGTGTTAAATTCTCTTAATATGATTACATTTTGTAAAATTTTCCTCAGATTAACAAGTTTCACTTTTTGTACACTGATACTACATTTTTCAAGACAAAAAAGATTTTATTATTGCACAGAACATTTTTAAATGAAAAAATGTTTTCTTTATCTTCAATCTAAACCTTTCATTTATAAAGTTGTTGTTGTTGTGTTTTTTTGTTTTTTTGTTTTTTGTTTTTTGTTTTTCCCCAAATGCCAGGCACTCTTAGAATCTTTATGTGAGCTGATAGCTCTTTTTCATTCCTGGGCTAAGGAATGATGTTAGCATTAAACTCACACACACACACACACACACACACACACACACACACACACTATACAGAATAATGAAGTAGAACCATGCATTTTTTGAAGTAAAAATATACAGATATTTGCTTATCAGCTGTGTGATCTTAAACAGTTCACATAACTTAATTTCAAGTTTTTTTAATCTATAAAATAAACATATCACATGGCCTTCACAACTCAACAGTTGCTGCAAAAAGAAAATGAGATAATGTGGACAAATGTACTTTATCAACACAGAACTGTTTTTCAATAATGATAGACTATTATTTTTCTTATGACTACATACGTAATTATGGAAAAGAAAGTTAAAGAAGAATAATAAAAATAAACTTTGATAAAACTCATTTACATACTAAAGCAGTTTTTTGTTTTTGATTTTGGTACACGAGATTAAGCCAAGGGATACTTAACCACTAACCCACATCCCCAGCCTTTCCTTTTTTAAAAATTTTATTTAGAGACACGGTCTCTAGCTGAGTTGCTTAGGGCCTCATTAAATTGCTAAGGCTTGTTTGAACTTGAGATCCTCTTGCCTCAGTCTGCATAGCCACTGGTACTATATGTGTGTGCCATCTCGTCCTGAGATAATGCAGTTTTGATTGGATTAATTTTGTCATTATTTATCTGTCCTCTCACTTCAGTCAGCAGTTTGCGTATTCAAGTAACAGATAATTCACATTTCTGTCAGATTCCTAACTTTCTGAACATGGTCTAGTGTAAGTATTGATGGCCTTTTTGGCACTTAAAACTGGAAACTCCAACTTGGTTTCTTTCCAGTAATTTATTAGACTCAAATGTGCACAGTGTAAGCCTCAGTCTACTTTTAAGTCTCTGCACAATAGTTGAGACACTAACTCTCAATCCACCTGGTAGGCTTTAAAGACACTATTATATGTATATCCATCTCTCACTGGGAAAGTAAACTTCACAAGCAATCTAGCTAGGCAGAGTTTTCAATATCATAAGAAAACTTTCTCACAAATGATTTTAATTTTAACCAATGAAACTGGAAATCAATTTGCTCTCTCATCTCTCAGTATTCTTTTTTTCAATTTGCTCTCTCATCTCTCAGTATTCTTTTTTTTGTGGTAGCAAAGGAAGAGGGAATATAATGCAATCTTTCACTTTATGCATAATGATTAAATATTTTACTTACTAAGAACAATATTCCTGCCAAGCATAGAACCAAAAACTTCACATGTTCACTTTAATTCTAAAAAGAGTCCCCTGAAATAGTATTATTATGAGGTCTGATGAAAGTCACATAGGCTGTAGTGAAAGAGAGAGATTTTGAATGAAATTTATATGAATCCCAATTCATTGTTCCTTTCATACTTTTTCTTTAACATCTCTTTTATTTGCTATCACTAGCAAATTTTGGAGGAAAATCACTGGAATGCCTGTCTGTCATTTTCTTCTTTAAACACTCCAAATTTCCCAGCTGGCATCTTTTAATTTCTACCTGAAACCTCTGTCTCTTCTTGGAAGCTGGGAACTTCTTGTTAAAATGGTCTAGGCTAAAGGTTTATTAAACATTTTATTTTGTTAATCCTCTGGCTTTCTGTATCTCAATAAACTTGGTTAATGAATTGACTAGGTTTCATTCCCTTTGCCCTATTATTTGATGTTTGAGATATGACATTGACAATTTTTTACAATACTTCTGGAATTTCTGGGATCTCCCACTTTTTCTTTCTCACTTTTTTTTTTCCTTTGGCTTGGCTTGGCTTTTTTTAACTTTTGAAGATCTGCTAACTTTGTTAATTTATGCCAGATTTATAAAATGCTTACAACCTGTTTGGAGCCCTGGAATTGCCTCTGACTTCCCTTAGCTATGACCCACTGCTTCTCTGTAATCCTGTCCTTGTCCCACACTGGACTATCTATAAACATCTATCTGCATGTCTGCATCACTAGACAGTTGAATTGTTCCCACTATATTCTGTTAGTCTGCATAGTATATTCTGCTTAGCTATATTCTGCTTAGTCTGTTAGTCTTGTTTCTGTTCCAGTATCTTCCAATTTAGCCTTGGCCCACCATATAAAAGACTAGGAACCCATTTGGATGAGTAACACTTTTATTTAGCATTCTTTCATTGGTCATTTTAGTGACAGTTCTCACCTTAAAGTAGTAACATAGCTGCCCAATAATTTGACTTTGTTAAATTATTGAATTATTTGTTTATCTTACATTTACTTATCAAATGCAGTTCTTGGGTGAGTAGCTCAGTAAATTCACATTGAATTATAAATGAAGGTCAAATACATTCATTGCTACACAGAGATTTGTATTTTACTTTTATATTTTCATATCATTTTAAACTTACAGAAAATTTGCAAGAATAACACAAATAATTTCTGTATACCTTTTATCCAAATTAACCAATTTCTGATAATTTGGCACATTTGCTTTATATTTTTCTCTATTTCTGTATCTGCATGTTTTTGATGTCTCTTGGCTCCAAAATACTTCCATGTGTACTTGCTATGAACAAAGATAATATATCCAGCAATTAAAACATAATCATCAAATTCAAAAATTTTAATATTGCTGTATTTTTATTTAAATTTTCACTACACGTTCTAGTTTCAACATTTGTCCCAATAATGTACTTCATACCAATTTTTTTTCCAAATTGTATCAGAAGGTCCCATGACCACCCTTAATCTCAATGATTTCAGAGTACTCACAGGATGCAGAAATGCAGTTATATTCATGATAGTAATTTGTTATAGTATAAGGATGCAGCTTAAAATTGGCCAAGGGGAAAGGCACATCAGACAAATTCCAGTAGAATCCAAACACAGGTTTTAGGTGTCTCCATCCATTGGAGTCACATGGGGATGCACTTGATTCCTTCAGCAATGATATGTGACAATACACTGAAATGTTACCAACCAGGGAAGTTCACCAAAGCTTAGTGTATAGGTTTTAGTTGGGGGTCAGTCACATAGGCATTTGTCCCATCTACCTGGGCTCCAGTTCCTAATCCTAATACCAGCAAAAGAAAGATGTTCATAAAAAATCACATTAAGATGTATTTATCTAATGAGAATGATACAATATGTCTCGAGGTGTCCAATGTACAAAAACATTTTTATGGATCGGAATATTCCAAGGGCTCAGGAACCAACCAAAGGCCAATCCTAAAGATGGGGGTTCTTTGAAATGTGCAAGGCCTGAGCAGCTTAGGCCCATTAACATTTTCCTGTATTTATTTGCTGTGAAAAATGAAGCAGTTCTGTAGTATTTAAGAGCACAGCTTCTGAAGTGCTATGACTGAGCTTAAATCCTGTCTCTTGTTCCTGCCTAGCTGCATGACTTCAGATACAGCTGGACCCTTACACTCCCTATGCAACTGAATTTTCCTTGTCCTTAGATATGAATGATGGGTGGCTGTCTTCTATGTTGTTATAAAGATTCATATTTGGAAAACTCTTAGAATTGTGCCTGATACATGGAAAACACTGTATAATATTATAGAAGAGTTCATTTTTCCTCTACTGTAAAACCTTCATGATGTCAGCCATCTATGATTGATGCATCTCAAGCACCTAGAACAGCACACATAATAGTTAATCAACAGTGTTAACTAAATGAATAAATATGCCTTGTAAATCTTCCTTTTAAGATTATAATCTTTCTTTTTAGATGACAATGACAGCATATTTTTCCATATTAAATATTCATTGTGAAAATCAAGTATTCTTAAACATTCAGACTTCTATCATAATAGAATCACTTACTAGTATATTAATATGTAAGGCCAAAGTATTTATAATGTATTATAAATAATTTTGAATAAGCTCCCCCTGTAAATGATTTTTCATTATCATTATGACTAAATTATGGTCTGCATAAACATTTTATCATTTTCTATTATAGATTGCAAAGATTTGTATTAAATTTTTACTGAAAAGATAACATTGAGAAATCATTACATACATCAACTTCTTAAGACATCTTGTACAAGTTTTGATTATACTGCTATTTAATACATAAAATAATTTTCTCTTTAAGAGTATTTCTTTTAAATAGTTATAACTTTCTGAAAGTTTATACATATTTCACTTATTGGAAATACATAATAAAATGCAAAACATAAAAAGAAAATAAAAGTTAACTCTTCTCATTTAAATTTATAAAGTTTATAATCAAATTTTTATAAAACTGAGATCACCCTATAGCTTCAACTTTTAAGATAGCAAAATTAAACTCTTAAAACAATTAAGAAATTATAAAAGTACAGAGTCACCAAACAATAAAGACTATTTGAAATCTAACAATTCATCCATAAATTTCTAGAAACATATGACCTATCCATATTGAATCAGAAAGACAGAACATTTAAACAGACCAATTTCAAGCAACGTGTAATTGAAGACACCATCAAAAGCCTACCAACAACTGAGTGCAGTGGCACACACCTATAATCCCAGCAGCTTAGGAGACTGAGGCAGGAGGATTGAGAGTTCAAAACCAGCCCAAGCAACAGCGAGGTGCTAAGCAACTCAGCAAGACTGTCTGTAAAAATAATATAAAATAAGGCTGAGGATGTGGCTCAGTGGTTGAGTACCCTTGAGTTTAAATCCCGGTACAAAAAAAAAAAAAAAGCCCAGGACCAGACAGATTCTCAGCCAAGTGCTACAAGAAAGAGCTTCAAAGAAGAACTTATACTAATACTCTTCAAATTATTCCATGAAATAGAAAAGGAAGGAACCCTTCCAAACTCATTTTATAAAGCTAGTATCATTGACACCAAAACCAGACAAAAACTCACCAAGAATGAAAACTTTAGACCAATATCCCTGACGAACATAGATGCAAAAATTCTTAAAAATCCTGGCAAAACACAGAAAGAAACATATTATAAAGATAGTGTACCATATTAAAAAAATATTAAAGAGATAGTGCACCATGATCAAGTGGGGTTAATCCCAGGGATGCAAGGTTGGTTCAACATATAAAAATTAATAAATGTAATTCATTACATCAATAGACTTGAAGATAAGAATTATATGATCATCTCAATAGATGCAGAAAAAGCATCTGACAAAATTGAGCATCCATTCATGCTCAAAACACTAGAAAAACTAGAGATAGAAGGAACATACCTCAATATTGTAAAAGCTATATATGATAACCCAAGGTCAACATCATTCTAAATGGAGCAAAATTGAAAGCATTCCCTCTAAAAACCAGAACAGGACAATGATGCTTTCTTTCACCACTTATATTCAAAATAGTCCTTGGAACTCTAGCCAGAGCAATTAGACCAAAGAAAAAAATTAAGTGGATACAAATGGGAAGAGAAGAGCTCACACTATCCCTATTTGCCAAAGACATGATTCTATATTTTGAAAACCCAAAAAACTCCACCAGAAAACTTCTAGAACTCATAAACAAATTCAGCAAAGAGCAGGATCTAAAATTAACACCCACAAATCAATTGTGTTCCTATACACTAATGATGAATCAGTTAAAAGGGAAATAAGGAAAACTATTCCTCTCACAATAGCCTCAGAAAAAGAAAATACTTGGGAATCAATCTAACAAAAGAGGTGAAACAACTCTAAAATGAAACTATTGAACACTAAAGAAAGAAATTAAAGAACTTAGAGGATGGAAGATCTCCCATGTTCTTGGATAAGTAGAGTTAATTTTGTCAAAATGGCCATACTACCAAAAGTGCTATACAGACTTAATGCAATTCCTTTAAAAGTTCCAATGATATTCTTCATAGAAATAGAAAAAGTAGTCATGAAATTCATTTGGAAAAATAAGAGTACTGGAGTAACCAAAGCAATCCTTGGTGAGAAAAGTGAAGTAGGAGGCATCACAATACTAGACTTTAAATGATACTACAGAGTGATAGTAACAAAAATGATATGTTATTGGCACAAAAACAGACATGAAGACCAATGGAACAGAATACAAGACACAGAGTAATACCAATATAAATAGAATTATCTCATACTAGACAAAGACATCGTAAACATACACTTGAGAAAAGATAGCCTCTGACAAATGGGGCTGGGAAAACTGGAAATCCATGTGTTACAGAATGAAATTGAATCTCTATCTCACCCTATAAAAAACTCAACTCAAAGCGAATTAAGCAAGGACCTAGGTATTAGACTAGAGACTCTGAACCTACTAGAAGAAAAAGTAGGCCCAACTCTCTACCATGTCGGCTTAGGAACCAACTTGTTCAATAAGACTCTTAAAGCATAAGAAGTAAAATTTAGAATCAATAAATAGGACAGTATCAAACTAAAAAGCCTCCTCAGTACAAAGGAAACAATCAAGAATGTGAACAGAAAGCCTACAGAATGATAAAAATCTTTACCACCAGAACCTCAGATAGAGCATTAATCTCCAGGATATACAAAGAACTCAGAAAAAATTAACACCATAAGTGGACTAAGGCACTGAAGAGGCACTTCACAGAAGAAATAAGAATGGTCAATAAACATGGAAAAAAAGCTCAACATCTCTAGCAACTAGAGAAATGCAAACCAAATTACACTGAGAGTTCATCTCCTCCAGTCAGAATGGCAATTATCAAGAATACAAGTAACAATAAATGTTAGAAAGGATGTGAGGAAAAAAAGTTCACTTATATATTGTTGGTGGGACTGTAAATTGCTGCAATCACTATGGAAAACAGTATGGAGATTCCTTAGAAAATTTGGAATGGAGCCACCATTTAACCCAGTTATCACACTCCTCGGTTTATACCCAAGTAACTTAAAATCAGTATACTATAATGATGCAGCCACATCAATACTTATAGCAGCTCAATTCACAATAGCCAACCTATGGAATCACTGTAGGTGCCCTACAACAGATAAATGGGTAAAGAAAATGTGGCATATATACGCCATGGAATATTACTCAGCCATAAAGAAGAATGAAATTATAGCATTTGGCAGTAAATAAATGGCACTGGAGACTACCATGCTAAGTAAAATAAGCCAGTCTCAAGAAAACAAAAGCAGAATGTTCTCTCAGATATATGGATGCAACTCATAACAAGCAAGGGGAAGATTAGAAGCTTACTGGATTAGACAAAGGGGGATGAAGGGAAAGGATGGGGGATGGGAAGAGAAAGAAAGAGTAGAATAGACACAAACATATCTTTCCTATCCTTATATACGAATTCATGACCAATGTAACTTCACATAATATACAACCACAATAATTGGATCCTAACTGGAACAAGTTTTGCTTATTCTACGAATGTGTAATATGTCAAAATGCACTCTATTGTCATGTATATCTAGAAAGAACAAATTAAAAATAATCTTACTGTAAGTTTTGCTTTAATTTTCTTTTTCATATTCATCAAAATATTGACTATCTTTTTGATCTATATGTGTATAAATTCAGAGGGTTATTCAAAGAGCAATTTCTGAATTTTATCATAGATGTTTGCACCTATTGAGATAGTCAAAAGGTCATTTGGCTTATTAATATAATTCATAACTATAATTACATAATAATTAATAATATAAAAAGATTAACCACAAACCAGTAGATTTAAAATAGTTCTGCAAAATGTCTAAACTAATAAAAACAATTATATGAAATTATTTTCTCTAATGTGATAATGACATAAATCGTCCATTTAAAAATATTATTATACCAGGCACAGTGGCAAACACCTGTAATTATAGCTATTGGGGATACTGAGACAGGAGGATTGTGAGTTGGAGGCCCTCAGCAACTTAATGAGACCCTGTCTCAAAATAAAGTACAAAAAGGGCTAGGGCTATAGCTCAGTAGTAGGGCATCCTGGTTTAATCCTCAGTAAAGAAGTAAATAAATTATTATAATCTATGAGAATAAAATTACTATGTTTTAAAATAAAAAATAAAAATCACCAACTGCAAAATTCTTCAAAAAAGTACCCAGAAATGAAAAAAAAGGAAAGAAAATCCCCCAAGCCCAGAAATGTAGATTACCCAAGCCTAGTGTATTGCTGCAGAAAGGGGGACAACCACCCTGACTGAATCTTAGGTTCTCAGAAGGCTTTTACACTAAGAGCTATAATGGTTTAAGGTGGATCTTCCAATGAAGGAATCTACGTCCTATGGGGTGGAATTCTTGATGCAGTAATTTAGGATTGGTGGAAACATCAAATCACACTTTTGTTAAGTGAATTGGTATTTGATAAGAACAAGTTTGTCCATTTGTCCCGAAAAGGGAGCAGTTAACACAAATGAGTAAGCTATTGTTTTGAGAAGGGAGTGACTGAACAAGCTACTGTTTGGATCTGGTGATGAAGTTATTTGTATGTATTGAAATATGGTCTTACCTCAGTGGACAAAATTGCCTGGAACAAATAATGTACTGTTTACTTATGTGAATAGAAGTCAGAGTTCCTATCCTAATGGTTGAGCAATGGAGGACAGGATTTCCGTTCTGATGATGATAATTCCAAAATCTGTCCTTTCATTAGCAAAAGGGAAAATATTGTTGTTTAACCACTCTATTAAGCTGTCAACAAGGAAAGTGGAAAGATTGATTTTTGACTACTCTCATGATTTCAGGAGTAGTTAAATTCAAATTTTAAAGTATAAATTTTACTCTTGTTTTGAATTCAGCTATTATATTGTTAGTGATTATCACATAAATATTATTTAGTAATTATTGCCAAACAATTAAAAAGTGTTTGTGAAAAGTCGGTGAAAATATCAAAGATCTGTACTGGCTGGAAAAGTGGAAGGAATATGTAGCATTTTTTTTTTAAAACTAAAGGAGTGAAAGCTAGTGGTGATGGAGAAGCAATATTCATTTAAATTTTAGCCACATGTATTTACATATAATGACATGCAATTTATTTTGATATATAAACTAGTAAAAAGTTAAAATAAGTTATGCTAAAATGGTTATAAGATTAATTCTACCAGTCACTTCACATGATTTTGACAGATTGGGATATGATAAGCAAGTCAAGTCAAATTTTAATGAAAGCAATTACTAAACAAACTCAACAATTGCAACTTTTGTTGTCTCACACATACCTCACTTTCTACATAATAGGAGAAAAGTATTTAAAAAGCAAGTTATCATTGAAAGTTGTAATCAGATTTTCAAGGACATATAGACTAACATCAAAGGCCAAACAAAAAAACTCCACACGTTTCTTTGATTACTGAACCAGAATATGTGATCAGTCATAACTAAATTGAGAATTTTGCTTCTATTTCTGCTGCCACATGGACATTTTTTTCAAGTTGCAAGGAGTTTGATTATTTAATTGCCATAAAATTTTACTCAGTTTAAACAAATGTGAGACATTAAAATTATCATTTGTTCCCTAAATAGACTGTCAGAAATCCGGAACTGGAAGTGGCCTTGGAGATCTTATGGTTTAGTGATTCCCAAAATTTTCTTCATTGCTGGGGAGTGAGGAGCTTTTCTCAGACTTTCACACTGGGATTCTGATTCAGTAAATATAGAATATGGCACAAAACCAAAATTCATTCAAAGGATTTCAGGTAATTTAATGATAAACTGCATTTGAAATATATAGATTTGATCTGAAAGAATAGGCAAAATTACTAGATATGGAATTAAAAATCTCATCGTGTTGTGAGTTTGCAAGTAATTGGATCTTGATCCTCATATTAAATTTTTACAAATTTTATTTATTAATTTTTTGAGAAATTCATGAACTGAAAGGGCTTTGTAAATTTTCAAGTCTCAATTATAGTTTTGAAAGAGAACACTTAAATCAATTTGCTATCACTAAGAGTCTTGTTCAAATTGGAATCATGGAAAGTACATTTTCCCTTTACTACAGTATATATCACTTTAGGTCAGATTCGCACACACACAAAAATATTTAAAACATTAATTCTCCTATGTATTCAGAGTATTATTTATTGAAAAATGGACTTAGACATGGATTTTTTAGCTAATTGATTGTGATGAATAAAATGTTAAATTCATTCATCTAACAAACATTAGCTTTTGTTTTTCTGATCAAAACCTTGTGCCAATCACTGAGCTAATATTCATTTTATGTGTATTCTTGATGCTCTTAGGAAGGTGTCATTATTCCCCTATTTTCATGACATAGCTGTGATTGAAATGCAAGGTTGAAATTAGAAAACTGAAGCTGTATGGAGTGAAAAACCCCAGCCGTGTCACTAAATAACAGATTTGGTCTTTACAGGTCCAGACTGGGAGCACCTACAGGAAGTAAGTTTCTATTTAATTGCAGGGGAAAAAAGCATAGGCTCAGAAGACAGCAGAAAGAGAAAAAAAAAAAGAGAGGCCTAGGGTCTTCAGGGGTACAAAGTAGAATACTAGGCAAGATTGACAAGAGACATGAAATCACAGCATGTCTCAATACATTCTGCCAGACAGTTCCACACACACACAAAAAAATCCACCACTCACCTCTCATACTCCTTTATTTTTACATTTACATGAGACTTCATAAGTAAGTACTCATTTACCAGTTTGTGGGGAAGTCAAATATGTATTTATTTGTGCAGTAATGATACTTTATAGAGTTTTGCCCTAAAGAATCACCACAAATCACACATTTATTTTGCACTTTATTGTTTTATGAACAAAATATATATATACCAGTTATTTTTAAATACTCTGAATAAATCCATTGCTTGGTCTATATCTACATACCATCAAATAATTTGATAAAATTTTTTTATCAAATAATTTGATAAAGATTATTTTGATATTTTGGTTAAATATCAAAATATTTCTTTTCCATTATTTCAAATGCATATAAAATTTTTTTGAAGAATTTGTGACATTTTCCCATAATGTGTCATCCAAATACTTAAACATCCCTCTCCATAAAATAGTTATCCCAATGGATAGATTAAATGTTGTAATTTTATCTCCAAAACAGATTTTTTCAAGAACAGATCTCATTTAAACATATTCATACATTTGTGAGTAAGCACCTTTATTCCCGATAGAATTTAGTTCATACTTTGAAGCTTTAGTCACAGATAGCTCTTCAGGTCCTAGATTATGTCTGGGTACCTGAGGTGAGCCACAGGTATTTAAAGACTGTGGATCAGGATATAGGGGTTCATTATTAGGTGGCAATTGTGATGAAGATGTTATTTCATCACTCTGCTCTATGAATTTTTGCTTATCTCTATGTGAATAAATTTTCATAAACCTTCTTCAATCAATAACTCTTTATAACTATAGACAAGGAGAGACTGCTGTAGACTTCAAGCCATGTCATTGAACTTCTGATGCTTTTACATTTCGTTTTCTTTACTAAATATATATATGAAGCAACTAACACATACATAATGGTAACTATGTAAAGGTAATGAACATTAGTTTAATTGTGGTGATTATTTCATAATGCATACATACATCAAAACATTAAGTTGTTGTACACCTTAAATACATTAAATTTTGCCAATGGTATCTCAATAAAGCTGTTTTATATATAATGTGTTTGTGTGTGTGTGTGTGTGCAGTGATTCAGTGAATGATGTAAAATTTTATTTTGCATAGGTTTTAAAGGTATAGATTGGATATGCACATTCAAGTTCATATGAACCAAAAAGGCAAACTATATCTGGCATTACCTGTAAAAATAAGCAAGGGTACGAACTACTAAGTATATAGTGAGTCCTACAAATACAGGAAAGATGAGAGCAGCTCAGCTGCTGAATAATTGAATGTAATTAGAAAATAAGTGATCAAAATCCCAAGGGAACTCCCAAACTCCCTGATTGAAGAAGCAGGGACAGAGGATAAGGATGGAGCTCATATGAGTCAACTGGAGAAAAATTTAATTTCTATAGGAGACTGCAAGAGATACAGTAGAAGCCAACACCAGAGAATGATTAACCTACTTGACCTACTCATACCTACAGGTGGCATATACAGGTGGCAGGAATATTATTGTTGAAGCGTTCAAAGTCCCTTGGTCTGAACTTGCCTACTCAGTTTTGTGCAACCCAATACAATAGTGGATATATGTTCCCAATGTCTGTTCATTTTTATGCATAGATAAGGGAAGGGCAGAAAAAATGTTGGGTTGAAGAGAAAGAAGGAGCACGAGAATAAATCATTTGAGTATGTATGTATGTGATAGATATATATATATATATATATATACACACACACACACACACACACACACACACATATATATATAAAATTAAAAACTGAGAAATAAACAGAGAACTAGCCAGTAGATAAAGTTGGAGATTATTTCATGGCTTTGGCAAAAAGGGATTTAGAGTAGGTAATGTGAAAAACTAGAAGAATAGTGCAAAAGTGTTTGAAGAAATGTTAAAATTTTCACTTGTGCCTCCCTTTAGTGTATTTCTAGTTAAGAGAACAAAAGTTACAATATCTTATAGTGTCAATCTTAAATCAGCATCATTAATTGTACCAGTTTATGTACTAACCTCTCCTCCTCCTCCTCCTCCTCTTCCTTCTCTTCCTTTTCCTCTTGCTCTATTGCCTCTCCTTCTCCTCCTCCCTGTTTGCCTAGCCCTGTTCCTTCTCCTCCTCTTCCTCCTCCTCCTTCTTCTCCTTCTGTGCTAACACAGGGCATTCAATAATAGATGTTACCAAAACCCAAATTGAACATCTGGACTTCTGATATTGCATGAAAACAGTAATCCCTCAAATAAAAAGCACAATATCTATTCAAATAGTGCAACAAATTTAAAACAATCCCGGGAGACTTGCTTTCTTCAGAGATGAAAATAATTTCATGGTATCTGTGGATATAGATGCTTTAGCCTGAGAATCAAACCTACCTACCTCTATATACATGTTTATGAGGAGATATATATTTTAAATATTCTATGGAGCAATTTTAGAGTTACATATGTTAGCTTTAGAGATTCCACTATAGATCTACCACATAATATTCAGTAGTCAGCAAAATGAGATTTTAGTCTCAAAAACAATATACTAGTCAAAAGAATCAAAAGTTAATATGCAATATTAAATATCACTTCCATTCTCAGGAGTCACGTCATCGTAATTCTAGCTAATAACAAAATTAATTAAACTTGAGGAAAAACAGGTGGACCCAATGGCAAACATGGAGACGGACTGACCTTGAAATGTTAGACTCAAGGGTAAATTTAAAAACTTAGAGAATTAGAGGCATTGCTTCAATCAACAACCACCAAAGACACAATTGGTAGAAAAAAAACATGAAAAATACATAATTTGTACAAAACAGCCAAATGGAAAATCCAAAGAAAGCAAAATTATGGTGGATATAAATAGAAATATATCAGTGATGAGAATAATTCTGAAAGGACATGCTCTCAATTTAGGAAAAACCAGGACTATAAAAGTTACTCAGAACAGTAAACAGGAAAACTAAAACCATCTGCAAACATTTAGCTTACATGACGCTTCTATTCTACATCCTACAAAAACATGACTATGAAAAACAGAAAATTTTGCCCAATATGATGCAATTGCAGATAGCTTCATATTTTTCTCAGGAACTTCAAGAAAATCATTCATCAAAACAAATTATGCAACTTGCACTCAAAAGGATAGTATCTCATCTGTTCTCAGAATAATCAGTTGCTGACTGGGCTTAATAAATGTCTGTTTACTCATAAATACCCACTTCAAACCCTCACCTTGTTCTGTGCACCAATTCCAACTTTGACATTACAAATGTTGTCCGTTCTCAGTCAGGTCCCTACATTGAAAAATCATCTTAGATGAGTTTCCCCCAATACTATCCCTCTCAGATCCCTGACCTCCCTTTACTGTAGTGCCTCCATGAATCTGTCAAGATAGAAGCTTCCAAAATTGCAACAGTAAAGGTACAGAAAACAATAATCCAAGAAATTTCTAACCATATATTTGGGGAAAATCACACAAAATAGAAATTAATGCAAAAAGTGATTTTAGGAATAGAAACATTCAATATAATTATAAACTATTCAGTTTATCAATAAGAAATAATTAAAAACCTCATGCCCATGTTTCTGTCTCTACTTCTGTTTCTTTTTGCTACAATTTAGGAATAATGTAAAAAGTGCACCTGAAAATGAGAAAAACACAATATTTTACTATATCAAACAACATGCAGAATAATTAAATTTACACAAATAAAATCTTGACTTATAGAAAATACAAAGAGTAATGCACACGCATATTTGAGATGACAACTTTTTAAAAATCTC
Organism: Xerus rutilus; assembly: GCA_028644305.1. Classification (NCBI taxonomy): domain Eukaryota; kingdom Metazoa; phylum Chordata; class Mammalia; order Rodentia; family Sciuridae; genus Xerus; species Xerus rutilus. Next base: position 39,841,641 of record CM053403.1, on the reverse strand, counting down.
TCATGCATCTTCTGCAAAATTGGTTACATTCCAGTTCTAAAGCAAATTTCAACAGCTTCTTTTTGTTAAATGGTAACATACAGACCAAGTTATCTTAACCTAATGCAATTAAATTCAAGACCACAACAATAAAACCTGGGAAGAATGGATAGAACAGCTCTTCAAAGTACCACTGACCTAGTGGTGTGTTTAATATTTTTGTTCTCATATCATCATGCCATTTGTCCCTGGACATAGGCATAGTGGCAGGTACATCAGAACAGAATAAATAAAATAGACCCTCAGTTCTATATTTGAAAGAATAAAGAGAGGAAGCTGCATAAAAGTGGAAAACATTAGTAATATCACAAAGACTCAGGAGAATTCCTGGGTTCCCCACTGAAAGTCACATGTATAGACCTGATTGATTTTAAATAGTTTCACAAAGACTTTGAGAACCTAATATATAGATCAATCCAAGATTGGTTACTAAATAGTCTGCATAGAGGACACAATCTATTAGGACTACTAATGCTGTCAACTGAATTGACATTGCAATCACAGCCCATTGGAATGATGGTCAGAACCAAAGCAAGTCATTTGTGTGTTAATATTAAAAAAATAAAAATAAAAACAGGCAATATTCTTCATGGGATTTAGTCAAAAACCAGAATCTTAACATAAAATCCAAAATGTCCAAGAAACAATCCAAAATTAATGAACACATGAAAAAATTTTACTTTTTTCTTTTTTCTTTCTTCCTTTTGTTTTTTTTAGTACCAGAGATTGAACTCAGGGGCACTCCCCCATTGAGCCCTATTTTGTGTTTTATGTAGAGACAGGGTCTCACTGAGTTGCTTAGAGCCTCGCCATTGCTGAGGCTGGCTTTGAACTCATGATTCTCCTGTCTCAGCCTCCCAAAGTGCTGGGATTACAGGTGTGCACCACCACACTCAGCTAAAAACTTTACATTTAAAAAGCAACCAACCAACAGACAATAGCATTAAGATGCATAAATGTTGAAATGAGCTGATAAAGACTTTAAAGCAGCTATTATAAAAGTGCTCCAACAATCAAAGGACAATAATCTTAAAATGAATGGAAAGACATTTTTCAGATAAGAAATAGAAGACAAAAGAAAATTTTGCAAATGAAATAAAAATCAAAACAAAAAATTAAAGTGCAGCTTTTGCTTAATGATAACAGTGAACTTGAAGATAAATCAATAGATATGATCCAATTTTTTAAAAAGAAGTGAGAGAGAGAGAGAGAATGGGGAAACAGTGAACAGAGTCCCAAAGATTATGAGAGAGTATAAGGTCTATTGATTGTGTTATCTCCTTCTCCTCTTCACCTTCTTCTTTTTTATTGTGTGTGGCAGGGGAGCAGGGTGTGAAGGATTAAACCCAGGTACTGTGGATTAAACCCAGGGTCTTGCATATGCTAGGCAAGCGCTCTACCACTGAGCTAAATCCTCAGCCCTCTTTTGTTCTTAATTTATTTCTAATATGTTAGAAAGTTAAAAGTAAAATTTAACAGCCTCTAATGGAGATTCTTTATGTATATAAGACAATTCAATTAAGACATAAGACATAAGACATAAAACAATAAGACAATTCAAACACAGGGGCAGAACAAGGGATCCATTTGATTGTGTGTTTCTTACATTCTACTTGCAGTAGTAAAACATTCCAAACAGACTGAAACATGAGTATTATGAGCAGAATCGTGTCCCTTCAAATCTCTCACCTTCAGTACCTCAGAATGAGTATATTTAGTAATAGGACATGTAAGGAAGTAATTGTGGTGAAATAAAGCTTTATGAGTGGACCCTAATATAGCTGGTGTTCTTATAAAAAGAAGAGCTTAGGACATGCATGCACACAGAGGAAGGACCATATGAGCAAATACCAAGAAGGTGGCCATCTGCAAGCCAAGAAGAGAGGCCTCAGGAGAAACCAAACCTGCTGATACATTGATGCAGAACTTCAGTCTCCAAAACTGACAAAATAAATTTGTGATGTTTATGCCACCCAATCTGTGATATTTTGTTGTGGTCACAAGTGGATAATACAAGTAGAAAAAAAAGCTGTACAAAAAGAAAATATCAAGAATCCAATGAACTTATTAAATTCTAAAGCATGTAAAAATAACTCAACAGAATGCAGGGAAGGAAAACAATGGAACAAAAAAATGGAACAAATGTAAAACAATTTAGAATAGAGTAGACCTATATGCAACCATTTTAACTACAGTTAATATTAATGAACATAATGGCTAAAATACATTTATAATAGATTAAAGCATACATCTACATGTTGTGTATGTGAAATTGCATATAATGGCATTAGTAGTTTAAGAGCAAAAGGAATAAGATACTTCATACAAGCACTTATAAAAAAACTGGAGTGATCATATTACTATCAGAAAAAGTAGATATAAGAGTAATAAAAATTACCAGTGATAAAGAAGGACAATGCATAATGATAGACAATTCACATATAAAACCCAAGTGGGATGCAATGAAAAACAGAACTTTAGTCAGATGTGATGGTACACAACTATAATCCCAGCACCTCAGCAGTCTGAGGCAGGAGGATCACAAGTTCAAAGCCAGCTTCCAAATTTAGTGAGGCTCTAAGCAACTTAGCAAAACCTTGTCTCAAAATAAAAAGTAAAAAATCACTGAGGATGTGGCTTAATGATTAAGCCCTACTGGGTTAAATTCTTGGTACAAAAATCAAAACAAACAAACAAAACAGAACTTCAAACATCAAGTACAGCAGTGACAAAACTGGGAGAAATTGATAAGTCAAAAATTAGAGATGGAGATTTCAACACCTCTGTCATTTATCCATGGGGGGACTAGTGGAAAGGCCACTATCAGCAAAAATGTAGAAGAACTGACTAATTTCGTCAACTATTGACTCCAATTGATATTTATAGAGTACACTTCCCAAGAGCAATAGAACACAATTATAGAAGCACAGGAACATTCAATAAATAGATCACATCATAGGTCATAAAATGATATCAAGAAAAAATCTAAAGATAAAAATATAAGTTAAAATTATTCAAATCATACAAATTGCACAGTCTGCACATACTAAAATTAAACAAATATACAAACCAAAAATCTATAACAGACAGATAAAATGCAAACATCCACTTCTAAATGCTCTATGAAATAAGTCTTGAGGGAAATTAGAAAGTATTTGAAGCTAAAAAGAAATAAAAATACAAGATATAAAAATCTGAGGATGCAGCAAAAAGCATATTTATAGAGAAATTAATATTATATGCCTATATCAAAAAGAATAACATTCTCCACTCAATAATCTAAGATCTCATTTCACACAAAACAAACTAAAAGTAAGTATAAGGAAACAGCTATAAAAATAAGAGCAAATTTCAGTCGGGTGCAGTGGTGCATGCCTGTAATTCCAGCACTTTGAGAGGCTGAGACAGGAGAATCACAAGTTCAAAGCCAGCCTCAGCAACAGCGAGATTCTAAGCAACTCAGTGAGACCCTGTCTCTAAAACACAAAAATAGGGCTGGGGATGTGGCTCAGTGGTCAAGTGCCCCTGTGTTCAATCTTTGGCACCAAAAAAAAAAAAAAAACAAAGCAAAGAGCATATTGTAAACAGAAATCCAGTATAGACAATAATTGAAACCAAAAGCTGATTGAGGAAAAATACCAACGAAAATGGAAGTTTAGAAATTTCTCACTGAGGAAACAAAAAGGGGAGTGCACAACCATATAAGAAATGATTGTTATTTAAAGGAAAATGACTGACAGACAACTCAATAGAAAAAGTGACAAAGATTGAAACATAATCCTTGCAAAAGTGAAAAGGGCCAATAAATATATGGAATCATGTTCAATCCCATTAACAATTAGCAAAATTCACTTTTAATTACAAGTGGACACACTAAACATACAAAAGAATATTAAAAAATACATTTTTATCAACCATCTTTTTCTCCACATCCTCGCCAGACAAATGTTTTCAGTGAATAGTGTGTACAGCTTCTGAAAATTTGTTTTTTTCTGTTATGTTTGCTAACATGTATTAAAATGCAACTTTTGGGAAAAAAAATAAAATAATTAAAAAAAAAATAAAAAAAAATAAAACCAGCTAGACATTCCCTTACAAAAAAAAAAAAAAATACAAAAGCTGACACCCAATATAGGAAATAGAGTGATCTGTAAAAACAAATATGCTAATATGATTTATAAATTTATATAACCATTTTTGCAAACAGTTTTATTATCTAGGAAACATACTACTTTAAAAGCCAATAATTTTATTCATAGGTATATGTCTTGGGTAAATTCTATATTGTAAAATATTGTCCATTAGAGAAAAAACAAGATAAGATCAACAGAAATATTAATCATGATAGTCCTGGAAAAATGCATAATGCTACATTCATATAATAGACAAGTACAGCCCTGAAAAAGACTGAACTGAAACTACGTGCAACAACATGGATTAATCTTACAATGTTGAGAGAACAAAATCAGCTTCTTATAAATTCATACAACATAATCCCATTGATACAGCATTCAAAATAAGACATCATTTCTCTAAATTCAGTTCATTTTTACTTAAAAATATAATGCATATGACATTTTAAGTGTAGAGGGCTGTTTTCAAATGCAAAATAAACCACAAAAATAATAAATGCAACCACAATGCATGTGCATGTACTTGGACACATGTTGAATTCAAAAGAAAGCTATATTAGTGAATTTAGCATATTTCAAAACTTATGTTTAATTGAGAATTCAAGAGTTAGGTAAAGATATATATATGTGTGTGTATATATATATATGTATATGTACATGCATATACACTTACACATATGTATACACATATATACACTGATATATAAATGTATGTAGGTACCTAGTATATTAAGGTAAGAATAGATTAATCAGAATAGAAGTGAATCAATCATCAATAAATAAATTTTTATTCGATCCAAAGTGAGTTACTCACCAAACAGAAGTAAAAATCACTTCTAGAAATACTTTGGTGATACTCTTTTTCAAAGGTGAAAAAAAAATTATGCCAGGTTGGCATAAAACTGATTTGTGTGGAAAGTTAGTGGGGAGGCTGTGTAGGGGAGGCAGGAGTATGTGGAAACTGCCCTTTCTGTTCAAGTTTGCTGTGAACCTGAGTTGCTCGAAAAAGGCCCTAAATTAAAAAGGCCTTAAATAAAAAACAAAAATATGTAATGTGGGAGAAAAGGTCTATTAAAAAAACTATGGAAAAATTTTAACGCAAAATTTTGTGTAGCCTTAAGTAATAGCTATTAACGAGAATCTAACCCCCAAATCTATAAGCATGTACATATTACCAAAAGTTTTTTGTGGCAAATATTGAGCTTTCTTTCATGCCCATCTGTGTGCTTGTTTGTGAAGTGCAGTTTTAGCAAGAATCCTGCTAAGTTAATTTAGTTAGAACCCTCCAGCCATGATATCTGATCATCTTTGATATCTGATTAGGTTCCTCATTCTCCACCGCCCCCCAGGGTATGTTTGATCACCTTGGCTTGTCTTCAGTCAGAATGCTGTTATATCAGTCTAGTCATATCCCACATCACTCCTGATGCTTCATCTTGGTAATTTTCCATTTACTGATGATCCCTAGCCATGCCATATTCAGAACTGAGCTCAAACTCTCTCCCTCTCTGCAAAATCCCATTGCAGTCGTTCCTGTATCTATTGAGGTGGTCCTGAATAAAGTCTCCCTTACTGTGCTTTAACAAGTTTCATTGAATAATTTTAAGACAAAATTATAAATTCAATGTCACTGTAAATTATTCTCTTATGTGAGAAATTCTGAATTGTTTTATTCTCCCTATACCTAAATGTACATTGTGAGAAAATTACTTGAAAGAGTAATGTTACCTCTTTTAAAGAACGTTCTTTAAATATTTTTAACACTTGTTTAGTAAACAAGTTCAGAGGTACTTGCAGAAAGGGTGGAGGAGAATTGCTAGTTACACTGCCCCAGCTACAATTTACCAATTTCTGCCCTTTCTGTTCAAGTTTGCTGTGAACCTGAGTTGCTCAAAAAAGGCCTTAAATAAAAAACAAAAATATGCAATATGGGAGAAAAGGTCTATTAAATAATCTATGGAAAAATTTTAAAGCAAAGTTTTGTGTAGCCTTAAGTAATAGCTATTAAGGAGAATCTAACCCCCAAATCTATAAGCATGTACATATTACCAAAAGTAATAAATAAATAAGAAAATAAAATGCCTGCAACTAACTGGATTTAGTGTTGTTAGAAGACAGCATAGCAACCATCTTTAATTTATTTCATAATCCCTTCCTCCATTGCAGTCTTCTTGTTTACTGTTTAAAACATCTTCCTTGGATAAAGTCTTGAAAAATATTTTTTATCCTTCCTTTTCCTTATATATTTATTACTGTTTCTTAGCTGTGTGTTCCAGGAAACTGCCCAACTGTTCTGTCCTTCAATTTAGCAATATATACAGCTTCTAAAAATTACAACACTAATCATCTGGTTGTACAAAACAGTACATTATCTAAATGTTTAAGCAGTAGAAAAAACTTTCCTGCACTTTGAAAGTTTTTTTTTCTGAGAAAATAATTTAGAATTTATATTTGGTGGAACTATATGTGAACATTAGATTTGCTACAGTGTGACAACTCCATATGAGCAAGGGACATATTTACAGTAGTGCTTGTTGCTGCTGAAGTTCAAAAACATTTCCCAGTAGTTGCTATGGTACCTCACATTATGCAGATGAGAAATGAATTATAATTGTCAAACTAGATGCTGGTACTATTTCTTATATTTTATTCTAATGAAGTTGTATAATTGAACTTATTTTATCAGTTGGTTGTGTTTATGATTTCTTCCCAAAAGATAAGATGAAATGATGTAATTTTTTATTATATTAGTTTTACCCTATCAATATTCATATATGATATTTCAGTTATCAACTCTAATGCTCTTTAAGATGACTAAGATATGGAGCTTGTTTAAATTCTCATTTACCACCAAGAATATTTGCTGATGGAATCATTTAATCAAAACCACATTTAAATCTAAATTACCTAAATTATAAGAATAATTAAGCACACTTGAGAATGTAGTCTATATTAAGCTAAAATGAAAACCTACTTCGGTGCATATTCATGGTTTTTGTTTTTCATATTGGAAAAAAACAAAAACCAGCAATTTTTAATCAAGGCATAACAGCAACTCAGGATGTGACTATTTTTGCATGGGGATATCATTTAGATTAGGCACAGTATCAGAAAATGAGCATATTAAATACAATAAATTACATGTTGTTATGCGTGAAAAGAGAGAGTGCCTAGATTGAGAATTCCAACTATATGAAAAACTGTGGAGTCACATTATAGAGAAAGACAAAAAGAGATACGAAGAACCAAGATGTCCAACTGGGATGCTTCTTAGAGAAAAAATAAACTAGAGCAGCACATAAACAACATATCAAGAACAAGACCTCTTCATTTATGTTTTCTATTGGTTATATCAAAAGGTGCTAGCAACCCATTAACGTGTATAACTACAACTATGTTGATTCCTCAAGGAAATCAATGAAAAGTATTGAATGGAAAATGAAAGACACTGGAGTAAGTTTAAAGTTCAAACTAAGAAGAGAAATAAGAAAGAAGAGAAAAAGACTCTGGCTTTGAAAACTAGTGACTAATAGCTGGGCTATAATGATACTGCTAAGCATAAACTGAGAAAAAAATATACAAAATATCAACAATAATAAGGAAACAAGCTGGGTGCTGTAGCACACGCCTATAATCCTAGTGGCTCAGGAGGCTAAGACAGGAAGATCAGGAGGATTGCAAGTTCAAAGCTAGCCTCAGCAACTTAACAAGGCCCTAAGCAACTCAGTGGGACTCCCTCTTAAAATGAAATACAAACAAGAGCTGGGGATGTGGCTCAGTGGTTTTGGGCGGCTAAGTTCAACCTCCCCGTACCAAAAAGGAAGAGGAGGAGGAAGAAGAAGAGGAGGAGGAGGATGGGGGGACAAGGAGAAGGAGAAGGAGAAAACATTACACCATGACTTCAGTGGGTCAAGAGAGAGCAGAACCACTCAGAATCATGTTTGAACACACAAAGGCAAGGACACTATGCCACCAAGAAAAATCAAGCATCCCCTTAGCCAGGCTAACATAGGTGAGGACTACCTGATTACTTCTTTACCAAAGGCATCAATAGCCCTATAAATTCTTCCTGCCTCCTAGAAAGGGACAAAGATAACAGGTTATTAAAATTTCCCTGTATTGTGAGAGCAAACTTGAAACAAACAGATCCTAGGCTACTGAAAATTCTTAATGTCTCTGTAACACATATCAAATAAACAAACAGTAAGTTGTCATCTGCTGACCACTGAATTTAGTGGCTTGTTAGAACTTTGGGGTGCCACTGCCCCTATGTAGTCCTGACATTTCCAGAGAAATTGGGCTCTCAAGCAGGTAGGGGAAAAGGACAAAAGAGTTCAGCAAGCTCATGTGGGCAACTGCTGCATGCCACTTGGTCAAATTCCTTAATCCTGAAACTATCCAAAGCCTATTATATACTCATTGTACTCTTCAGGACAACCATATTAGCTTAGTGCTAATATATTCCCATGTAATAGATGCCATCAGAGTTTTAGGTTAAGTACTTTCCCAAAGCCAGGAAGCCAATTCATAGTGCAGCTTCAGTAAACAGAGATCAACATAATTTTGTCTTTGGTGTTCCAGGAAGGCATACCACAGATCTGGAAAATTCAGCTCTGTGATCATCCTTCAATATGAGGATGTTCCCAGGGTGCAGCAATTTCCAATCACCATTGGTGCTCAGTCCTAGAAACCTGGAAATGATGTGGAAATCATGGTAAGTGTTCCTCAAGCAGGGGAGGCTGAAAGACCCTTCAGATATCCAGAGACCTCTGTCAGAAGTTCATCTGCAACGTTAAATCTCCAACCTCTGTTTTGTGAAAGACATAGAGAAAAATTCAGTGGTGCTGAGGTAAAGCCTCAAGATCTTACCTCTAGGAAACCTGAAGGTGTTTCTTAGTTCATTCCTGAGGTAACTATCTCTGCAGGGATAGCAAAACTTATATTAAGTAAAAAACTGAACAAAGACACAAATAAGGACATTATGTAAAGATAAGGAATTTTTTCATTGAGAATATATAACAATTATAAATATACGTGCTCTCAACATTAGAGAAACTAAATATGTAAAGCAAATATTATCAGATCTGAAGGGATAGGTTGCAATATAACAATAGCAGTGTTATATTGCTTAAATATACCACTTTCTATATTGAATAGATCGTCCAGAAAAATAAGATTAATAAGAATTTTAACAATACTTTCAACCAAATGGACCTAACAGATATATAGAGAGCCTTCCACCTTACAGGAGTAGAATACACATTCTTCTTAACAACATCCAGAACATTCTCTGGGCCAGATTGTACCTTAGGCTAGAAGATAAGTCTTAACAAATTCAAGATTAAAATTAAATCATGTTTCTTTTCTGACTGAAATGATATGAAACTAGATAGCAGTAACAGAGGAAACTTCAGAAAACTTAAAAATAAACAGAAATTAAACAATATGCTCCTAAACAACCAATGGGTCAATAAAGAATTAAAAAGAAAACTAAAATGTCTAAATACAAATGAAAATGGAAACACAACACATCAAAACTTATGAGATGCAAAAAAGCAGTTCTAAGAAAATGTATAGTAATAAATGCCTACCTTAAAAAAGAGATAATCACAAATAAAAAACTTAATATTATACTTAAAAAAGAATAAGTGAAACCCAAAGTCAACAGAAGAAAATAAATAACAAGTATCAAAGAAGAAATAAGTGAAGTAGACACTAGAAAAAATAAAAGTAATTAAAGATAAAAATGTTTGAAGGGATAAATTGATAAACTTTAGTTAAACTAATAACCAATGATTAAAATCCCTCATCATAGTTTATAAAACATTAAGACTGTACAGGCTACTGTTTGTATGTAATGAATTACCCTGCTGTAATGAATTACCCAAGGTTGGTTAATTTATAGAGTAAAGGGGATTATTGGCTCATGATTCCAGTGACTAGAGGAACCAAACAGCACAACATTTTCATCCTGGTGAACACCCCTGACTGTGGCACAACATGGTGGAGGAAGGAACCAGCTGCATTCTGAAAGGGAAACTATACAAGAGAGCAATCCAGAATAGCTGAACTTGCTTTATAACAACACATTCTCCTGAGAACTAATCCACTCCCATGAGACCTGACTCACTCCCTTGAGACAGCATTGATCTATTCATGGCAATTGAGTCTCCATGATCTAATTACCTTCCGCTAGGTCCACTTCCCAAAGTTCTCACCACCAGCAACACCACCAGCATATGAACCTTTGGAAGACAAACTATATTGAAAAAAAATAGATATTCTGAAAGAAATATTATCGAATGTGAAAATTGGTACAAGTCTGTAAAGCTATGACTATGCCAAAAATGAAGAATTATCTTTGCTGCTATTACCTTTCACTTAGAATTAATAACAGAAAATTATGGAAAAATTGGCCTTATTGTTGAAGACAACTTTAATATTGAAATAATAGCAATTAGGAATAGCATTTCACCCAGGAACTGTCCTGATAGAAATACTTACTACATTATGCTCATATATTCCAATTCTGATGTTGTATTAAATTCTGGACTTTATATTTTAATAGTAATAATAACAAGACTAGAATTGAATTAGAGAAGTCTCATAACTGTGATGAATCTGAAATCCATGTCAGATACAAATGGTTGAAAGAACATTTGGGATATTCTTGGGAAAGAAAATGTTCATGAGAATATGGCCAAAACTCTGAACTTGTTCTAACTGCAATATTATAGATTTATTTTTCTGTATAACTTCCAAGAGCAAAAACTGGATAAGACTACTAACAGACCTCTTTTTTGATTCATCAATAGGAAGAAAATTTTATATAAAGATAAATAATCTGGCTTGGCGTGGTTTCATAGATAACAACTATTTTACCACTAGCTAGTTAAAGTCTAAGGAAATCCATAGGAGTTTATGAAACAATAGTGAGAAAGAAGTTGTTAGTTACATTTATTCATAAAGCATGTATGTTTTTATTTTGAAGATATTTAGTAATATTAGAATTTTTGATAGTCTTTAAAGGATGTATTTTTTACCCAATTTTCTTTATCAAGAAATTATGATGGGAAGATAACAGAAAATCCAGAGATATAATGTTAATGCAGTCTATACCCTGAGAAATAGACTCCAGAAGCTTAATGAACAGGTAAAATTAAAGTATCTATTTTGTTATTCATTTGTAAATGTTGATTCAAAATTTCCTCTCTTAATTATTTAATAAAGTCTGGAGAGCTATCTGTGGGCTGTGTATGGACCACCTAGGCATCACATCCCAGTGGATAGGAGAATCTGGTGTCTGGGAACTTCTAGTGGAAATTTCCTCTGGCTAAGACTGCCCAGACATATTGTGAGCCCTATTCAAGCCCTGCCTTGTCCCACACAGCATCAGAGATGAGGTAACCTGCTGCAGCCACACAGCCTCTCAGAGATGTGTGTGACCTGCCCCTATGCCAATCAACCTGCTGACAGCAAGACATCAGAAAGCAAGACTCCACCCCTGAAACCTTATCCCTGCCTTTGATATACCCCTAAAAATAAACCATCAGGGGAGCCATTTTTTGATTGTTCAGATCCAGCTCCTGTATGGGCTGGGCCTGTCAGGCGCTTTACTTTAAAACTATAATTCTAGCCAGGTGCGGTGGCCCATGCCTGTAATCCCAGTACTTTAGGAGGCTGAGACAGGAGAATCGGGACTTCAAAGCCAGTCTCAGCAATAGCGAGGCACTAAGCAACTAATAAAACACAAAACAGGGCTGGGGATGTGGCTTCAGTGGTTGAGTGCCCCTGAGTTCAATCCCTGATACCAAAAGAAAAAGAAAAAAAAAAAAAAAAGACCTGTAATTCTGATTCTGGGTCCTTTGTTCTTCACTAATTATTTCTGATTTATTTTCTCCGGTGGTTTACCCTCCTGGGCAGGACGAAGGACCCGCTGGCGTGGTGCTGGCAGCCTCCCATAATAAAGCATCTCTTTTTTGTGCATATAATCTCTGATATGATTCTTGTATATTTCAGAAATGAAGAGAACTCATTCCTACAGTAACAGTAAGACAAACACACAGGACTTAAAAGAGTCACAATCATTTACTTAACTCCAATAAAAGTAGAATGTATGGAGGAAAGCAAACTTATTTTCTAGGTAGTTGGATAAGAACCAAAAACACTGAAGTAGATTCTTCAATCTATTATAATGAAGTAGATTCTGTTATTTGGTATTATAAAGGATGCAAATGTGCTTCAGTGGGTTATAAAAATAAAGGTGATTGACACCAGTGTCACGAGTAGATCATTCACTTTTAATCAATTTGAATGAAAATACTAAAAAATAAATATTTCTTGAAAGAGAAACAAAAGCAATCTGTGTATCTAGATTTATCTTCTGAGTTCAGACATAGAACAAGAACCTCCTGAGGATGCAAAACGAGAGCCAGCAGCAAAGAAGAAAATTGAAGTTCTTTGTGAAAGGACACAGTAAATCAATTTATGAAAACAAAAAGTACCAATTCTGAGGATAACAACCTGTTTGAGGAAACAAAACATGTTCAATTCCAACAGTGCACTTTTTTTCTTACATCATTTATTAGGTTGACTGTCAACACTGTTTAGTTTACCTTGGAAATTGTTTTGATGCATGGCCTGGAAAAAAATTCCCATTATTTTGTATTATATATTCTATCAATCATGATTATTATATAAAATATAAAGCATCTTTTAAATGATAGAATAAATACTCAGATATAAATAAAAAGATTTATATTGATACTAAGTATTTCAATAGAAAAATATTAGAGTATTTCTTTTATGATTGATTATGAGATGTCCTCCAGAAGCCCCTGAGTTAATGCAAGAAGCAAAATGATTAGATTACAAAAGCTGTAACTTAATCAGTGGATCAATACATTTAATGGGTTAATAATTTGAATGGATTACTGGTGGTAACTATAGGCAGATGGGGCCATGGCTGGAGGAAGTAGGTCACTGGAGTGGACCTTGAGGGTCATATCTTGTTCCCCTAGCTCCTCCTTCTCTTTCTTTCTCTGCTTCCTGGCTACCATGAGATGAATAGCTTTCCTCTACCATATCCTTCCGCCTCATCTCAGGCCTAAATCTATGGAGTCAGCTGACAATGGTCTGAATCTCTGAAACCTTGAGCCCGAACTAAACTTCTTCCTCTAAGTTCTTGTCAGGTATTTTGGTCACAGTGATGAAAAGCTAACTAACACAAAGTCTATGCTAATTTAACTCTAGACCTAGAACACAGCTCATCAATGTCTTTCTTAGAATACAATTGAGAGATACTACTTGAGTCCTAATAAGTAACTAAGGAAAGTTAAAGGGTTTGGGTAATTTTTGAACTCCAAGGCAGTAATGAAGAGAAGGGGGTCACAAGGGCCCTGTAATTGGACAGCCATAGAGAGTTAAAAGCTCTTTTAATTGATTTCTATTTAAAAACTCACTGCATTAGCCAATAATTCTCATTCCTTATTAAAACATACTGGTAACTCTGATGGCATTTGGAACACTTCTGTTTAATAGCCTCCTGCCTACTGAGCCCCAACAATTTAAGTTTCAGTATATGCTTAAAGTAGTTTCTGCTGTCTCTCTCCTTCTTTGTACTTCATGTTTTCAAGTGCACAATATAATTATTATGTAAATTAATAAAGTGTAATAGCATTTAGTAAAAAAGGCTTTTTTTTTTACAAAATTTAATTTTAATGTTTTAGAAATGCTTGACAAAGACACATTAAAATCTTACTGGTAAACTATGTATGAATCTCCGGGATAGGATAAAATACTTTTTTTAAAAAGTGAAAATCTCTTTACTAAATTAGACCACAAGATGATTTAAGTTATTGCACTATTCAAAAAACCAAAACTATAAGTTATGACTGAAATAGTATGTTTATAGTTTATGTAAGAAATATGAAAATAAAAAAACTGGTAGACTTGAACTCACAGAGAAAGCTTTGGATCTCTAAATCTATAAGAGAATTAAATAAATACACACTTAGGTAAAGTGAAATTAGACTCTTTAGAGTAAGTATATATATATTTTTAATGATTCCTTCCTTTAATCAATGACTAATTTGGGGGAAATAAAAGGACTTCTATCATCTTAGTCTTTACCTCTATTTGAGGCCAAAGGATCACCTTCTCCTGTTTTATTTTTTTCCTATTTTTACCTTTTAACAAAAATCTTTCTTACTGAATTATAATTTTATTTTAAATTTTAGTGAAAATTTAATAATTAAAAATGACAAATAGAGCTGAAGGAGTGGCTCAGTAATACAGCAGTTGCTTAGCTTTGAGGCCAGGGGCTTAATCCCCGCATTGAAATAAATAAACAAACAAATAAATAAATAACAAAAATAGTATACATTTATTGTGTACAACATGATATGGACTGGTTAAGTTAAGGTAATTAACTTAAACTTAATATGAGATATATATTATCTCACATGTATTCTTTTTTTTCTAGAGAGAACACTTAAAATCTACTCAGCATTTTTAAAGAACACAATATGTTGTTCTTATCTATGGTCATCATGTTGTACAATAGACCTCCTGAACATTTTTATCCTATCTGATGGAAATTTTGCATTCTCTGACCAATGTCTCCCCAACAACACCTACCCCCAGCCTTCAATAACCTCCATTCTACTCTCCACTTCTATGAGTTCATATTTTTTAGAATCCATATGTAAGTGAAATCACATGATATTTGCATTTCTGCACATTGTTTTCTTGCCTTAATATAATGCCCTCTAGATTCACCCATGTTGTCACAAAAGACATAATTTTCTTCTTTTTGAAAGCTAAATAGTATCCTAGAGTGTGTATGTATATGTATGTGTTTGTGAATAATGCTGCAGTGGATTTGGGAGTGCAGATACCTCTTTAACATATTGATTTTATTTCCTTTGGGTATGCCTTCAGTAGTGGGATTGCTGGTTTATATCATACACTATTATACTGTACCAGTTTCCTGAGGAGCCATCATTTTGATTTCCACAATGATTGCTCTAATTTACATTTCTACCAACAGTGTGCAAATGTTCTTTTTTCGTATCTTATATTTTTAATAATAACCATTCTAGTACATGTGATATCTCATTATGGTTTTAATTTTCATTTGCCTGATGATTAATGATTTTGAACTTTTTTTCATATAATTTTCAGCCATTTCTATTTCTTCTTTTGAAAAATTATTATTTATGTCCTTTGCCAACATTTAAAGCACATTATTTCCTTTCTTGCTATTGAGTTGTGGGTTCCTTACATATTTTGGATGTAAACACCTTTATCAGATATATAGTATGCAAATATTTCTGGACATTTTGTAGGTTGTCTCTTCACTTTTGGTTGCTTTCTTTGCTGTGTAGAAGTGTAGTGGTTGATATAGCCTCACCTGCCTCTCTCTTGTGCGTGTATCTCATTTTAATCACTGCAAACTCTGCTTAGAATAAGCACACCAATTTAAGTGCAAACATATATATGTGTGTGTGTGTGTATAAAACACATACTCTGACCCACTATGAAACTTTTTATTATCCTTTCCTTTTAATGAAGTCTCAAGCAAGCTACATACATTTTTTCATTGTTATATACTCCTCTAGTAGCAAGAAAAATCTCACTTCAATAATAAAATGCACAATCTAGTGTCATAAGCACATAAATATATACTCTAAATCAAAACTTCTTACTTATCCATGTTGAGGCTTCATTATCTCTCTAATTTACTATTTTTATTAAGAGTTAAATAGGGAAAGGACTGCAAATTTTTCATATTTATATTCTGCAGAACTGGATACATAGGAAGTACCCATCATATATCTGTTTAACTGAAATGATTTCCCAAGAAAAGGCATCTTCCCTGGGCTCTAGAGCTTTTCACTGATAAGTAGGGGTGAAGAGTACTGTCTGCATTCCACATCACAATGCTCATTTGCTTTCTCTCCTTCCTCCTTTCTGTGGTCATCCTAAACACCACTATTAACCACAACAACCACCACTAACAATACTGAAAACTCTTTTAACTATTCACAAATCCAGAAGTGTTTGCTTAATAATTTTTATGAAACCTTATTATTTTTCAGGCAATTGATTGAACAAGTGAATTTTGCCTTACAAAAAGGCCAGGTGTCAAAGAACAGCGATAACTTATTTGACAGAGCTTGACAATGTCATTGGTGATCAATGCATAATTGTTGTATATGTAATTTCAAAAATTTAAATACACAAATTTACCTATAGTAATTTTGTCTTCTACATTCTACCTATGTCAACTATTTCATTTAAATCAATGATGTAAAAATATGAATATTAATGTTTTGTCATCAACGGGAGATTTTTTTACTTACAAACCAAGTTCTGTGAATAGAGCTTTTAGTAAGAAAGTCAATTCAGAACATTAAATTAAAGGTAAGGAATGCATTTGTAAGACATTCACTGAATCAAAAAAATGTAGACTGAAAAATTTATTGAGCTCTTATTATATTTAGTATGTTCCAGGTACCAGAGGGACCAAGGTAAAAAAAAAAAGGTCATGTTTCAGCCCTCATAGAATGTTCATTCAAGCTTGGGGGAGAAGGGCAGGGGAACAAAATAAATAGAGAAGATAATTTTATAGTGATGTATGCTATTAAAGTAATGTTGTAAAAAATATTGAGTGGGGAAGTTCACTATCAACTGGGTGTCAGGGAGGCCTTTTCTGCATAGCTGAGGCTTCAAGGATCAGGTTAATCAAGAGATAAGAAGCCTTTGTGCATAAATGTGTGGCTCACACTTTTTGAGAAAATAAAAGCAGAGCTAAGATTTAGGCTTGAAATTTCTTCCACTCACTCTGATGGAGTCTCAGGATGGCCACGAGATATGAAATGAGGAGGAACTTTATCTCAAGCCTTCAACTCAACAACTATCTGATGCTTTGGAGTATTTTATGTTCTCGAGAGATATGCTCTTCAAGTTATTTTGTTCTGATGGACTGTCCTTTCCTATCTAGAGTACTTCTTCTGAAAGAGTAAGTGCATTCCCTTTCTTGGTCATAGCTGGATAAGAGATTGAACGATTCTTATTTTCAGCCTTGATATTTTATGTCAGCACAAGTGCCAAACAAGTCACTACACAATATGACAGTTTTCATTTGCACTAATTATGTCAAGTCCTCAGTTTCTAATAGCACACATTAATTTCCACAATTGAATATATAATGGGGAGTTTCTTCTTCACTAACACTGAATATATTGTTGCTTCTCATTCATTCATTCATAAGCTTTAATTGAGAGCCTGCCATGTGTCTGACATAAGATAATCACTGAACACAGATAAGCAAACTACCTAACAATGTCATTTTCCTGATTTCAAGGGGCTTGAACTTCTGTTTATATATGCTGATTATGTTTTTATTTCAGAAAGATTGCCTTTTGGCTTTTACTTTGCCCTCAGGCCTATAAGCATGTTTCTATGGTTCATAACTATGAAGAGATACTTCATTCTAGATATAAATGTAGTTCTAAAGATGTAACTCTGCTATGAAAGTTATTTTAACAAAGCTACTTTTTTTCAGAATGATGAAAATAGATAAAAGTAATCATCAAAGTCAATGTTTATCAGAGCAGTCATAAAATGTGATTATTTTTTCTCTCATTTAAAAAAATTAAAGCAAACTCTATAAACATTAGTGGAAAAACACAATGAAAATCATCGAAGTATATTTAAACTCTCACTATAATTAAACAACATGAATCAGCAATTTTTCCTCCTCTCAAACATTACTATGAATTAGATCTCAGGCTGCAATGTCTTCTCTGCCTTTGACAAGGACTTCATATTAATGGAAGTTTACAGTAAAATTGGTAAGAATTGAAGAATTTAGGAGATCTCAAAGATTTAGTGTGGGGAAAAAAAAGATTTAGTCTGAAACTTTTATAGACATTTTGTGAGACTACAGTGGTAAAATAACCTCTAATGATTCCCATGCTTAGAGAGGTCTCAGTGAAATGTAATAAAATGCTTGACAGATAACTTTCTTCAGATGAAAACTTCAAATAAAACTACCCCTGGAATGAGTAGCATCCACAAGGAGGGATTCTGGACATCTGATTTATGGCTGAGAGCAAAGTCACCTGAGACCAGGCAGAAAGCCACTGTCCTCTGACAGCATTGGCAAGGACAATGCCTGGCTTCAAAGATAAGCTTCATTTCCTTGCAAGTTTTTCTGTTCAGTTCCATACCATCTGCCAGAGACCAGTCAGGCACAAACTCGTGGCCAGTGAGGACAGTCCTTTACCGGCCTTAGCCCTCACTCATGAGAGAAAGAACAATGGCTGTGATCTCCAGCCATGTGACCTGGAAGACTGCCAGCAGAAATGTGGGCTTTCAGCACTTTATCAAGGACTTAGTCTAAGCATCATGGCCTCTTCCTTTCTTCTTCCTTGACAATTGTGATGAAGGAGTCTATTCTTCACCACTGGCAAAAGGTGTTAGGGAGTTTCTGTGAGGTTATGAGGAAGCCTGCTAAATAGCTTGTTTGCTATTTAGTATCTCACTATTAGAAAGATTACATTTGACAGGCTTTTTAGCTAAAAACAAGGAAAAAGAAGACAATCTTGCAAAAGTGGCTGTTGTAACTTGTCATGAATGGAACATTAATAGATATATTTCTATTCCTAAATTCTAGCTATAAATCACTCATTAATGTATTTCTTATATATATTCTAACCAACCACAAAAAAAAAAAAAAAAGAAATTACATAGGAGTCTTTTTTTTTTTCAATTTCCACTTGATTTACCACTATGGTAAATGACTCAAAATCTTTGTTTTTTAATTGTCTCCAGGTGAGTCGTATCTAAATAATGGCACATATGCTAAGGTTAAGAAATAGGTTGCAAAAGAAGAATCTAAATATTTACTCATTCATATTTTACTCTATGCTAATATAGTACATTCAAATATTCTATCCATCAAATACCCTAATTACCTATAATTCTTTAAATACAAACATAATCACATTTTTCTGCAAAAAGAGGTATTCTGTCCTGTTAAATGTTTTCACTCATTCACTTTTTAAGTATTGTTAGATGTTAATTGGATCAAATTCTGAAAATAAGTTTTTCTACATTTAATCAAAGGAGAAACAACTATTATTAACTAACATCACTAAGTTCCCAGCCTTCTAGTTAATTATGTTGGGAAGAGACCTGCAGATAATGATCTCTTATTCCAGGAGTTAAACAGAACAAAAAAAATCCATGATTAAGCACAAACAATATAAAATGAGATATGGAAAATATTTTACCAAACAGCTCTGTGAGAAGGAAATGGATTCTTTATTCTTAGCTACTTCTTTCAAAAGGCGACAAGGGAAAACAACAAAGTTCTGGATATGGTTGGATCAAATCAGCATCCAAAATAACAGCCCGTTTTAATTTTCAAGTTGTTAATATACATCCACTGAACTACAAATGGCAAAAATCCATCTAAATATCTGAAGTTTTCATCTATTTTATGAATCTTGAAAAATACACCAATAGAGTAGGGGGTTCAAAGCATAATGGTATGCATTGTATCACTATAAAACTGGTATAGTTGAAGGAGTTTTTCTTTGGTACAAGAGAAATTGTGCAGTTTATCACATCTTTGAATTGGCTATAACCTAAAAATTTTAGAAACCATGACCATGAAAAATACCATCACAAATCTAACCTAGACCTTCCTCCTGAGCTTCAGAACCACAAATGCATAACTACTTAGAGGATAACTCCAAATGATATTCCCCAATAATATCCATCCCACCACATCCAAAACAGAGCTTATGCTATCTGCAATGTATTTACCCTTTCCTGTGTCAAATGCTAAGACATGATGCCACCAGGAACCAAGTCATTTTGATTCTTTACTTAGCCACAGCCATCCAGTCATTAAGTTCTATTTATTCTATTTGTGCTTTTTATGACTTTAAGTCAGGCTACTTTTATCTCATGTCTTGAGCACTATAATAAACTCTTCGCTTTGCTCTCTGTCTTCTAAACTATACTTCTTCCACTTAGTCCCCACAGCACCCAAGTAAATCTTCTTAAAACCCACATTGGAATATGACACTCCTTTATTTAAAACTTTGTGGGCCTTCCCATTTTCCTTAGGTTAAAAAAAAAAGATCTATATAGCCTATTTATCAGACCATTTTTTGCATAATATATTCTATACTTCTTTGATTATCTAGAGAATAATGGTATTTTATTATATTTTTAAATTTAAAATTCCTAAAATATAAAACCAGCATCTTTCAAATTGTTCAGTAAACATGAAATAAAACCATGAGATATTTAAGTTGCAGCTTTTATTAATGTTTAAGCATTTGGCATGTATCTTTGGGTCCTAATACAAGAATTTGTGGATCACTAAAGATGTGTACAGGTATGTGGACAGATAAAGGAAAGGAGAAAATAACATTACTAAAGATACCAATATTGTTAAATTCAGTTTGATTTCTGAATGAAAAGTTAGAAAAACTTAAAACTTAAAAAAATATTTCTGATGTAATGTAGTTGAAGGTGACCCTGATATTGCAAATTTCAGAATATATTTAGATGGTATTTCTGTCTTGCTCACTATATACATTTTTCTCATTCTTGATTGCAAAAACAGATGGGAAATGCTAAGAATTTATTTTATGGGAAATCAGACATTACAAACATAGCTCTAAAATATATTTTACTTGTTTAGAAATGTACTCATTTAAGCTGTGACCAGAAGGCAAGATTCTTTTGCTGATATTTCAAGCTACTTATCACTCTAAACATGTAAAGTGATGTAAGTGGCACTGCCAGATGTGACTAATTATCACAAAGCACTTCCTTAATCTAGAATCTGGAGAAGTCTATAGCTAAACAGTTCTTAAATTTGATATCTGAACCCTGATTTACAGAGGTAGCTGTTACCAAGCAAAAAATATCACAACTCTGAAAAATTTGGCTTCAAAATCTAAAGGTAGAAAGACTGGGTACAGAAATAAAGTATCCTAAAGCCTACGTATCTATAATTTAACATTGGTTGAAATTCAAATTGGAACTGCAATCCAAAAATTTTAATAGCACTGTGTTAGTCAGCTTTCTGTTACTATAGCAAATACCCATGATAATCAACTTAAAAAGAGAAAAGGCTTATTTTGGCTCATAGTTTTGGAGGTTCCAGTCTGAATGGTTAACGCTGTTGCTTTGGGACCTGTTGCAAGGCAGCAGAACATGGTGAGAACCCAGGACAGAACAAAATAATTCACCTCAGGACTGGGAAACAGCAAAGAGGAAAAGCAAGGGGCTAGGCTTCCACTATCTCCTTCAAGGGCACGTGCCCAGTGTCCTAAACACTTGCTAATGGAGCCCTCTTTTCAAAGGTTCTGCCACCTCCCAATAGTGCCACCCTGGGTGCTGACCAAGTGTTCAACATATAGGTCTTTGGGGAACACTTAAAATCCAAAGTATCTCAAGCACCAATTAAAAATCTTAGAAAATTTGATGTTATCTATTTATAGTAGTGCTGTGAACCCACCTTATATTAGAGATTATAGTATAGTTTTTAAAAAAAATAAGGAAAAGAGTATACTTTACTATAAAATTTAAGTTAACTCAATATTTTTCATGTGTTCAGCCACTGTTAAGTTTTTCTTTAAGACTATTTAAAAATTAAAAATAGATCTATTGATAGTAGGGATTATTCTGCACCAGGACTTGCTTATTGGACTTTATTGTTGCAGAGACTTTTGGTTTTCTCCATTCTCTTCTTTGAATGTTGTCTACTGTGGAGATAGAAAACTATTTCATAGCCTTCTTTGCCTTCAAAATTACTTATAGGAGGCACTTGTCTGAGATTAGAATAGGGAAAGATGGGGGAAATGATGATACTGGCATTGATGGGTAAGCCCAGATTCTAGTAATATTTGCTGTGATTTTAGCCACTGTATCAAGAGTACATATATTGTCTTTCTCTGAGTTCCCTGTTTGTTTCTCAGAGTCAAGGGGGGTAGTTCAAACAGTAGTAGTTACAGCAGGTCTGCTACAGAGCCTCATGGGAGAATGTGGCCTTTTCTACCCTTCATTTTTAAGGTTACATCGCTTCCTGCAGTAATTAATGGGGTAACACCCCTCTTGTTCTTCCAAAACTTTTGCCATATTTATTAGCAATTTCTTATATACTTCCCTATTTATTTATTTTTATTTTATTTTTTTACTAATTTATTTAAATGCATTTCAAGTCATAGTACATATATAGAGCTCAATTTTTCCATTTCTCTGGTTGCAAACCAAATAAAGTCACATCATTTGTGTCTTCATACATGCACCAGATGGTTGTGATGACCATCTCTATCAACCATCTTACTACACCTATTCCCCTTTCCCTCCCCCCACCTCCCCCCTGCCCCATCCAGAGTTCCTCCATTTCCCCTATGTTCCCCATTCCCACCCCCCTTATGTATCAGCATCCACTAATCAGAGAGAACATTTGGCATTTGGTTTTTTGGGATTGGCTTACTTCACTTAGCATAATGTTCTCCAATTCCATCAATTTGCCTGCAAATGCCATAATTTTATTCT
>CM053403.1:39747953-39818375 GCA_028644305.1 Xerus rutilus | reverse complement strand
CTTTTGTGTGTGATTTGCCAAAATTTTATTAAGAATTTTTGCATCTATATTCATCAGGGATATTGGTCTGACATTTTCCTTTTTTGACATGTCTCTGGTTTTGGAATCAAGGTGATACTAGCCTCATAGAATGAGTTCAGAAGGGTTCCTTCCCTTTCTATTTCATGGAATAATTTGAGGAGTATTGTGTTGGGGGCAGGCTCTCTGGGCCCAGGAGCTGCCCTGCCCTTTCGAGATGGCGACCTGGCTATATGCCAGAGACTTGCAGTAAACAGATGGACAACTTAAGGAAGTGCACAGCATTGGCTGGTGGTAACGTCACTGTGCATGCTTGGTTCATGGGCCATGCCTGCTCTGATACACGCCTGTATTCTGCTCATGCATTCCCCTCGTGCTTGATAATGCTATTCCTGCTAATTGGTTGTAACTCTGCTTGGTAATACTTCCTGCTGTATGAAAAAGTATATAGAAGGAGGCTGGGGGGAAGGATGGGAGAACAAAAGAGAACCAGGAAGGTAAGAAGCTCAACAAGAATAAAGATTGCTTTCTGAGAACAACAGCGTGATTATTGTCTCCTGCCGGCGGGCGACGATAGTATTGGAGTTAGTTCTTCTTTGTAGGTCTTGTAGAACTAGGCTGAGAATCCATCTAATTCAGGGCTTCTCTTGGTTGGAAGGCTCTTGATGGCCTCTTCTATTTCCTTGCATATAATTGATCTGTTTAAGTCATGAATGACCTCCTGGTTCAGTTTGGGTAGGTCATATGTGTCTAGGAATTTGTCGGTGTCTTCAGGGTTTTCTATTTTACTGGAATATAAGTTTTCAAAATAGTTTCTGATTATCCTCTGTATTTCAGCAGGGTCAGTCGTGATATTTCCTTTTTCATCACAAATTTTGATAATTTGGGTTTTCTCTCTCTTTCTTTTTGTTAGGGTGGCTAAGGGTTTGTCAATTTTGTTTATTTTTTTGAAGAACCAGCTTTTTGTTTTATCAATTTTTTGAATTGTTTCTTGTGTTTCAATTTCATTGATTTCAGCCCTGATTCTAATTATTTCCTGTATTCTACTTCTTTTTTTAAAATATTTATTTTTTAGTTGTAGGTGACAATATCTTTATTTTATTTTTATGTGGTGCTGAGAATCGAACCCAGTGCCTCACGCAGTACCACTGCGCCATAATCCCAGCCCTGTATTCTACTTCTTTTGATGTTACTTTGTTCTTCTTTTTCTAGGGCTTTGAGTTGTAGTGTCAAGTCATTGATTTGTTGACTTTTAGCTCTTTGAATATATGAGCTTAATGCAACGAACTTTCCTCTTAGCACTGCCCTCATAGTGTCCCAGAGATTTTGGTATGTAGTATCAGAGTTCTCATTTACCTCCAAGAATTTTTTTATCTCTTCCTTGATGTCTTCTGTTACCCATGCATTGTTCAATAGCAAATTATTGAGTCTCCAGGTGTTGTAGTAGCTTCTTTTTTTTAAACTGTCATTAATTTCTAGTTTCAGTCCATTATGGTCAGATAGAATGGAGGGTAGTATCTCTATTTGTTTGTATTTACTAAGACTTGCTTTGTGGCATAGCAAATACACGTATCCTCAGAAGGATCCATGTGTTGCTGAGAAAAACATATTTGCTTGTTGAAGGATGGAATATTCTATATATATCCATTAAGTCTAGACCATTGATTATTAAGTCTTGTAGATTCTTTGTTTGGTTTTTGTTTGGAAGATCTATCCAGTGGTGAGAAAGTTGTGTTAAAGTCACCCAATACTATTGTGTTGGGATCTATTTGGTTATTGAATTGGAGAAGGGTTTGTTTGATGAACATGGCTGCCCCATTGTTTGGGGCATAGATATTTAAGATCGTTATGTCTTGTTGATGTATGATTCCCTTAAGCAGTATGAAATGACCTTCTTTATCCCTTTTCACTAACTTTGGTTTGAAGTCCACTTTATCTGAAATGAGGATGGAATCTCCTGCTTGTTTACGCAGTCCATGTGAGTGATAAATTTTTTTCCTCCTTTCACCTTCAATCTGTGAGTATCTCTTTCTGTGAGATGAGTCTCTTGGAGGCAGCATATTGTTGGGTCTTTTTTTTTTAATCCAGTCTGCCAGGCTGTGTCTTTTAATTGCTGAGTTTAGGCCATTGATATTCAATGTTATTATGGAGACATGGTTTGTATTTCCAGACATTTTGGTTTATTCTTAGTTTTTAACTTGACTTAGTCTCTCCTTTGATTGTCCTTTAGTGTAGCTCCTCCCTCTGCAGGTTTTCATTGTTGTTTTTCATTTCCTCCTCGTGGAATATTTTACCAAGAATGTTCTGTAGTGCCAGCTTTATTGCTATGAATTCTTTTAATTTTTGTTTATCTTGGAAGATTTTTATTTCATCATCAAACCTAAGACTTAATTTTGCTGGATATAAGATTCTTGGTTGGCATCTGCTGTCTTTTAGTGCTTAGTATATGCTTTGCCATGATCTTCTTGCTCTCAGGGTCTGGGTTGAGAAGTCTGCAGTGATCCTAATTGGCTTTCCCCTATATGTAATCTGATTTCTTCCTCTTGTGGCTTTTAAGATTCTCTCCTTATTCTGAATGTTAGGCATTTTCATTATGATGTGCCTTGGTGTAGGTCTGTTTTGATTTTGTACATTTGGTGTCCTGTAAGCCTCTTGAATTTGATTATCCAGTTCATTCTTCATATTTGGAAAGTTTTCTGATATTATTTCATTGAATAGATTGCTCATTCCTTTGGTTTGGAATTCTATGCCTTCCTCTAACCCAATAATTCTCAAGTTTGGTCTTTTAATATTATCCCATAGTTCTTGGATATTCTGTTCATGGTTTCTTACCATCTTCACTGTGTGAACTCTATTCTCAAGGTTAAATATTTTGTCTTCAGTGTCTGAGGTTCTGTCTTTCAAGTGGTCTAATCTGTTGATGATGTTTTCTATTGAGTTTTTAATTTGGTTTATTGTTTCTTTCATTTCAAGTATTTCTGTTTGGTTCCTTTTCAGGATCTCTATCTCCTTATTGAAGTGATCTTTTACTTCCTGTATTTGCCTATGTATCTCTTTATCAAAATGATCTTTTGCTGACTGGGCTTTCTCTCTTATATCCTTCTTTAAGTCACAGAACATTTTAATTATGTACGTTCTGAACTCCTGTTCTGTCATTTCTTCTGCTGTACAGCCCATGGATTCTGGGAGTGTAGTATCTTGGTTTGTTTGAGGCACTTTCTTCCCTTGTTTTTTCATTATGTTTGTGTGTGTTTCCTTCTAGCTCTGCTGATCCAAGGTGTTACAGTTTTTACTCCTATTATAGTTTCCCTGTGGGGTTTTGATACCTCTCCTTTAAAAGGGAGACCAATATTGATTGATCTCAATACAAATAATATATAGTTTCAAACCAAGTAGCTCCTAATATCTCCCAAATACATTTATAGTTTAGTCACAATATACAACAATTATGAGTCCCTTTAACATCTATTATGTAAATAATAGGTTTGCACAAGGGTCTATAATTTCTGTTGGTGGGCTAGGGAAACTTGAGGGTGGGGTGTAGAATAGAATGTTAAGGTAGTAGGAAGTGAGGATATGGTTATTAGATCTTAGAAAGCTTGAAAAAGGAATCCAAGAGAAGTTGGCTATTACTAGAAAGAGTGACAGAGAGTTGGGGAAGACCAGTAGGGAGGAAGAAAAGAGTACAGCTAGTGAGGAGACATGATATTAAGAAAAATAAAACATAGTGGGAGTTACAAGACTATATAATACCACTCTGGTATACAGTTCAGAAATCCCAGTCTACCATATCTTACTGTATAACAAATACTTGGTTTCACATTTGTTGTGGATTAGAGGGTAGGAAAAGAGTGAGAGAGAAAAGAGGAAAGGAAAATGAAAGGAAAGAAGAAAAGAGCAGAGAAATAAAACAAAAAGACTGAATAAGAGGAATCTTAGGAGAAAAAGATAAAGGATAAAATAAAAAATAAGTATAAAAAAATAAAAAAAATTTTAAAAAGTCTCAATGTAAATAAACAGGTCTGCTTCCTTTCACCTCCAGTAGGTGGCGTTGTCCGTTGCTTACTGGACTTCCCTGCTGGGTGAAAAATGTCCTGGGTGTGGGTCTTACCAGGAAGCTGTCTGTTTCAGCAGCAGAGTGAAGGTCTGGGCCACTGGTGGAGTTGCTGTTTCACGGTGTACTGTGTTGAAGTCAAAGTTTGTCCCGAGAGGCTGTCTGGCATTTCCTGGTGCAGGAAGTTCTGCCGTGTTAGATGCGGATCCACAAAGAACAGTAGCCAGGGGTCCAGTGCAGGAGACGTTTGTCCACAGGAGCAACTGCTGCTAGGGGTCCTGTGTGGTTGGATGGGCACTGAACCCAGGTACCCTGTGTAGAAGTAGGCTCTGCCCACCCAGGGCGAATCCTGGGCTCGAGCCCTGGCCTGGGGCTCCGCTCCGTGCTGTGTTCCGCCACTCGCTGCTGAAGTCATGCTGTTTGTGGCAATCCCTGCTGCCAGCTGGCCCTGCGTACACACACGTGAGTGAAATTTCTGTGGGGGATGATGAGTGGAAGGATGATGTCAAGAAGCTGGCTGAGAGACGGTATTTCCATTACTTCAAGCTCTGGTCCCGGAGAGACTAGCACGGAGGAGTTTGTCTAGGCCGCCATTTTGGAACCAAATCCCCCAATTTATTTTTAATACCGAGAATAGTTTCTGTTTTCTTGCCTAGACACAGAAGGAAAAATTCATATTGACTCATTTAAAGTTTTTATTTGTTATTTTTAGTTACACATGAAAGTAGAATCCATTTTGAATAAAATTATACAAGCATAGAATAGATCTTATTCTAATGAAGACCCCATTCTTTTTTTTTTTTGGTACTGGGGATTGAACTCAGGGGCACTCAACCGCTGAGCCACATCCCCAGCCCTATTTTGTGTTTTATGTAGAGACAGGGTCTCACTGAGTTGCTTAGTGCCTCACCGTTGCTGAGGCTGGCTTTGAACTCGTGATTCTCCTGTCTTAGCCTCCAAGCCTCCATTCTTGTGGGTGTACACAATGGTGAGATTTACATACATATTTTCATATATGTGTACAGGAAAATTATGTTAGATTCTTTCTACTGTCTTTCCTTTTCCTATCCACACTCCCTTCCCTTCAGTCCTATTTGTCTAATCTACTGAACTTCTCTTTTTACCCTCCGCTACATTGTGGTTTGGCTTCCACATATGAGTGAAAACATTTGATCTTTGGTATTTGGGGATTGGTTTCTTTCACTTAGTATGTTATTCTCCAGTTCCATCCATGTACGGGCAAATGTCATAAAGTCATTCTTCTTTATGGTTGATTAATATTCCATTGTGTACATATACCTCAATTTCTTTATTTGTTCATCTGTTGAAGAGCACGTAGGTTGGCTCTATACCCTAGCTATAGTGGATTGTGTTGCTATAAACATTGATGTAGCTTCATCACTGTAATATTCTGATTTTAAATCATTTGGATATGCATCAAGGAGTGGGATAAGTGTCAAATGGTTGCTTTGTTCCTATTTTTCTGAGTAATCTCCTCAGAATACTGCTTTCCAGAGTGGTTGCACCAATTTGTAGTTCCACCAATGAGGCATGAGCGCATCCTTTTCCTTACATCCTTGACAATATTTATTATTACTTGTATTTTTGATAATTGCCATTCTGACGGGAGTCAGATGAAATCTCAGTGTAATTTTAATTTGTATTTCTCTAATTGCTAGAGATATTGAACTTCTTAATATATTTGTTGATCATTTATATTTCTCCTTTTGATAAGTGTCTGTTCACCTTTCCCCATTTATTGATTAAATCTTTTTTGTGTGTGTACGTGTTAAGTTTTTTGAGTTCTTTATATATCCTGGAAATTAATGCCCTGAGGTGCAAGTGACAAAGATTTTCTCCCATTCTGTAGGATCTCTTTTCACACTCTTCTTTGTTTCCTTTGCTGTGAGGAATCTTTTCGGTTTGATCTCATCCATTTGTTGTTTTTTGATTGTATTTCTTGTGCTTTAGTAGTCTTGTTAAGGAAGTCAGTTCCTGACCCAATATGTTGAAGTGTTGAGCCTACATTTTTTTTCTAGTATGTGGAGGGTTTCTGGTCGAATTCCTAGGTCTTTGATGCACTCAGAATTGATTTGATATCAGAATTGATATCATAATGAGAGATAGGGGTTAACTTTCATTCTGAATTGATATCAGGATGAGAGATGTGGGTTAACTTCCATTCTATTACATATGATCTCCAGTTCTACCAGCACCATTTGTTGAAGAAGGTATCTTTTCTCCATTGTATGTTTTTGTTGCCTTTGTATAGTATGAGGTAACTGTATTTATGTGGATCTGTCTGTGATTCATTCAATATTTACATGTGAACTTCTAAGATAGTTATTATTATTAACTCAGTTTTGTAGATGAGGAAATAGAATGATAGAGAAATTGCTCTCCAGAGGTCACGTGGCTAGTAAATGGCACAGACAGGATTTAAACTGTGGTCACCAGTCTCCAGAACCTAGGCATTTTAAAAAAATTAATTGAAATATGTACAGCAAAATATTATATATTTGTAAGGTATAATGTGATATTTAGATGCAATCAGAGTAATTACTATATCTATCACATGAGACTACTATCATTTCTTCACAGTGAGTAGTATATTCAAAACCCTCTTTAGCTATTTTGATATACACAATGCATTTAACCTGCCTTACCCTGTTGCTTAAATCAAGGATTCTAACTCACATTAGGAGGCTATTCCTATCGGTACTGTTTGCTTGTATCTTTGAAACTGTGCTGACATATTATAGGATATGCTTGTTACTTGTTAGTTTAGAGAAAATTATGTTTGTATCCTAAAAAAACAAACTTCATTTCCAGTAGTTGATTTGTTCTATTATCTTAAATTATTAATATTCTTTGAACTCTGCAATTCTTATAATGAAAGTTAGCATCCACAATTCAACTGAAATCCCAAAGAAACACCACTTTAAGCACACAAGGATGGCTATAATAAAACAAGAGAGAATATAGTAAGAGTTTGTGAGGATGTAAAGTAACTAGAATTACATACACTGCTGGTGGAAATATGGCGCAACAATTTGGAAAGATTTTGGCAATTTCTTAAACAGTTAAATGTAAATTTTTCATATAACCTTGTAATTCCACTTGTAAGTACCTATCCCAGAAGAATGAAAATATATTTCATACACCTATTTGTACAAAAAAGTTTATAGCAGCATAACTCATAACAGACAAAATATTAGAAAGAACTCAAATGTCCATTAATTGGTGAATAGAAAAAGAAATGTGAGATATCTACACAATGGAATAATATCTGCCAGTATAAAGGATGGAATATTTGTAAATGCTGCAAAGTAGAACAGTCATTATGCTAAGTAAGTCAGATGAAAAAGACTACATATTGTATTGTATGAGTATTTAAATATGATGAATAGGAAAGGCAAATCTAGAAAGAAAAAAAAGGTAAGACATTAGTGATGGAGTGGAGTGGAGGGTGAGAGCAGGGAGGGACCCTTCAATGAGTACAGGCATCATGTGAGGTAACAAAAATGTTCTAAAGTGAGTTTGTAGCAACGGATGCACAAATTTTTAGCCAAAATCACTGAATTCTACACTTAAAATGAATAAATTTTGTGGAATATAAATTAGAATTCAAAAGGTCATGAAAATATTATTTCAAACCATTCCTGTATATGTAAAAATTAAATAATTCAAATATATTATTTTAAAAGTTCAACACAAAATCTTTTTATTCTGAATAATAAAGCAACTTATAAAATACTTTCAAGACTTTTAAACACAATACTATTTTTGATCTCTTAATAGGAAAAAACAGATATTATATCTATTTAAAAGCTTTTGAAAGGCATTAGGGTCAGACCACACAGTGACAACATTTAGGTTTAATTCCATGAGAATAAATGTAAAGCTTACATAATTACAAACAATGAATTTAAACAATATATCAATCTAAGAGAAACTTGAAACCCCAAGTATTAACCAACAGTTTGACCAGTATCACTAAGACAGTATTATGCAAAATGTATTTACCTGTTGCAACAACCAGGACATAGCAATTTTCAAAACTTAAAAAAATCTCAATAATAAATGGGATTTATGAATTATAAGCAATTAAAAAATGGAAAAGCATTATCATCAATATTATACTTATTATTGTTTATAACTAAAAATAAATTTAAATGTTCAAAAAATATAAGAAATAATTGCACTGAAGTAAATCAAATTGCTTAGCTCTTTTGTCACTACAATGGTAATTATTTGATAATAACTATAAATTTAATAAATACAAAATGGAATGTAATTGTTTGCATTAAATCACATATTTATTGTAAGACATAACTATGTAAGAATATTGCAAAAATATTTTTCAAATAGTACTAATAAATAAATAAGGCCTGTTTTAATATAAGCAATGGACTATTTTAATATAAAAATATTATGTTTTGTAATAGAAGCTATTGTAGCAAATAAAGGACAGAAACCTATTTTAAAACTCTTCATATGATACACAGCTATTCCTTGTTGAAAGGCTCTGACGATCACAAAAAAATATATCTCGGGTAAGGGAAAATATCAACAGAATTTTAATATGGAGAAAGGCTTCACTTATAATATGAAGGAAAATTTATCAGTGAGCTCAGTAGTCATTTCTTCATTCATCCATCCATGTATTTATTTATTTACAAAATCCCTAGCATATGTGCATTACTTATTTTACACCTCCTAAGGGTAAGTGACCCTGATATTTTTCAAGGCTGGTTTTCCTGTGTATGCTGAGAATGTGTGAGAGGAAAATGTTGTGTTTCCCTTGAGTTCTGTACTTGGCAAGGGTCCCACAGAATGTCTGTGCCTCTTTGATCCACATTCTACCCTGAACCACTGCTTCCCTGGTTGCCCTTCATCCATGGAACTCCTGGGCATGATTCCTTTGGCAAGATGCTGCCCAGTCTTCCAAGTGCACCAGAAACCTTAAATAGGACCAGTGATCACCTTCTTGTTTGTACAAACATCATTGAGGATACCGGAATGAAAGTGTCATAACCTTTGTCTTTTCAAACTTATCGTATAATATTTCCAGATTAATTTGATCCATATTGAAATAATCTGCTTAAATAACATCAAAATTTTCAGCATAAATATCTTCTCATTATAAACAAATAAAATACACACTCAGTCTTTTAATATTTAAAACCACTCACAATCAACCCCTTACTATTCCATGTCCAATTCTTCCTCCAAATATTCACAATGAAATAAATGTATTTTATGGTTTCTGCATTTTTATTAATTCTGATTCTCTGCTTTGAAAGAATTTCAGTATTTAACCTGTTAATACCTTAAACATATCTCTTTCTTTCTCTTTCATCAGCCTTTATATTGTGAAAAACACTTCCTTAAATGAATCCTTAGATTAGCATTAATTTTGTTGTGGCATTTATTTTACTCTCCCTTGAGTTTAGGTTATGTGCTGCACACCCTTTTATATTTGGTAAAATATAAAGACCACAGCATAGAAACAGCAAGTATATCATTCATTCATATCACGTATGGTATTATATGAGATTGAATTATTAAATATTGTGGAATTTTAATTATATTCTTAGTATTTTATTGATGAAAAACTAAATGTGAAATATATGATTCTCCTAAAACGGTCTCTCTACTACTATTCAATTGTTATCACTTCTTCATTTTTCACATGTGGAAATCCAGTTGATCCAGTGCCATTTATGAAGAGACTGTTTTTACGCTGTCAAAAAGACTTGTCCAGAGATATGAGTTCATTTCTAGGTTTTTAATTCTATTTCATGGGTCTCTCTTTCTATCTCTCTCTCTCCAACTTCAAGCTGATACCACAGTGTTTTGATCGTGGTAGCTTTGTGGAGTTGTTAAACTCATGAAGTATGAGTGCCCAAAATATTATTTTTTAAGATTCTTTAGGCTATTAGGAATGGCTTACAGTTTCATATGTATTTGAGGATCCAATTTTCTTCTTCTGCATTAAAAATACTGTCAGAATTTTTAAGAACAAAGTTCTCATATCTAAGAGTAAAACTGCTACATCAGAGTTATATGCATTCAACTTTGATACTTCCAAGAGAGTTTTCCAAGTGCTTGTGAAAGAGCAGTATATTGCTGTAGATGCTTGCCCCCATTTATGTGTTTTTTTCAGTTCTATCTTAAAAACTATCTATTCTAGTATGTGAGTTGTGGATTCTCACTTTGATATATTTTGCATTTTCTTAATGCCTAATGATAATGAGCACTTTTCAAGGGCTTATTGTTCATATATGTACTAACTTTTTTGAAATATTTGTTCAAGCCTTTTGTACATTTTTATAGATTTGCTTTTTAACTTGCTTTTGTTAAAGTCTTTATTCTGCATAAAAGTTTTTCCCACAAGTATATATTACAAGTATTTTTCTCCTATCCTATAACTTACAATTTCACTCTTTTAATGGTCTTTTTTAATGCCATTGTTCTTTTTTATAATTTAATAAAGTATAACTAAAATTTTATTTTTAGTATTAATATTTTTTATATCTTACCTAAATATTCTGTTTAAATTGGGACTGAGCTTCATTTGGGACTCCTGAGAAAAGATTAACATTAAGGAGAATTGCCTTTATTGTAGTAAACGCTAACTTATTATATTTATATTATTTTATAATGCTTTAGAAAAACACAGAGGTTATGGAAATGTTCTATATATTTGCTATCCAATATGATAGCCACAAATCACACAGGCCTATTGAGAACTTGAAATATGGTAATTCAATTGAAGAAATGAATTTTAATCTTAATTTAATTTAAATTAAAATAGCCATATTTGGTTAATGGACGCCATGTTGGACAGCATTTTTTCAGTTGACTCAATTTCCTGTGAAACTTGATTGGCACTTAATTTTATCACTACCTTAATTAAAAGGAAACAGGAACACTGAGACTAATATGCCTACCATAGAATGTAGTCTGGATTCAAATTCTGATCTTTGAAAACTAAGGGAATATGCAAACTACAACCATCATTAATTTTTAAAAAAAGGAGAGACACTTGCTTCAAGACATAAGGAAAGTAGGTAAGCAAAAAAAATCATTGAGCTAAAGATGAAAACTGAAATCATATCTTCTCTATCCAGACTTAAAATGGCAGCATCCAGAAATGGTTTTTGTGATTAAAAATGTCCTTGTATTGATTCTTTAAAACATCTGTTCAGTATCTCATTATAAATTATCCTATTTTAATGCTAAAAGTTACAAATTACTATAGTTAAACATACTTAGTTTGTAATGGTGTTGTTATTTTTATAAGTACCTTTTCTTATTTTTTAATGAAATTAGAAACTATAGACCTCTCTGGTCATTTTAGGTCCCACTAATAACTAAGCATTTTCATTTGGAAATATTCAGTTATTCAAAATAGAATCTACTTAGCCCCTTCTACTCATTATCACTCTTTTTCTATTTCTTCTTTTGTATTTCTTAGTGAACACTATCTCTAGTTTTCTATATCAGAAACTTTCTCTCACTAGCTTCTAATCCGTATATATTCTGGATGTCACTCATTTGTTTTCATCTCTTTTTGAACTTAGTGCATGATTATTAGGTAAGGAACTCAATCTATTTTTCATGGTTATTGCAAGATTCTTTTAACCTGATTTTCAGACCAATCTTGCATTTTCCCAGTGTGTTCTTCATCATGCTCCAAGGATACCATTGTAATATTAAACAGCAGCAAATTTTGAAAAACATTTCCCAACAGTATATTGCATGTTGACTATGTTCCAAGTAGCATGCAAGCCATGGAAAATACAGCCACAAGCAGAGAAGCTAAATCTTCCTCTGTTAACTATTAGTCAGTGTTCAAGCTTGTAACTCCACTTTATGATTTGCTTAATTCTCCTTCTGGAAAACCAACAGATAACTCCAAGGAAGTTTAACATGATCAAACACTATTTCTTTATTGTATTAAACAATGGTAAATCATTAACATGAGCTAGTATGTTGTTTTCTATTGCTTATGTAGAACACTACAGCTTTCGCATGTGATTGCTTTTTTAAATAAAGTTTATATGGGGAATTCATATCTCCACATGAAATCTATTAATACTCATTATATTCTGGAAAACTAACTTCAAAATATCAAAGTCCACAAGATAGAGTTGGGTGTTGTTGACATTTGAAATTTCACTTTTAAAGTTGACATCCATTCACTATTAGGTGTCAAATTTTGTGAAACTACAGTATAATAAAATGATACCCTAAATGTTCTTTTTAAAGAGACCCTTAAAATGATAATAAATACCATGTACACAACAAGAACATGCCAAGGGAAAAAATCAGGCAGAAATGAAAATTAGCATAAACACAATGTTCCATTTCATTTGAGAGCATTTATTGATTGAAGGAAAATGGAAAGAAGGAAAAACTGAACAAAATTGTATGTTTGCCTTCTTAGAACTACCATCTTACATGATTATCTGCCCCTCCTGCCTGCTCCTACATTTTATAAATTGAGGGCAGTGAGGATAGAAGCAACAGAGTATATAATATTATATACAGTAACAAATGGCTTTCTTTATTATCATTATGTCTAATCGATTAACTCCATTAAAAATATGGATTCACAGCCTGAGAAAATAATGGCATATAGCTTTCAATTTTTTTTACTTTGCAATTAATTGTTCAATTTTAAATAAACATTGACCAAAGTATGTTGTATGCATGTATGAGTATATAACAACAAATTCCACCAATGATATAATTAATAAAGCAGCAATTAAATATTTTAATATAATGCCATAAAAATAAATAAGAACTTGAGAATATAATTAATCCTCATGCATTCATTATCAACAATATTCATTGTTTATTTCCATCATACCAGGTATTCATTTAGGTTCTAAAAATAACATAGAAAAAACAGCAATCATTACCCTTAAAGAAAGTGAAGTCTGGTAAAGGAAATACAAAAATTATTGGTTATAATTAACTATAATATTTTTTGAAAATTGTAGCTATAGAATATTAGTGGCTACTGCATACAGAATTATTTCTTTTGTGTCCCAAACTATACTATATGTTGCATATGTGTCATTTCATTTGTTATTCTTCAGAACTCTTGAAAATTTCTGTTATTTTCAATGTTAGAAGAAGAAAAAAATGCTGAGAAAAGTTAAATAGTTTACCCAAAGGCCCACAAGCATGAGGGAACAAAACCAGCATAGAATGCCAGTGCAGTTTTATTTGAAATGTATATGTTTTTACATATATTGAAAGGCATCTAACCTAACCAAGGAGCTCATTCAGTTGTGCCTTGAGAAAAGTTGGATAAATACTCTGGAAGAGAAGATGAGGTACATGTTGCACTTGAAGAAATATTATTATTTTAATGAGAACCTAGACAGGTAGGTGAGAAAGTAACCATAAATGACCTTAGTTGCCATCATTTCACCATTAGAGTGTCCTGTATAATATATTTATTTCATATTTGAATCCATATGTTTCTCATTCTTTAAACTGTAATTCCTGAACTTTACTTAACATATTATATACACTTTTTCAAAATATTATATACCTGTTAACTACAGAGGAAATCTCTATGTAGTTTTCTTGATGATTATAATTCAGTTTCAATCCACTGTCACCAAGCCAATAGGCAACTATGAGCTACCTTTTAGTTGCTGAATACTAATTAATTAAATTTGAAACAAATTATTTTGTCTTCTATTGAAAAAAAACACATTCATATTTTTTCTTCAAAAAAGTAAAGACATTCTCTTTTGGTCTGCATAATTTCTTGATGTTTTATTTGGTGAATATATAACTGGTTGCATTTCTTAAAAAACTATGTAGTTGTTACTAAGTTCTAAAAGGAGAAGTATTTTTCAGCCCAATGTTTTGTTAACCTTCTTAATATATTATCAGCTTTAAACAGAAGAAACTATTAAGTCATTTAATACTTTTTAAACTAAAATCATCTTCTGTTGGTATTGCCAGTTTTTTTCTTTGATGAACCAGCTGTTGTTTAGTTTAGTTCTTTTGAGCATTTGCCACTTTTCTAAGTAACTGAATATCTAGTAACAGCAGAGGGAGCTCACAGTGTACTTTTTTGATTATTGCTAAGTTACAGATTTTTACTTCTGTTGCTCAATGGCAAGGTCATAAAACTAAAAGGTATATTTTATCAAGGGAATGTACATAAGTTTGTAGTGGTATATATAATTTATGAACTATGTTTTATAGCAATAAAATATACAGTGAAATATATTTGAAAAGTTCATGGTACATGCATTCATTACATTCAGTTTTGAATATTGAAAACTTGAACTTCTTTCAACTGACACTGCCCTGGATTTGTGTCTTGCTCAAATCTATTTTCTGAACCTCAGACTGATACCCACAGAGTATCTTTCTTTCAGTTCTTTACAGACATCTCACAGAGTCAGGAGCATCTTCCAGCTCTGTAACCCTGCCTCCCACAGTTCTCAACTCAGTGGAGGACAACATCCCCCTGTAGCTGCAAAGTACAGATGCCTCAGAGTCATCTTGACTTTCTGCTTTCTCTGAAATCTTAAGGATAATTCATCACATTGTTCTGTTAGTTATTTTTTTAAATATTTCAGAATCTAACTATTTTTCAATACCCCTATGCTACCACCAGTCATCATTTCTCATTTATATTACTATCCTGGCTTTTTCCTTTGTACCTCCCACTCTGGTCTATTCTCAGCACAACAGCAAGAATAATCTTTTTAAAACAAAAGGTATGTCATGCTATTCCTTTCTTTAAAGCGTTTCAATGCTTCCCCATTTTCCTGGATATAAAAGCCAACGTCTTTCCTGATGTCCATGTATGATCTCTTATCTTCCTTCCTATTATTTTTCTCATCATACCAACTTGGTAGCTAGGAAGCAGTTACTTTGGCTTTTTTAATTCTTACCAGGTGCACTCGGATTTTAGTGTTATTGCACCCATACTCCCTATGTCTGAAAAGCCCTTCTTACAAAGCTCTTCATGGCTAACTGCATCAACTTCTTTATTCTTTATTAAGATATTACCTCTCAGTGAAGTAGTCCCTGAGCAACCCATAAAAAATGGCATTCCTCTTCCCTCTGCTTTCTCTCTCTCTTATACTATATACTATTTTACAGAATTCCTTCAGTATAATGTATAATTTACTTGTTCATTATATTTAGTTGCCAATATAAATTGTAAGTGCCCAGAAGTCAAGGATTTTTTTAGACCCTTATGTAGCTTAGGTATATAGAGTAATTCTGCACACATAATAAGTACTAAAGTGTTAGTTGAATATATATATATATATATATATATATATATATATATATATATACACACACACACACACATATATGTATATATATGACATTTACTTAATTTTTATGGTGTACATGCTGCTATATTTTTTAGCACTTTTTTATAATAGTCATTCTCTTTATCAAATGCCTTGAGGTTTTTTCAAAACTATTCTTGGTGAGAATAAACAATTATATGTGTGTGTATGTGTGTGTGTGTGTGTGTGTGTGTGTGTGTATCTACTGTATTGTTATGTACTTTGTGTAGAAAGGTGCCAAACTTTGAAATAACTTTCTATTGAGAAATGCAGTGTTATTTTCTCACTTGAAAGATTTTGTTATAAAAATAATTAGTTTAGATCTCAAGTAACCTTTCTTCCAATTTCCTCAAAATAATAATGCTAATGTATTATGTAAATCAGATGAGTCCAATGGTATTTAAGCTGGCATTTTGGGCTAGTAGGTGTCTGATTGCTGTTAGAAGTGAAAAATCATAAATCTTAGCTGTTTAGCTAAAGAAATATGCTTACATCTAGATTAAAGCATTATTTATTTGTTTTTACAGACTCGTAAAATATGATAAAATCTGATCACTATGCAAAGTAGCCAAATAGCTCTCCTCTATTGTCTAAAGAAAATAATTAAAAGGCATTTTACCTGATTTCTGACTATCAAATTACAACAACTTGTGCTTTCTAGAATATACCAACCATGCTCAAACTCAAGGATCTTTGACATTGCTTTTGTTTCTTTGTTTAAAACATTTTCTGAGGGTAAACCACACCAGCTATTGCACAAACTCTATCTCCCATTTCTGCAGATCGTTCAGCCCCCACTGCAGTTAAGCACAGAATGTGACAATGTTCTCTGTAACTTCTCTTAGCCAGAGGGATCCGTGTCACTTCTATGCTAGAACCTATACAAACTTTCCACAAGCACACATTTATGTTCTTGCCCTTTAGCTGATGGGTGATCTTGCAAGTCATATGCTAAAAATCTAAGGAACTATCAGTCCTGGGTACCCAAATAGTCCTGTGGAGAATACTGGTAAGCTGTATGAAAACCCATCTCGAGGCTTACATATAAAAGAATATAACTTCTTCCTCTATCATCATTCAAATAGAAGGAGGTGAGACTTGATACAAGATTTTTAGTCTACCCTAACATAATGTTAACTAACATCAAATACCCACATCTGTTAATTAGATTCTTTTTTCCCTTCACCCTACTCCTAAGGCAAAATTATAATTCTCTGTTTCCACTAAATATCTAAATTTATTCCCTAGAAAAATGACAATATTTGATAGAAAACATTTGTTTGTATATTGTCTTCCTGTTATAAACCAACTCTGTAAAGATAAGAATCAAACCTTTTTACCCTTCAAGACAGAATATCCGGAACACTATGTCCTGAATATTTATTGCTTTATTAAACTAATACATGAATGAATGAATCAATAGCTTCAGAAATACTTTATATATCATTCAGCTTAGTAGCACCTCCTTTATTAAAGTATTAGCTCCTCAATCTTTAAAAACTACCAGTGCCTCTTATATTTCCTTTTTCTTTCCTCAATTCTCCTTCTCTAGTCACATATCACCGACAACAAATAGAAATCATAAACTGATGTATTTCATTATGAGAAACTTTCAAAATTTCATCTTGTCAAGTTCAGTTTACATTTTCAAAAAATTCATCAGTTAATATTCATCATTAACATTAAGATAATATAGTAGAATGCAAAGTCTAATAGAAATTTGTCAATTTTCTCCTCTAGTTACACATGAGAGATTCTTTCAATTTATGTTGGAAGCATAGACCAGTTAGTGCAGTAAGGACACAGCCTTCAAAAGGTCAATTGTTATTGTGTACAAGGAAACCTTAATGAAATTGCATTGCTCATACACTGGTAAGGGTTAATTAGTTAAATCTGCAATGCTACTTAGCAATTTTCACACACGTCACACAGTTCAAGTGCATACAATACAAAGCAATTACACAGCAGTAGAAATTTGACAAAGAAAAGCAAGACCAAATTCAGTAATGCCTACCTCTTTCTTCTAAAAATAATATAATTTTGGCTGAAAACACACTATCTTGCCAATTAAATTTTTCTATATTGGAAAACAAAGCATCAGTTGAGCAAAAAGAAAAATATATCAAGAAGTACAACTAGCAATTAAAGACATTTCACAACAACTATTACCAAGTTAGACACTTCCAGAATATAGTAAACCTCAGAAAGATGTATTAAAACAATGGAACTATAAGGAAACAGAATATGCAATAAGGTGATGCTATAGTGTGGATTTGAAATATCTCCTAAAAGCCCATGTATTAATGGCTTCCCCACTTGTGGCACTGTGGGAAGGTAGTGGAAACTTTAAGAGGTGAGGCCTAGATGGGAGGAAGTTAAGCTATTGGGGGTATGTTCTTAAAGTAGATATTGGGGCCTACCCCTTCTCTCTCTGTCTTTGCTTCCTAGCCAGTATGAGTTACACAGATTTCCTCTACTACATGCTCCCTCCATGACACACTATGCTGCCACAGGCCCAAAGCAATAGGGCCAAGTGACCATGAACTGAAACCTCTGAAATTGTGATCCAAATAAATCTTTCTTCATTATAAGGTGTTTTGCCACAGTGATAGAAAGTTGACTAATATAAGAGATAAGTGAAAGATATTTTATTATTTTTCCATATACTTTGAAAATTAAAATTAAATTCTCCAGTATTTCTTGGAAATAGGCATGCAATATTTTTTTAATTATTATTTTCAAAAGTCACCTCTGATATTTAGAGTTCCAGTGATCTAGCTCATTATATATCAAGGCATAGCAATTCAACATTATACACTTTTTATTATGACTCTATTATGGTTTGGATATTATATGTCCTACAAAACTCCTATTAACTCAGGAATATTCTGAGGTAATCATGATAGAATTATGAGAACTGTAAAACTAATCAGCCCAACCTAATTTGAATGGACTGACTGGGTGATAACTATAAGCAGGCAGAGCATAGCTAGAGGAGGTGGGTCACTGAGCGTATGTTCAGTAAAGGTTTTTATTTTGCAGCTTCTCTTTCCACCTCCAACCCTTCTCCATTTTCTTGTTGCTGTGAGAGGAGCAGCTTTTCTCAGCCACACCCTTTGCCCATGAAGCACTGCTTCACTTTGGGCAATGAAGTCAAACACCTATAGACGTAGACTTCTGAAACAATGAGTTCCACATAAACTTTTCCTCCTTTAAGTTGTTCCTGTTTGATATCTTGGTCACAGTAATGCAAAAACTAAATATACTCTTCATTTCCACCTTTTTCAAATTCCTACTTTTTCCTCGTGGCTTTCAAATATTCCATTGGAATGCTTTATTTAAAACAAAAAAGCACTTTTTCCATTTGCTTATTATTGTGAAAGGGAATATTTATAAATGCACATTTCTTAGGTGGTATTTTCTGTGAAATTTACATTTGAAAGAATTGTTTTATAAGTCTGTATAACTATTGCATTTGTGGAATTTAAAATATGCATGAAAATAATAGATTTAAGCAAGAAAAGAATAATCTATATTATGCAGTAAACTCTTGAGGTGCCATTGCTTTAAAGCAAGGTCACAGTGAGAATAATCAAAATCCATTTCTACATATTATTGGAGTAGGTTGAGTGTTTTAATACCACAACAGATAAAATTTCCATTCAGTGGAATTGAGTAAACTTCAGTATGACTTCATATGAAAACTATTAAAATTATATTTAATGTCATCACTCTATTTATTTGGCTTGATTATTATATTACCAATGCTCACAGTTGGTGTCTTCTCTTACTTATAATTTTTCATATCTACTTTTATTCCCCAAAAGAGTAATTTTTTTATAATATGAAAATTTTAAGTAGTCTCTACAGTTTCTAGACATAATCTCAAAAACTATCATTTCTGATGTTACTCACAGAGATTACTCTTTTTTTCCATATCTTTTAATTTGTGCATTATAGTTGCAGATGATAGTGGGATTCATTGTTACAACAAATGACATATTTTTTTCTTCCTTATGGATGAATAATAGTCCAACGTGTATATATACCAGATTTTGTTTATCTATTTATCCACAGACAGACACCTATGCTGGTTCCATAATTTGGATATTGTGAACTCTGCAGCTATTTAAAGATATGCATGCATCACTATAGTATGATGCCTCTAATTCTTTAGGATAAATAACAAGGATTGGTATAGTTGCAGAGATGATTCTTTTAAAAGTAATTTTAAGTTTCTTTCAACAAGAGTATATAAGTGAAAAAAACTTTAATGAAATACTTTAATTACTAAAATTTGGTTATCTGATTTATAATTTCACTGTTTTTCATAATTTCCTCCAAGTTTATAAATCATTCCAGAGGTATTTATAGTTTAGTTAGCATTTTACTAACTTAGTTCCTTTAAACATACATAAAAAATTGACATTGGAAAGTTGTTTGAAAAATATGCATTTCAAGAGTGAGACACTTTTCTGGGATGTACAGGACTGTATTTAGTATATATGCAGATAGTGAAGATGTACCATCAATAAACAAATTTTTAAAAATTACTATTTACCAAATTTTAGGGAAACGAATGATTTCTAATATCATAACAGAACATTCTATGAAGAGTGTGTACCAGAAAAAGACATCAGGCTCAAAAGTTGAAACAAGATGGCAGACTATTAGGTTCAATCCATGAAATTAGATTAATTGAAGAGGATAGAAATAGAAAGGTTGTATACACATATGCACACATACATTGTGTATTAGATTTAGAGAGACATAAAAATAGTTGTAAATGTAAATATAGATGCAAAGATTTAGAAATGTTCAGAAAAACATATAGATACAGACACAGATGTAAATACTAACACAAGAACAATTTTTACCCTATCCCCTGTTTCCATGGAGAGAAGAAGAAATGATATTGTGTCTCATGAGCTGAGAAGAATCTGAGAATGTTCAACTGAGTCTCTTTTTCTTTTCTTCCTGTATGTACACAGAAAAGCATACATTCTCCTTGCATTTTGTATTTAGTAGGTTGACCCTGCCAGTGAGGCAAGAACACACATGCAACTCAAGGAATAAATGTGTCATATCACAAACGTATGTCTCATCCCAGTCATTATCACCATGATGCTCGGTGCTTGACTTCTATTTTGGAAATACTTTTATTTTGACCTCACCTAGATTGGAAGAAGGTTATTTATTATATTATTTTATCCCTCTAATATATAAATACATGATTTTTTAAGAAACAAAATGGAAACATGTATCTTGTATGTTTGGATAACAAACAATGCTTCATATACCTTATAGGTAGTCTTGCAAAGACAAAATGGCCCATTAAATTAACTTAATCTGGAAATAGCATATTTTAAAAAATTCTCTGAGGATACAGTTATATCCATAGCTAACTCTTTATTGCTTGGAGTTTTTCTTTTCTTATACAGAAAATAAAAAGGAAAAGGGGTACCTCCACAAGGAAGGGGATAATTCCAACCTGAGACTGACCACTAAAAA
This sequence comes from Xerus rutilus, assembly GCA_028644305.1. Classification (NCBI taxonomy): domain Eukaryota; kingdom Metazoa; phylum Chordata; class Mammalia; order Rodentia; family Sciuridae; genus Xerus; species Xerus rutilus. Next base: position 39,797,441 of record CM053403.1, on the reverse strand, counting down.
TTCTGTCCTATATTATTGGAACCTTATATAAAATTTATCTCAACCATTAGCTCCATATTGTATATTCTATCTAATCCCTGAATTTAAAAAAAGAAATAAAAATTCAAAAATGGGAGGAGTGATAAGAAGTGCAAGGCACTTTGTTTGGCACTGCTGGATTTATAGAAACCATGAGACAAAATCTCTTCACTCATTCTTCAAAAAAAATTAAAGCAAAACTTCTAATGTGGACATAATGAGAAATGCAAGGAAAGTTCATTGATCATGCATAATGAGAACAGATTAGTCTCTAGAAAAATGGGAGGCAAGACCTTGAAAAGCAAATAAGCTTTCAAGGATATCTAAAGAGAAGCACAGGAAATAGAGATAGCAAAGCCACAGGTCAGATTCATTAATGGTAAAATCCTTTATTGCAGCAAGTACAGAGAAAGAAGGGTTATGTTAAAAAATTATGTGAAGAAATCTAGTTGAAATTTTCTGACACATGCAGCAAATATTTTATGAAAAAGATCCCTGTTTCTCCTCTTACAAAAATGTTCAAATCTAGAACAATCTAAACTGGTTTATGTAATGCTATTTTTCTCAGCATGCTCCAGTTTTTCTCTGTCATCCAACCTATGTCAACTATGATAAATTTATGATCTCATTTTTCTTCTCATTGACCCCACACTCCATGGACCTCCCATCACATAGAACTCAAACATTAGTGAAAATTTTCTTAGAAGCTTCTCTTTCTCTTGTTAAACACCTTAGAAAAGATCTGTCTACTCTCCTCTCCATCCTCACTGTTTCCTATTACACCTTCTTCCTCTGTGTTTCAAGTGCATTGGCAATTTCTTTGGCTTTTGTTTATTTTTGTTCCATCATGACAAAAGGTCTTTGTACAAACTGGAGACTCGTTTTTTTTATTATTACTATATCTTCAGAGTGCATTAAAATAGTATATAATCAATATACAATACATATTTGGGATATTCCTCCCACACAGGGCTCAAACTAATGATCTGGATATCAATTCCAAACAGAAATCATTTGAAGAAGGGCTTAATTATATTCTGTAAGCAGTGAAAAAGGATACAATTTTGTTTAGGTTCACAGGCCTTTTAACTTTAGAAGGCGTAAAGTTTCTATGGAACCACAAAAGACTCTGAGTAGTTAACGCAATTGTGAGGAAAAAAAACCAACAAAACACACACACACACACACACACACACAACAAAGCTGGAGGCATCAACACTCCTGATTTTCAAGTATATTACAGTTTTCACTGGAGAATTCTACTGACTGACATTTCTACCACATTTGATCAATTTGAGTGGCATAGTTGGTTTCCCACATTAATGTAATTGTAAACTATCAACTTGTTTCATTTCTATCTTTATATACAACTTTGTTGTATTCTTTGTTTTCTTTTTTAACATTTTTATGCAATCTATATTTTATTTTCTAAAATTGATCTCAGGAATAAATCCAATATTATGAAATAAAAGTTTATTTGGATTCATTTTTGGTAACTTTCCTCACTAGTCTCTTTGTTTCTCTAAGAAGTGACCCTTGTGGTTTATCAGGGAAGGTTTCTCAATTGAATCAAACAACTATCTAATAGGTAGAGCAATTTGATATCAAATTTTCACTTCAAATCCTCAGAGAGTTTTAAGGCCTCAAATGTTCAGAAAAGATAAAGGTAAATCCATGAAACAAGTTTAGAGGCATTTTTTTTTTTTTTTTACTTTTGACAAAACAATGAACACATGAAAATATTACTTTAAGAGCAATAGTGCAAATCCTGGAGTAAAGTGATAGTTTGACTCAGTATTAGGGCTAAAATTGAAAGAAAATGAAACATGATTCAGGCTAACTCAACACTAGCTGATGTTCCCTTGAGGAAATGTGGCCTCAGTGTTGTCAAATCTTACAATTATTTAAGAGAAACCAGAACCATGCAATTTTAAAATGAAATATCATATATGAAAATCTGAGTTAGCTAAACCAAGCCTGTCCAGGATACAGTGCTAGCCTCACTTGTGCCTTTTATGGGAGATATGCATCTTTTGTTCTCTGGAACTTACTGTTGTGGAGGCCATCCTTATTTTTCTTTAAATCAGTTGTGGTTAATACATTTTCCCTTCCAAGACATGAAGTTTCAGAAGTGCCATGGAAATTCTAAGTTTATAGATGTCTAGATTTAAACCCTTTAATTTTTTCCCATAGTACACTGTGAGCATTTTTACTTGTGAATTTGCCTTCAAATCTAGAACATTTTTTTACAACACAATTGATTTTTAAACTTTATTTTGTTCTTTCTTCTTTTTCTATTATATAGGAAGTTTCTCTAGATATTATTCTCTGTCTTATATAGCTATCATCTCTCTCCATATTTCTTTGTCTTTGCCCAATTCCTCTGCTTATTTGGAGAGTTTCCCAGAGTTCCCGTACACAGCATAGCCTTTCCCTAACCATCCTTCTTTTTCATTCTTGATTGAAAGAAGTGAAATTGGAGTATTTCTTGGATCATAAAACTAAGGATTACCTGATTTCTGTACAAGATAAGACTACAACATATGCATATGAATATACACACATTATATGTGTGTATATATATGTATACGTGCATTTGTATGTGTATATACATACATATTTTGTATGCATATATGCAAATATATACAGACAGAGAAATATCATACTTCTTTATCCTATATAAAGAAATATAATGAAGCTGGAGCCGGGTACAGTGGTACACTCCTGTAATCTCAGCACTTTGGGAGGCTAAGACCAGAGAATTGTGAGTTCAAAGACAGCCTCAGCAATGGCAAGGCACTAAGCAAATTAAGCAACTCTGTGAGACTCTGTCTCCACATAAAACACAAAATAGGGCTATGGATGTTGCTCAGTGATCTAGTACCCCTGAGTTCAATTCCCAGTACCAACAACAACAACAAAAGCTAGGAATGGTGGCATACATCGGGACTATTAAGTTCAAAGTCAGCAATTTAGGGAGGTCATAAGTGACTTAGTGAGACCCTGTCTCAAAATAAAAATAAAAAAGGGCTGGAAATGTGGCTTAGTGGTTAAGCACTCCTGGGTTCAATCCCTTATACAAAAAAAAAAAAAAAACTATATATATATATATATATATATGAAACAAGCTCTGGGACCTGGGACCTGTGCTTTCCCTTATCACTTTTCTCACACCCAAATATACAAAACAAAACTTAAGATCTTTGGATTTGGAGGATTTAAGTGGAAATGATAGTCTGATATACCCATCAAAAGCAGGAAGACAGAATATAGTCAGATTAGTTTACCAAACCCAGACCACTGCAAGCTCACTTAAGTGATATAAGTGGGACCTGTTAACCTTCTCAACTTTGCCATAGTGATTCCTTTTTCAGCATAGGGAATGAAAAGGAAGGAATGGACATTAAAAAGAGAAAAATACTAAGAACCTGAGATCCTATGCAAAGAAGATACACTGGTTCTAATGCACTTTTTATTATTTCATTGTAATCTTAACTCTAGTCATCTCTTTTCTTATCTTATTCATCTCTTTATATTTTGAATATCTATCAGGAACTTCTCAATTCATCTAAATCTGATTTATCATCTCATCTTGTATGTCATTTCATGGAATCTGCATTTTATTAAATTGTGATGTAATAATCTTTCATAAAATCTTCTCCTGTGCCCTAAGGGAAATGCTTTTGGTCAATGTCTTCTCCCTCCTCTATTTCTTTGGAGTATGCATTTTTTTCTTTATTATGAATGAATGTGGATATATCTGTGTGTGCTTTCTGATCTTTGCATTTTGAAACTTACTCAAGTCATAGTATAAGATTCCAAAACAGCATAAATGTACTGTTCTTGCCTTTGCTTTGTTTCATTTTTATTAATCTATTAAAACCCAGAACCTATTTCTGTACTATAAGGAGGAATTCCATTTGGTCACCATTATAATTGTCTTCTCAGGTATCAAATTTGTTGTACCAAAATGGCTGTCAGCTTTGGATAGTAACAAACAAAACTTGTAGGACACCATTATTCTGTTTTTTTTTTCTATTTGGTGCACAAACTAACTTGATGTTTATCCTTTGCAATCATTTTTAAATCTAATATTTCCTGCAACAAATAAGACATCATAAAAATATATTTGCAGTTTCATGCAGGTAGATTATGCTCTTCCCTAGTATTAACAAAAATGTCTTGCTATTTTTAAATAACTCTTTTTAAGAACTTCAGAGAGATTTAAGAGAGATTCAAGAGCCCTCTTGCCTTGGTGTGTAGCTGACCTTTAATGCCATTACTTCACATGACAAAAGGTTTTCTAAGGATCCCTCCTTCCAGGATGCCTACAGCTCTCAGCCTTTGTTAGGCTCCCTCAGTTTGATATCACACTCTTCGAATACAAACAGTTTACTATGTTGCTTCAAGAATCAGAGCATCTTTTGTTGAAAATTTAAAATTTTTTGAAATAATGTAATATAAATCCATAATTAGTCCTTAATATTTCTTAATGACCTCTATGAGAAGACAAAGGAGATGGAACAGAAAATTCTGAAGATTCATTTTAGTCTGTACCATTAAGGTTGTTTTTAAAAGATGGAAATAAGTGATACCTTTACTCTTAAAATATGAAAAGATGTTATGACATACATACATACATGTAGTTTTTTTCCAGTAAATTTCACTTGATGACTTGTCGTTAAAGAGTTTGGGAAGGAGACATAACTCATCCATGTATCTTTCCAGATTCAGTACCAGTTGAGAATAGACAGAGTACTAGTGGAAATTTTTGAACAGTATCTGTTTTATTATTGTAAACCTGGATGAGTGAATGTAGCATTGACTTAAGGCCAAAATGCATTTTTTCTAATGTTACTTTCTCACTGAGTAAAAATTTTCCTACCTTAGCACAGAGAGGGCAGCCAGAGACCTTCAGGGTTTTTCCAGGTGGGTGAGGATGCTCTATGGTGAGGAAGCTCTATGCCTATGATATGGATGTATATGGGGAGATGTATATCACACTTGTCAGGAAACAAGAGGGCAACTCCCAGGGTAAGAGAGAAGGGCTCACTACATTAACACCCATGTGTTTGCAAGTTCTTGGTAGTACTAGTCACTCCTGAACTTATCTGGAAGCCAGAAGTGTTCACCCAAGAGAATTTGGAAACATAAATAAAAGGATCATAAGCACTTACCCTAACATTCTAACATTAAGTTCCTAAATCATCTTTTCATATACTTAGGATATCAAAAGGACTATGGCTGGATTTTAAGGGAGATACACAGAGACCAAAGAACTCTCAGAGTAGACTATCTGACCTATGACAAAGAAGCAATGAAGAGATCCTGGTTGGAGTATACATGATGATAACTTGTGCCATGCCCCACTTTTTCTTGGTGTTACCCAGTTCTTGGTGGGCTTCCACTGTCTCAAAAATTGTCTCCTTCAGACAACAGTACAAGCTTCCTATTTAGAACATGTGCTATAGTGCTTAATACCAGAAGAAGGGATTTTTTGGTGATAATTCAGTATATTTTAATAGACTTATTCAAGTGTTGACTTGTTTTTCAATATTGTTGCCCTATTTTCAAAGGACTGAAAGCAGTGGTTCAGTTATTTATATCAGAATTTAATTTATATGGCATTATGCAAGTTTTAAGTCATTGATAAGTGACTTAGGTTGAGTTGATGACTTTAGGGATAAAATAAAGCAAATTCAATTTAGAGGTTATGATAATGTGTGATATTAGTTTGGTATATATACTTTGCTTTTAGAAACTGATGTTTAAATTTATAGAAAATGTTTCAAATGTATATTTCCTATCCAAGCAATTGTTCTTTCACCCACTTAAAGTAAGAGGTCAATTTTATTTTAAACAAGCTCTTGCCAACTGGTAATCCCAAAGGAATTGGGATTAGATGACTAAAAACATATTGGGATTATGAAGTTGGAAAAGATTTTAAAAAACACATTTATTAATACGTCCTCATTTCACAAAGGAAGGTGGTACCAATAAAAACAATAAGTTGTAGTAAAAGAAGTAAGTTCTTTCCATGTTTTTGTAATGTATAATACCGATGGATGTATGTAGTTTTAAAACAAACAAAAAATTTCACTAATGTTATTGAATGCCCACTTGTAAAGAAATAGTGCTTAATCTTTGTCACAATTAACAAATATTTACTTTAAACATTTTAACAAATGTTTGACCAAATATTTTACACTTAACAATCTTTAATTTTACTCATTGAAGCTTGTCTTTTTAGTGTTATTAGATTTCCTTGACACTCTTACACTAGTAATGTTATGTTTTGCCTTTGCAAAAAGTTAAATAATACAATACTGGACTAAAGAGGCAAAGTGCCACTCACTAAATGAAGTTATGTGGTACAGTCAAAATGCTCTGTACTTGGTTATTCTGCAAATACAGGTAAAAATACATTAAGCAAATCCCACTTTAATGGCATTCACACATTATTCTATCAGTATCATGTAACCAGTAAACTGAAGTTACTAAAGTGATCTAATACAGAACAATTAAATGATTAGGCTTGCATATATTATATTTTTATAAAATTATGTCTCATGCATTGAGGTTAAATTAAAATCTTTTTACATCCTCATAATGATATGTTTGATTTTTTAAATGAGAAGTTGTATTTTACAGAATCAATGTTAGCATTCTCCTATTCACTTTTGTTTTAATTACTCGTCATTACACCCGTGACAAGGATTACAATGCATGGAGCATCACAGTGCTGAATTGTTGAACCTCTGGTGATACCACTGACTGTTCCAAGGTGCCCCCTCCAAGCTAGAAACATTATTCCTCCTCTTGGCTCCTGTATAATTTAGTGCTCATTATTGAAAATGCATCTGACATCTTTAGAAACATCTTTTAATGGTGCTCATTGTTGAGCCATTTCTGTAGTATGTGTCTAGAGTGCATTTTTATTTTATAAATATATAGATTGGTTAGTTCCATCTATGAGATGATCCAAGAATGAAACATAACTGCTATATCAGTGTCAAAACACATCAGAGATATCAATGAGTTAGGAAAAACACTTAGATCTTGTACATCTCAAGATAATTTGGATGCCAACACTAAAAATCAACTCATGAATCTAAAAATTTAAAGAGTAACTTCGATTTAAAAAAAAATTGCTACAAAAAAATTTTGCCAGCCCACATATTCAGAGCTGCTGCTTTTATATAAGTCTTCTTGACTGAATTAGAATAAGGTGCCCACTCCAGAAAAATAAATTCTTAAAAGGCATAGCTGTCCCCACGGTTAATACAGACTGGCTTAAATGAACTTGAGGAGATTCCTACTGGTTTTCAAATCTAATGCACTCCTTTGGCTTAGTCCCATGCAGAATTTTACTTAAATCTACACAGTTAGACTGTATATAGTTTTCCAAAGTCACTTCATAACACACCAAAAATAAGAGCTTAAGGAAGTATAGAAGTGCTGTGTTAGGTAATCCTCTCATCATCATATTTACTACTTGCTTAACTCCTGTTAGCTTTAAACCTTGGTCCAGGTATATCTTCCCATCCTGTGCATTTAGACTGATGGTCAGTACCATGAGAAACTGATATGATGTAAGTTATTATTTACAACCATTCTGAAAGTGTATTTTTATAAGTTATCCCTAAAATTTTTGCATAGTATCAATGATCATGCATGAGCAAAAATAAAACATTAATGAATTTTTCAATAGTCCAATTTTTCTCTACTATCTATACAGGATATAAATATTATATTTTTAAAATCAGACAGAAATGATAGAAATTCAGAAATAGATTCCATTAGTTAAAATCCTTCAAAAATATTTTGATATTTCTTCCTGATTTTTCTCTACAGGAGATTCTTGTGTCTTGACATGATCTCTCATTTTGCCTAAATGAAGTAGTGACAGACATTACTGGAATTCTCAAACTTTGAAAAGCCATCAAGATTCATTTAAGCTTTTACCAGTGGATTATTGAAGGACTTTACATCATTATTTCAAATGGTCAAATATCACACCTAAATTAATTACCAAATGACTTAAAATTTTTAAGATATTAGAATTGTATTTGATGCTAACAAATAAGCACCAGGTAAGTAATTGTCGTTATTAACCTCTTTGTAATCATAAAACCTTAAACTTATAAAATTTGAGAAGATTTTGGTTGATGCAATAAGAAGTTTACAAAAAATTTAAAATCTCTGCATACTCTTATACTTTTCACAATTTGCTCTCAGAAATCCAAATAAATAGCAACTTAAAAGGGTAAGTTCAGACCTATATATTTAGTTCAGAATAAGCAATGCAGACACCCTGTACATTTAGAGAGGGAAAGTCGGCAAAAGAAGGAATAATAAAAGTAAACAATGAAAATTGGGCATCTAAAAGAAGAAAAATATTATGTTGTTATTATTAGATTCCTTTTAAAAGTACCAAGTTTGTGCACTACCTCCTCAGGACCCACACACTTTGAGTGTTAAGGGGAGGAGTTGTTAGTACTGAAGTAATTATAACAAGAGTGCAAATTTCTGTAGGTGGGAGACAACTTATTCTAACAATATACTTATTTTAGTCTTAAACAATATTTCATTGAATCTGAATATTTAGGCAAGATTGAAGTTCTTCTTGCAATATACAACTCAAGGCTAGCAGTATTATTACACAATGGCAAAGATTCAGTGAAAAATATGAGGGGCTAACGTTTTATTTGGGATATAAATGAGTCAGGCCTTGCACCCTTGCATAAGGCTGAATTTCAGCATTGCCTTTGGCTATTTGCTTGCCTAATACCTTTATTTTTATAAATGTTAATAGGAATATTCTTGAAGCTTTAATTTAAATTTTTGAACTACCTAGATAAATTTCACGGAGAATAATTTTTTTTAAGCAGGAGAATAAATCCTACCCTCCAAAACTAAGTGCGTTTGCTCAGCATTATTCTGTAATTTTGAAACTTGTATGGGTTTCCATTAGTGTCATTCTCTGTAGAAAGATCTATAGCACCATGACTTAGACATTTCTCATCAATTTCTCATCAGAATTGAGGAGATTCACATTAGTAGCTAGTACTTAGATTCTGTGCAAGGATACCATTTCACAATTTCAAGCTTTCCTGTTGTGTTAATAATGTTACCCATAAGTGTACTTTTGAAATATGGATTGACCTTGAGATACTAGAGGGAAAATATCATTGGGAGTTGTTTGCTAGGTAACTCCAATTGCAAGCAAGACCAGTTACATAATTTTGTAAATGTATTGATATTTTCTTATTTTTATTCAGATCTGGTCCACTAGAACAGGAGTATAGGATACAAGGAAACCTTGAGCAGGGTCTGACGTATGAGAGTTCAATAAATATTAATGTAATTAATGAATGAAAGTGAGTTCCAAAGGCTGAGGCTCTTTATTCAACAAGAGTGCCTTTAAGTGTTAATGGCGTTTAGTTAAAATGCTCAGGCTCATATGTCTATATGTTCTTTCCTCCATTCATATAGCCTTCCTCTTAACACACTATCATAGGTTAAGATTTAAGAACTATATTTGATGCTAACAAGTAAGCCTTGGATAAGTAATTTTTACTATTAACCTCTTTGTAATGAAACAATACTAGACACACTTCTATGAATGCATTCTAGTGACGTGTTTGATATAACCCTGTTGGGGCAGATGAAGGACCTGAAGCACAAGGAAGATGATTAAACTGCCCTAAGTCACATGACTGGTAAGCAGTGAGTCAGAAAGAGAATGCAGAGCAGGATGGACTCCTGTATATGTGACTTGTATAGCTACACAGGGTCCTGAATTTATCAACCCTACTTCCTCCTCATCTATGCTTGATGATGCTATGTCAAATTTTGCACCTTTATGTGAAGAATTTGCCTGAAGGTCCAGAGATGTCATCCTGGTTCCACACCACACAATAGCCCTCACTCTGCCCTATCTCCTAGATCATGGGCCAAAAAAGCAACGCATAGCTCTTGTGAAGTGGGCTAATAGAAATCAGGTTCTACTCTTAACAACAATAGTCATACTACAAATGGGACTTTTTTTTTTTTTTTTAGTACTGGTGATTGAACTCAAGGGTACTGGATCACTGAGCCACATCCTCAGCCCTATTTTGTGTTTTATGCAGAGACAGAGTCTCACTGAGTTACTTAGCTCTTCACTATTGCTGAGGCTAGCTTTGAACTTGTGGTTCTCCTGCCTCAGCCTCCCAAAGTGCTGGGATTACAGGTGTGTGCCACTGCACCTGGCCAAATGGAACATTTTTATTTGACTCTTCCAAATTGAAGTTCAGAGGCACTTAGTCTACCAGAAGATAAATGAGTCTCAACTTGAGAACACAGGATGTCACTCACAGGTGCTGATATTTTCCATGTATCTGAGGCTCCAAAATTTTACCCCAAGGAATAGATGGTGGTCTTAAAGTGCTCCTGAGATTAAGTCATTGTACATCTCCAAAGAAACGCAAGAGATAAGGCAACTTAAAAGAATTTACATACTCTAGGAAGCTCACAAGAAACCTATTCAAATTGAGGAAGACGAGGTGTTCAGAAATATCTAACCCTGCACTCTGGCACTGTGACTACTTTGCTTCATCCCAAATCATGTATATAAAGAAAAATAGGAGGATCATAAATGTAAAAAACTTCATTAGCTGATTAATGGTGGGAGAAATGAGGATGTATATGGAGAGAATGTTTTTTAATTCCTTGTGATGTCAATCAGAGCCCAGAGTGCTGTACAGAACCAGCGACATTGATAACCTTGAATAGAGTTGTGCACCTGGAGTTGTGTCTGCTATTGAATACGGGAGGACAAGACTCCTTGGGAATAAAAAACCCAAGTCCTATATACTTCATTAATGTCATGATAACACAAAAACACCAATGGATTAGCACTTTGTGGGTAGCTAAGAGTTTAATTTCTTGGAACACTAGTTACTTTCCAGTGTGTAAAGACATGCTCACTTAGAGGCAGCCTCTATGATGGGTTTTAACACTGAAACTTCCCCAGAATCTGCAGGTTTAGGATGGGAGCTCTATCTATTGCTTCTACTCATAAATGTAGTTGCTTAAAATAATGCAAATTTATTATCTTAAAGTTGTTTTGTTTGTTTGTTTGTTTTGGGGATTGAACTCAGGGACACTTAACCACTGAGCCATATCCCCAGATCTTTTTTATTTTATTTTATTGATTTTATTTTATTTTATTTTTGTTTTATTTTGAGACAGAGTCTTGCTAAATTTCTGAGGCTGGCTTTGAACTTGAAATCCTTTTTCCTTAGCTTCCCAAGCCACTGGGATTACAGGTCTGCACCAACCTGCCTGGGTTATCTTAAAGTTCTTGAGAAGAGAAGTCCAAGAGCAGACAACAGGGCTGTGGTCTTTTTAGAAATTCCAGAAAATAATCAATCTCCTTGTCTTTTTCAGCTTCTGGATGCTACATGAATTTATTGATTCATAGTCCTTTCCCTACATTTTAAAAGATGGTAACCAAGTTGAGTCATTGGGTTATTTTGACCCTTATTTCTTTTATCACTTTTTCAATTCAGTCCTGATCCTCCTGCATCCCTAATATAAGGACCCTTCTGAACACATTGAGTCCACCTATGTACTGCAGGATAATCACCCCTTCTCAAGATTCTTAACTTGATCATAAATACAAAGTATATTTTGCAATGTAAGGTAACATATTCATATGTTCTGGAAATTAGTAGGATAGACATCTTTCTCCCAATAATTAAAAACACATGGGACTGGGATTGTGGCTCAGTGGTAAAGCGTTTGCCTCGTATGCGTAAGGCACTGGGTTTGATCCTCAGCACCACATAAAAAATAAATAAAATAAAGATATTGTGTCCATCTACAACTAAAAAAAAAACATTAAAAAAGAAACAAAGACCCATAATAAGAGAAGGGACTGTAACTTTTGAGGATAATTTTCTAAAAATTCCATCATCTCTGGAGGTCAAAGATAAAAATTATCCTGTAGTTTTTCTGTGGTCACAAGGGGAACATTTGCATTTTATTAAATACCAGGACAGTTCAGGGACATGTGACAGCCCTGAGAAACAGTGTCTGTTTCTCTCATCAATTGGAGAAGTCTGGAGAGGAGCTGATTATTACTCATGTTTAGGCCTCATGGCAGTTAGTCAGTGTGGGAAGGAATTAGGGCTAAAAATGACAGGAGGTGGTAATTTCCTCCTAACCCTGCTTTAGGTAATTTACATTTGTCACAGGATAATTTACCAAGCTGTTGATTGCCGTCTCCACCTCATCACCACAGGAAACTTGAGTAGCATGAAAAGCTAATTTTGACCTCCTCTCTTCTTGGAAGTTTTGGATTTTTGGTCTCAGGGATTTGAAAAACCTTTTATGCTTCATGTTTCAAAAAAAGAAAAACATAGGCACTTGTTATATATTGTGATCTGGGTTCTCAAGTAAGAAGGAATTTAGCTGGGTATTTTGGAGAAGGAAGAGATGAAGTCCAGTGTGGGATATCTGTGGATTGATAGAGGTGGTTATACAAAGTTAGCAAGTGTGGAATGGTGAGGAAAATGGAGACAATTTCCTTCAGAGTCAGGAATTTTTGTGGAAGTCCCCAACACTTGACATTCGGATTGGGTAGGCGAATGTGCTTGTTGGAAGGTCTAATTCAACCTACATCCCCAGCTACATCAACCTGGGGATGTAGCTCAGTGGTGAAGTGTTTGCCTTTCCATCCGCTAGTCTCCCCTAAAGTTGCTAACAACGGATGTTTACATTATAATAAATAATTTGGATTCTAGGGATAGAAAATATAATTCAACTGAATTAAATAATAAGTGTGAATTTATTTCATCATGTACATGACAAACCTGAGGTGAAAGCTGCAACCAGTCAGCAGGGTGGATGGCTTCCTCTCATAGGTGGAGAGAGAGAAATAAGGAAGAATATCCTTGGCCTTTTACAGATCAGGCAGGCTTGACACTCACAAACCCGGATGATGGTTGCTTCAGACAGCTCATGAATTTCAGAGAACCCAGCTCTTCCTAAGATGTACTCCTTTCCATTTTTTGCCCTGGAGATCACAAGCCATTCTCTAGATTGTCCCATGTTATAAAAGGCAGATCCTAACCTCAGCCTTCTCTGTCCCATCTCACTAGAGACCGATTCTTTCCCAGCATCCAACCTCCTCAAGAACTCTGAAGCCACTGTGCTTAACCCTCTACACATGTGCTTAACTCATCTACTGTGCTGCACAAACTTTACACATTGGCACATGTGAATAGCTATTTGTTAAATGCTATTAAAGTATAAAGTATACTGCTTAATTTTGGAAGTGCAATAGCAGATATAAGTAAAGATATATATATACACACACACATATATACACATACACACATACAATAATGCCTGTTATGACATCATTCACAACAGAATAATGTAAACATGAGTTGAATATCTGTGAGTATATGCCTGCAATAGAAGGCTATAGAGTTAATATATACAGTATACAGATTATTTAATTTCCTGTTGTATTATTTTTATTAAACAGAAAAGACTGCAGATCCAATTATGTGACATTCCAATTATTTTTAAAATCCCTTATGTGTCTTTGTGTGGCTATCTGTAAGTACAGAAAATATGTATAAGAACAGAGACAATGAGAATCAGCATAGATTTATAGAATAGGCAATAATTACACCCATCAAATGTTTAAGAATGGTTGATATTAAAAAATTAATTTAGATTTCATTTAAATTTTATTTAATTAAAAATGAATGGTAGACTTATGGGTGACTTTATTTCAATTAGATGAGAAATAAATGCCTGCAGAGTTAATGGCATACCCATTATAACTCCATCACAGCAAACTCAGCATTGATATAATAATGTGAGCAATAATAAATCTCATCTCCCCAAAAGCCTTTCCTATGGAGGTGACCAGGTGTGTGTATAGACAAATTAGGATAACTTATCTCCCAGAAGTGTCTTTGACTCATGCCAGGCAAATGATATTACCAGTAAGAAAAATAACCCATTGTTTATGGAAAGATTAGGTGTCAGACATTGTTACAAGCATTTGTACATATTCACTTGTTTAATCCTCATGACACCTGAGATTTTCAGTAGAATATATCACTCTCCTTAGGATGAAAACTGTGGAATACATTCCATCCCCCTCTATGTAACTACTTCAATATATGCTTTACTATTATTTCTAAGCTTTACCTTCAAAATCCTTTGGTTAAAATTTTAAAATATAGACTAAAATAAGTTAAAATATCAATTACTTCATTCACCAAAGGTTTGCAATGAAAATTATACTTGCTTCAATACAAAACACTATTTTGATACATAATGTACATGATAAATTATGTTAAATTTATAATGTGAGAAAAAGATAAATGCAGAAGACCAAATACACATGGTCTGAGTAAAGTATAAACTGAAATGGGTGCTGCTTATGAAAAGACGTCCTGCCACGTTCTCTCCTGTAATCTGGGAAGTCAACCTCATGATTTTCAGTTACTCATACCTATTCTTTCTTTCCTACATCCAATTCACTGTAAACCCTAATTTACTCCTACTGTTACAACTCCTACTGCTCTATTAATTTCCAAGCTGCTGTAAGTGTCCAAGGGCACTTAAGTCAGCCGTGTTCCAAAAATACCTTTTTTCTTCCTATGGAAAAAAATTATCTTATTCTTTCAATCCATTTCAGTTTAATAATAGCCTCCAATGACCCAATGATACCAAAGAATTTGAAGATTACATAACATTTTCAGATTTTTGAACTTGAAAATCTTGAACACAATGTCTGGTTTTTTTTAGCACATTCTTACTTGCCATTATCTTCTCTTTCATTCATTTACTTCTTTTATCAGCTTTGTTGAACTTTAATTCTAAAACCAAACAAATACATAATTGGATTTTTGCTGAAAACATAGAAGCTCCCCTTTCTTTTCATTTTACTAAATTTTAGTAACTAATTTTTGTTTTTCATTATTGACTTTGTATATGTTGAACAACTATCTTTACAGTAAAGCAAATGGGTGGTAACTCATCAAGGGAGACCAACCACTCTGATAAACCTGTGTGAACATGAGTGTTGATGTTTATTTCTGAGAAACTATGCACCCACTCACACTTTGTGCATAGATAAACCATGCAAAGAAGATGGTTTTATAGAATGCAATCCATCATTTTATATAGTACTACTAAATTCTTGGTAGGGTGATTAGTAATGGATGAGGAATAAGCAATGGGAGATATACAGTTCAATCAATACTTTTTGCTCCTTGAATTTGGTTATTTTGAAACGTTGCCCAGGTCTCAAGTCTATTTCAAGTATCTAATTAGATTACAGGGAAAAACAATGTGCAGTGCCTTTCCATGTGAAAATCAAAGGATATATTCAAATACAAGCTTGTTAAAATTATGGCAATAAATATCCTGTGTTTCATGACAATTATATGTGGTAAATAGTTTTGTGTTACAGTACATAAAATTATTATTATTTTCTACTAGAAGTAAGAAAAGCATCATAGAAGAAAAACATAAAAGGACTATCCGGTTTTAGATTTAAAGAATTAGTGAAAATTTACTAGATGAAGAAATGTACAAAGGAATCAGAGAAAAGTCAAAACGAAAGACTAACAAAAACCAAATCATGGAAAAACAATGTAGATGGACTCTTGAGAGTAAAGCCCAGAGATTAAAGCACACTACATGTTGTTGATGAATGTGCATCTGTTTTAGTCAGCTTTTCTGGTGCTATGACCAAAATACCTGACGAGAACATTCTAGAAGAGGAAAAGTTTATTTTGGGGCTCATGGTTTTAGAGGTCTCAGTCCATAGATAGCTGACTCCATTCCTCAGGGCCAGAGATGAGGCAGAACATCATGGCAGAAGAGTGTAATGGAGGAAAGCAGCTCAAGACATTGCACCAGGAAGCAGTAGAGAGAAAGAGAGAGAGTCAGTCTCCACTCACCAAGTACAAAATATATACCCCAAAGGCATGCCGCCTAGTGACCCACCTTTCCAATCACACCCTACCTAACTCCAGTTACCATCCAGTTAATCTCTATCAGGAGATTAATGCATGATTATGTTAAACTTTTTTCTAACACAATCATTTCATTTCTAAACCCAATATCCAGCCCAACCACAAGTTGTATCAGTTAAAATTTATCCAGAATTCAACTATTTCTTACTCCACTTCAGAGCTGCCACTCTGATAAAAGTGATCATTATCATTCATCTGGATTATTTTCATAGTAACCTGGGTGGTCTCCCTGTTTCATTTCCTGTGCCCCATTCAAAATAGTTGAACAACTGTTCAAAATGATCCACGTCATTATGATCTATTATATCATATTACAAAATTATTCATGTTATATTATTTCTAATGGTTTCCTGTCTCCTTAGAGGAAGAATTAAATTCCTCACATTTACCAAGCCCTGCATCAATAGGCCCTTCTTTTGCATTATTTTCATCGACTTTTTTCCTACAAATAAACACTTACTAAAAACAATCATCTAGGACAAATAGTTTCCTTGATGTTCTTTGATTATAACTCAGAGAAAGTAAGGTATTCAGATAAAGAAGAAATCATGTTTTCTTAGTGGGAATAACTTGGGGATGACACCTTTCTTCTTTGTCTGAAAATAAAGATCATGTAGAGAATATCAAGAGGAACAATTTAACTAGATAGATGACACCTATAAAAAAAAGTGAAGGGGCTGGGATTGTGGCTCAGTGGTGATCACTTGCCTAGCATGTGTGAGGCACTGGATTTGATTCTCAGCACCACATGTAAATAAATAAAGTCAATGGACAACTAATAAAATATTTTTTAAAAATGAAGAATTTGTAAAATAAGTATTTCTGGAAGAAATATATAGTGAGATCTCTAAGTATGACCCAGATTGTGAGATATATATGTATCCTGTGTGAATACTTTCCAAAAGGTCCTTTTCTCTAAGACTGTCACTTCATTTATGACATACCATGTCTTCTGCCATAAAATTTTATCAGCCTTTCTTCTCAGCATGACAATACTTACTCAAAATCCCCATGAATAGAATTTTAAAATGACAGGGATGACATGTATAAAAGAATCAATAACACTGATGTCCCTTCAATTTGAGAAAATAATCCAGGATCAACATTATGTGAGTGATAGACTGAATGTCTAAACGCCTTCTCTAATGGATGGAAGAGATAACAATTATCATTCACTGGGATATATACAATAAGGATTAATATTTTTCTTTTTTCTTCTTCAAGTTTCTGTATCACCATCCAAAGATGCTGAATACCTTACTTGTAGTCATAGCATCCCACAAAAGATTAATTCTCAAGAAAAGATATTTTAGGTAAATTAATTAAGGCAATTTTCTGATTCTTGGTTTTATCATGTTTTCCATAGCCTGAAAACAGTTATCCTTAGAGAATACACAGAATGGTCTACTAAAAACCAACTTACTGTGTTTAAAAAACATATGTATATTGTGATATTTATATCATCCAGAAGCAACAAGCAATGACTTTGTGGTGCTATTTATATAATAGATATAATATATCATTATTATTTCTAATGAACCATTAACATGTATCTACTCACTCTCTGTCTTCCACCAGGAATCATGACAGTAATTCCATTGAATTCTGAGTTATAAGAAACTAAGGAATTAGACTACTTACCATTAGTCCTAATCCAGCAAACCCTTAAAGGAATGAAGAGAACTCAAGTTCACCAGGGCTAAAGATTTAATATTGCCCCTCAGCTTTGTAACAAATCTCTATTCTCGGAGTAGGACCTGCCATAACCTGCATGATTTTGAAGCTATTAAATGACACACATGCTCTTTCCTGATAGAAATTCTAAGCTTTTAGGCTCCCTCAATGAGGAAAACTCTTCGGGACAAACTACTCTCCCCATTTTCTTCGTCATTCACTGAATAATTTTATACTTTGAAATGCAAAAGCCCATTTTCTTATTGATATTTTTAAGGTAGTTAATCTGAAATGACTTCACTTATGAAAACTTTTATCCTTTCCCTTATTTTGGATGACAAAGAGTGAATATTCTGAATATTTATCCCGCTTCTTTGTTTTCTAAAACCTATTAGAAATGAAAATCAGGGATATGATTTACATATTTTAAAAATTCTTGGGACTGCTTTAGGTCTTCAAAAAACTTACAAAGTTAAAAAAATATTAATTTTATATTTTACCCTACTTAAAAGAAAATCTTCCATTTTATAAACGTATAAAAGGGTATGTGGAGTAGGGAAGGGAATGAAACTGGGAGCCTGGAACTCTGAGGAAGGGATGGAGCTGGCAAGGTCCCTGGAGAGTGAAATTGGTCCAGATCCTAATGCTTAACAGGAAAATATGACCTAGCTTTTGAAAAAAATTAAATAAATGAATAATTTTGGGTTGCAGAAAAACTTTCTAAGTTGAGATGCAATTAAAAAAATAATAATATCACAGAAGAATTTTAACTTTTGTATGTCAAAAATGCTGAAATGTAGGAGGCAGATATCAGATTTATGAGAACACCTGCAGCACTTGAAATGTTAATATCTCTAATATAGAAATGAATTACAGCTTCCTTCTTTGGTACTTACTTCAATAGTTCCTTCCCTCTGATGATGCCTTCCTCCAGTTGGGGTGTATTAGTAACATTTATATAAGTTAATAAATTCCAGCGTATGGATACTGGGTCCTATAAAGTGTTCAAAAATCCAGTATATGGGTCATATTTTGAGTCCAAAGTTCAGCTACTATTAGGACAGATAAAATGAACAATTATGGATCTCTAAATGTAGAAATATATGTCAAGGAATATGAAAAATTTAAGACTTATTATGTATATTTCACAATTTCATTCTATTCCATAGAGATGAATGAGAGTTATCATACTCCTTTTGTGATAAATTTTGAGTTATATATAAAAATACATTTATCTTAAGTTATTTTACAACATCTGAGTCACTAATTATGTTTAATAAACTTAATTTGCATATTATTCATGATAATTTAATTTTTCAGTTTTTAATTAGCTAATATTGCCTGATTTCTATTGCTATGTTTATTTCAATAATAAAGATGTGTGTTTTCAAATATTGAAAATGTCAAAAACATTGAGAGAATATTATACATTACTATCACTTTTCTCACAAATTTCTCTATTTTACATGTTCTGCCCAAATTATTCTACTTTTAATTAGAAAAAAATTACTACTTAAAAAATTTGTAATTTTGCTTTTCTATATGAAGAAAGCATCCTTTATCTACTTAGTTTTTTGTATCGGTATCTTTTAGAATACAAATTGGCAAATTAACCACATAAAAAGACTATGATTGCTAAAAATTAATGAAGATTTAATATAACTTATAAAAATATGTTCCCTTATACCAAATTCAAATTATAAAGACATTATAAGTTGTCTTGCATAAATTAAAATATGCCTCTCATATTTAAAGTGATTGGTGTTAAAAAATCAAAGTCAGTTTAACTTGATTAAACTCCAAGGGACTAAATGTAAGGAATGAAAATGAACTCAGAGAAGGAAGTTTGCACAGTAAGTAGGCACAAAGAATGCTGAGCTTCAATCTGGGGCTGGAAGCATAGAAAGGAAGTAATGCACCTCCCTCTTTAATCAGGTTTTATCTTCTAATAGTTTTCAGAAATAGCCTGTGAGAGTTACGCAACAAAAATTCCTCCATGTACTATTTCCCCATTATTTGGAATAGCAAAACTCTACAGACACTCAGCCAGCACTGGGATTTATCAGGAACATTCCGTAGTGAGCTAGAAGGTCTGGTTCTGACTTTGCTGTTCCAATCTAGACTTTCTGACCAGGCTGTCAGAAATGGCACCAGACACGGAGAAAATTGGAACACTGAAACAAAATCTTTTAGTTTAAATATTTCATTTTCCTCTAAAACTAGAGATATTAAGACCAAAATTGAATTCAGTATTTTGACTTGTGTGTTCTTTAAACACACACACACACACACACACACACACACACACACACATTCTCATGATGTTAGCCAGTTTTTTGTCACTGTGATCAAAGTACATGATGAGAACAACTCAGAGTATGAAGTCTAGTTTGGGTTTACAATTTCAGAGATTCAGAGATCTCAGTTCATGGTCAGCTAGCTCCTTTGCTGTAGGCCTGAGGTGAGGCAGACCATTGTGGCAGAAGGGCCAGGTAGAGGAAAACTGCTCAGCTCATGGCAGCCAGGAAGAGGAGAAAGAGAAAGAGAGAGAGGAGAGAGAGAGAGAGAGAGAGAGAGAGAGAGAAAAGCACCTGAGGAGACAGAGACAAAATATAATCCCCAGGGCATACTCCCAGATATGCCCTGCCTCCCCTCCAGCCATTCCCCACCTGCTGTAGTTACCACCCAGTAGTCGATCCATCAAATAAAGTAATGCACTGATGTGTTCATAGCTTTTATAATTCAGTCTTTTTACCTCTAACATTACTACATTTGGGACCATACTTCCAACATATAAGCTTTCTAGGGGACATTAAGGATTCTAACCATAAGACAATCAGACAAGCAAACAGACAGACACACAAACACATACACAACACATACACATTTCTTTATAGATTTTTTCAATACTGTAGTTGCTTTAAGAATAAGTTACATCCATAAAAGTTTTGTTTCTCTACACGTCTTTATGTCAAATCTCAGCAAATCTTTATCAACAACCAGCTGATCTAGTTAGTCTTTAGAGTAGAATATATCAAATTACTGGGGCAACTGGGTATTTCTAAAGTCTGAAAAGACTCATCATTGACAGATTTTGCTTCATCAATCACAAATAAGTCATGATCCCAGAATCCGTTCTTCACTGTGACATTCTAAAGTGATAAATTATTGCTCCTTTTGTAGCATAGTCCTGCTATGGTTCAATAAGATCATTCTAAAATCTTCTTCAAAGGATAACAACAAACACCAGATCTCAACATTGTAAAAATGAATTTTTAATTCATTTTTGAACCATCAACCATGTATTCCAAGTAGGAATACTTTAAGGAGATGTAGCAAAGAAAACTTAGAAATATGTGAAGAAAATCTCTGACCTGGATGATCTAAACTATTGATTTCAAGATGTATTACAGATTTCATTTTCCCCAGTGGTTAGTTACATTGCTCAGTCTCATTTTTAGATACATAGTAGTAAATTTGTGTGCTGTATAATACTTGCTTATTAGGAGGAAAAGACAGATTGACTCTTCATCCATTCTACTTTCTTTCCTGCTCTGAACTTTATAAATCTACTTTTACCCTTTTGTATTCTCTTTACTTCTTCTTTCTTTCAATATTCTTTATTTTTCTTTCTCATACATTCATTTTTTGTATATGTATCCTACTTTTTTTGAAATGATGTGAAGGATTTTTTAAAATGTATTTATTCTACTTCAGTATACATGATAGCAGAATGCATTTTGATTCATTGTACACAGATGGAGCTCAACTTTTCATTTCTCTGGTTGTATGTGATGTAGAATCACATCATATATGCAGTCATACATGAAATTAGGGCTATGATGTCTATCTCATTCCACCATCTTTACTGTCTCCATGCCCCCTCCTCCCTCCCTCCCATTTGACCAAAATTCTTCCATTCTTCCCATGTCCTCTCCTCCATTATGGATCAGCATCCACTAATCAGAGAGAATATTCAGCATTTGGTTTTTGGGATTGGCTTACTTCGCTTAGCATGATATTCTCCAACTCTATCCATTTACCTGCAAATGCTATAATTTTATTCTCTTTTATTGCTGAGTAATATTCCATTGTGTATATATCATGGTTTCTTTACCCATTCATCTATTGAAGGGCATCTAGGTTGGTTCCACAGTTTATCTATTGTGAACTGAGCTGCTATAAACATTGAAGTGGCTGTGTCACTGTAGTATGCTGTTTTTAAGTTCTCTGGATATAGACTGAGGAGCTGGATAGCTGGGTCAAATGGTGGTTCCATTCCAAATTTACTAAGGAATCTCCATACTGCTTTCCAGATTGGTTGTAACAATTTGCATTCCCACCAGCAATGTATGAGCATGCCTTTTCCTCAACATCCTTGACAACACTTATCGTTGCCTGTATTCTTGATGATTGCCATTCTGACTGGAGTGAAATGAAATCTTAGAGTAGTTTTGATATGCATTTTTCTAATTGCTAGACATGTTGAACATTTTTCATATGTCTGTTGATTGATTGTATATCTTCTTCTGAGAAGTGTCTGTTCAGCTCCTTAGCCCATTTATTGATTGGGTTGCTTGATTTTTTAGTGTTAAGTTTTTCGAGTTCTTTAAATATCCTACTTTGTCTAAGGAAAAATTCCCTACCTTCTAAGGAAATCACTGCTCTTAATCCCTTTTGGTCAAATTTGTTTCCTTACCTGGGTAATAGTTTATAGTAATGCTGACCAAATTTGAGGGTTACATGTAATATAAATCTAATAAAAATACTTTGAATAATCAATCAACACTCTTCCTATTGTAATGTAAACTGTATTAGAATAGAGATTTTACTTTGCTATTGGTGTATTATTTGTTCTTCAAAAGTTCTTGGTGTATGATCTAGAAAACATCAGAAGAATAGAAAACAAGGAGTTGCAGAACAGGGAATCTGAAGGTGGCACAGAATCATTTTGGAAATACATTCTAGGTATACATAATTTCATTTTTGTTTGGTTGTTGATTAATATAGTTCAGGATTAGTCCTTTTGATGAATGAAATAAAATATGATTTTTGAATTACAATTATATAAACTAAACTTTTGTTGTTGTGGAAAGAGGAAAATTGGATAAATTTGAGAGATTTAGTAGTTTAGTGTTATGTGATAATACATCTTTTTTAAAAAGTAACAAATTTAAGCACTTTCTTCTCTTTTCTTTTTCTTCTTTTCTTTAAGTTGCAGGACTTCTCAAAGCCTTTATTTATTAATGTACATGGTGAATCTCTAAAAGGAGAATTTATTATGCATTTATTTTTGTTTCCAGATATTGAACCTAGAGGTGTTTAACCACTGAGCCATATCTCCAGCCTTTTTTATATTTTATTTAGAGATAGAGTCTCACTAAGTTGCTTAGCACTTCACTAAGTTGCTAAGGCTGGCTTCAAACTTGCGATCCTTCTGCTTCAGCCTCCCAAACTGCTGGGATTACAGCCAAAGGCCACCCTACCCAGCTTATTATGCACTATTTATTCTGATTTCAGAATATCTTTTTCTTGGTACTCATTAATATTATCTACAATAAATTCAACAGAAAAACATTTTAATTTAAAAGGAAAATGAGGCACAAATATATGGAATGACAATTCCAAAGTCACAAACTAGTTTCTGTAACAGAAAGATTAGTTTTTACACTTTCTGATTCCCAATTTGATAGCTACTTTTTTATACACAGTTGAAATCATAGAAATTAATAATTTGAAAATACTAAGTAGGGAATGATAAGGTGGAGAAGCTCAGAGGCCAGAACTTCAGGAAAGCACGCATACTATGAAGAAGAAAGTAATATTTTAACACAAAGACTAAGATATTCTAGTGTCATAAATTCTAAGTGGGAAAAGTATCAAGTAATATAAAATTCATTGTGTAAAATATTCCAGAAAACTAGAGTGGGAGAAAAAGTAAAGGAAGTATATATTACTTTGGGATATAAGACTGAATAAAATTTATAATCAATGAAAGAGAATTCATAACATGATAAAGTGATAGCTCAGAAGAAAATGAATGAAAAAGCAGAACTAAAAGGTAGGAATTACACACACTAATATAGACTAGTATTTTTAGAATCCAATGGTAAGTAACTACAATCACTCTTAGTGGCTGGATGAAGCAAGTTAATTAAACACACTAGGTACTGTTCCTGATATAATCAAGTGTTGAATATATGTGGCATTCCATGTATGCACACATTAAATGAATGTATGCAATGTGTGTGTCCTTCCTAGGAACTGAATTTCATTAGACATTTATGCCATAACACAAAAGTAAATTGAAGATAGTAATACTTTATTTTTTCTGTGTTGGTAATGACTATGTACATAATATAATCTATTTTTAATTCTTATGTTAATGAAATATATCTTTCATATATTTTTAAAAAGTTATATTAATATATATGTAGACAAAAATAAAAGAGTAAGTGTAGAAGGGAAATAAGCAAGCAGACAGGAGGGGTTTACTAGTGTAAAGATCTAACAAAGGTAAAGGGTATTGAATCAAAAGCATAGTAACTATCAAAAGAGGGAAAGATGTTAATGTTTAAAATCAGAAAAGGCAGAAATCAGAAGTGACTGATCTGAAACCTGAAGTGAAAGTAAAACTTGATCAAAATTTAATAAACATAATGTGAAGTTATTCATCACCATCATTGAATACATTTTTTATAAACAAAACTAAAAATTAGGGAAAATGTCTTTAAGCAAAGTGATTTCTTTATAATAAATAGTCTAAAAAAGTGATGATTATGAATAATTAAATCATTTCTATGTTGGTAAAATATTGCTACCATTATTAAGACAATCAAATATCTGTCTATTAAACTTTGCCTTTTTATTTCACTTAATTTGTTTTAAATTCAATTATGTATGTGTTTCAAGTACATTACACATATATTTTTACTCTTTTAATAATAGTCTGATATTTCTATATTTATACTTATCTAAGTACTGCTATAATTCTAATATTATCTAATTTTAATCTTCTATTCTATTTGTATTATCTAAATTTGTCTAGAAATAGATAGAAGTACGCAGAACATAATCCTTTTATTTACAAATCAGGACTACATTCAGCATTACAATTTATTCTCTAATTTATAAATGATGACAAAATAGATTGGTTGAATTAATGCCAATAATGCATAGTCACAGCATAAGTTTTTATCAGAGTAAAATAAGAAAAAATTTCTGTCAGTGCCAAACTGAAGAAAGAACAATTTCAGTCATAGGCCCACTTTCAGTCAATAACTACAGAGGAAATTATATCCATTATAAAGCGGGATTGACTTTTCCTAGACATTCCTGGTGTTTGCTACATGAATTAGAGCTATAATGTACTATTCACTGCTTGCCTGAAAAGCATTCATTTGAAATGTCTTCTTTGTGGATAAATGTTTTTATAGTATAACTTATTTTGTTTGTTTATTGAACATCATTAATAGAACTATTGTTCTGAACTGATGATTCATACCGTAATGCATATAAATATTCCATTTTTTCACATAAATTCAAAAAAATTATTTAGTGACAATTTCTGTCACAAAGTAATAGAAGTTTACAATCTACACTGCTAACATATTTTGATGCATGTTTGAAAATAACTTGAGATAGGATAAGCTTGATAAGATAAATTTTATAAAAGCAAAAATAATCTTTAATTTTTAATAGGAAGAGAAATGAAATAAACTTTTATCATATACATGCTCAACTACATTTAAGACACTGGATGTTTAAACCTGGGGATACAAAGAAAATGACATTGTCTCTTTCCTTAAGGGTATTTAAAATCAATTTTGTTATTAAAAAACAGCAATAAAAGAGAATAAAATTATGGCATTTGCAGGTAAATGGATGGAGTTGAAGAATATCATGCTAAGTGAAGTAAGCCAAACTCAGAAAACCAAATGCCAAATGAACTTGTTGATAAGTGGATGCTGATCCATAATGTGGGGAAGGACATAGGAAAAATGGTGGAACTCTGTTCACAGGGGTGGAAGGGGGGAGGGGGCATGGGGACAGTAAAGGTGGTGGAATATGATGGTCATCATAGCCCTAACTTTATGTATGACTGCATATATGTTGTGATTCTATACAACTTACAACTAGAGAATTGATATGTTATCCTCTATCTATGTACAATGAATCAAATTGCACTCTGTTATCATGTAAACCTAAAGAGAACAAATAAATAAATTAAATATGAAAAAAAAAGAAAAAAGTACTTGCCAAGATTTGGAGGTTCATAAAAATTTTCATGTTAGAGGTTGAACCTGAACAAATAACTAATATTTTATTTTCTTCTTTTACTCTTCTATGTCACCTAACACCAGCCAGTCTACTGATGGACTCTGGGACTTGAAGTTGTCTGAATTTGAATCACTTTTGAAATCTTAAATGCCACTTCCCTGTCTATAGCCAGTCACTTCTTATACTTCTAATTCTTTCAGTAAATTTCTCCTTGGATTATATTTCAAATATATTAAGACTACTAAGGAAATTGTCAAAGTGAAGCAGTATAGTAATTAACATAATTGCTTTTCAAGTATTGAGGAGAATATCTTTGATATCTTTGATATTCTCTAAACATCAATTGTTTAGTTTCAAATCCTGGCTTTGCAATTTAGTAACTGTAAGTCTTTGGTTAAATTGCCTAGTATATCTTTCATAAGTAAGATAAATGATCATTTTTTCCTTTTATAGAGATCAGGAAGAACTTTATAATAATCTTTAATGTTTCTGCCATTCCAAACTAAGTACCAAGTTTCTATCCACAATTTTCCCTCCCTCATAACTCAATATGCCTGCTGGAGTTTAAACTTAAAAAGTATTTACTCTAAGCAAGAGGAAAAGAAAGTGAAGCAAGAGCCAAAGAACATCCATTCTCCATCTACAAGAGGGCTAGCATTTGCAAGCTTATTTTTCACTAGCTATGAAACTCAAATTGCTGTTCATTATACATAAAACTCCATGTGCTCAAATCCAGTTGACTTTGAGGTCAATAATCCATCCCAGAAAGAGTTGAAACTAGTGTAAAATTTCTGAGATGTGAAAAATGTAGAATAACTTATGAAAAAAGGTTAGTAACTCAGTTTTTCCAAAGAATTATGAGGTTTATTGATGCTGATGTTGGGAAAGTTGTATGTTGTGAGCTCAAGGAGTTAGTTGTGATCTAAAAAGTAGAACAGAATTAAAACAACATTTCTAATATAAATCCAGTAGTTAGTACTTAGTGTATGTGATGCACTTAAAATAGGCCAGAGATGATACACTGTTTTTTATATCTAAAAAGAAAACAAATGAATACTGTATCTAGGATAGTTAAGTGACTCACTTAAAAATAAACATCTGTCAGTCTCAGTATAAAATACTGTGTCAAGATCAGGGTAAAATATAGGTACTCTGATCCCAAAGCCATCACTCTTACTGGTATTTTTTCAAGAGTATACGCTTCACTATTTTATCATCAGTTTTTATTACAGATTTTATGAGGCATTTAAATTTTCAAGGGAAGAGGAAAATGGTAAAATCTTGAAAGAAGAACATCATGCTAAGTGAAATAAGCCAGATCCAGAAAGTCAAGGGTGAAATGTTTTCCCTCACATGCAGAAGCTAGACCAAAATAAGGGGGGAAATGTGAGGAGTTGAGGGTGAAAATTCCACAAAAATATAAAATTCCATGAAAATATACTCTCTACAGTGGAGTAGTAGACAGGGATTGAGGCAAAAGGAGGAGGGATAGAAAAAAGGAGAAACTTGGAATGAAATAATTCTATGTACATATATAAATATACCACAGTGAATTTCATCTTTATGTATGTCTATAATGCATTGATTTAAAAAAACTGTAAATAAATAAAAGAAAGAGTAGAAGAAAGGGAATAGGTGGAGAGGGAAGAGGGAGGGAAAGGAGAAGTGCTGGGGATTAAATTGGAATAAATTATATTCTATATTTATATAATTACATCAAAATTAACCTTAAAGTTATATACACCTACAATGAAATAATAGATGAATAAAATGAAAGAATCAATCTTTTTGCACAGGACTATTTACATAAGGGAATTTCTTAAATCTGAAATTTTAAACTAAAAATATTTTTCTAGTTTGTTTCTTAGAAAGAAGAAAAGGGATTTGTTTACAGCTGAGGTTAAGGAAGATGAGACATTTAAGAAATTGAAATTCAGTGCAAAATATAATTAAAACAACACATTCTAATGAACAAGATACATTCTATTATAATTTTCTGTTTAACAATTAATTGTTTTTAACAGTTGGGATGATTCTTAGATTGGTAGATTCCAGTTATTCAAGCACTGATCTAAACTTGTTTGGATTAGACTTTCATTATTGTTGTTTTTTTTTAAATATTTTTTAGTTGTAGGTGGATACAATATCTTTATTGATTTATTTTTTTTATGTGGTGCTGAGGATTGAACCCAGTGCCTCACACATGCGAGGCAAGCGCTCTACCACTGAGCCACAATCCCAGCCCCAAGACTTTCATTATTGTTTTTATAATAAACTCTCAAAAAAATTATTTAAATCACTACATATTTTCAGGCTTTTACCATTTTAGAATAATTACCACCATATAATGCAGAATCTATATAATAAGTAACATTAATACAAAGCAGCATGACAACTTAATAGCCATTTGTTTCACAGTATGTTGGCCACAACAAGTTGAAATAACCAAAAAATAAAACCTTAGAAACTCAAAATCAATGATCTTTCAAAACTGATTAGGAAAAATAAGTCCAAAGGCATTTAAATAGTGAGTCTTAGCTCCAAGTGAACAAAATACTTCTCCCACATCATTTTATATAGCATATTGTATTAGTCAGCTTTCATCACTGTGACCAAAATACACTGATAAGGACAACTTAGAGGAGGAAATATTTATTTTGGTATGTGGTTTCAGAGATGTAGTTCATGGTCAGCTGAGTCCATTTCTCTGGGCCCAAGATGAGGCAGAACATCATGACTCAAGGGCATGGTGGGTGTAGGCTACTCACCTCATGGCCATCAAAAAGCAGAGACAGAAGGAAAGGAGGAAGGGGCCAAGGGGAAGTTGAGCTCTTTCAGGGCAGCCCCCAGTGACTGACCTCCTCTAGCCAGACCCCACAAGCCTATAGTTATGCTTTTAGTCCATTCAAAATAGGATGGACTAATTAGGTTACAGCTCTCCTTTTGAATCATTTCACCTCCAACATTCCTGCATTAACACAGAAGTGAAGTTCATATACTATCCTCCTATTTTCTGACAGAAAATAAAATCATTGCTGGCAATTTCGCCTTCATTTGCATTGGAGACACTTTTACTTACTTGATCAAAATCTATTGAAATGACAAACACAAGTGTCTCACTCAGCTTCATCATTTGTAGCATGAAACTTAGAGTACTAGCACTGTGACTTACCTTTAGATTTTCCTGGACATAATGCACTTAATTAGTAGGACTATCTTTTACTCACTTTATAAGGAACCCAGAAAAATAGAATCCAGGACCAACAGTGTATGTACAATGCCATCAGGACTATACGTCTCTCTACTTGCTCATTCTTTCATCCTTAAGATGTTGTTCTCAATGTTACACTTTCAAATCTGTTTCACTTCAGTCACTATATTCACAATGCAACATGAAAAAGAAAGCAGAGAGAGAAAGTGGTAGGATTGCTTTTTTCTTTTTGACACACATTGCTTTTCCTATATTAAAAACATAACACACAAACAGTAGGATATTATTTCATGTCAATACGTGGAAATTCACCACACAAAAAGTATTAATGAATGTGTACATTTAAAAAATATTTTATGAATACGAGCAATGTTTATGTATATGTGTGCATTATCATGTGGGTCTATCATTTAGATATTTTGAGAAATAAAATGTCTAGTTAAAAGCAATATTTTAAACTTTGAAAGCTATTGCCAAATGTTCTCCATATGTTGTATTGATTCATAATTCTAGAAGCAATCCTAAGTATTTGCTTCTTCACACACATTTCAAAAACAGTTTTTCATACGTGTCACCAATTTTATAGATAGGATTGAAATTTATTGTTTTAATTGGCAGTTATTTAAGTTTAAGTGAGTCAAGTTATTATTTTGAATGTTTTGGGGGCCATGTTTGTATTTCTTTTTTTGTAAGACTTAAACAGACCGAATCATTCTATAGCTAAAGAGTATTCACAATACATCATTTTATTTTAATATAAATTGGAATTATTTTGTGCATTTGACATAATTATTATGTCAAATTAATTTTTCTATATTAATATTATCATAAGATATTTCTTATGAAATATCTTATGATAATATTAATTTTAGTATTGGTTATTTTGGTTAAATTAACAATGTTTGAGGAAAATAGTTGATATGTTGTTATTGTTGTTATGAATAGTTTGCTGTATCCTTTCGGCCTTCATTAGTGGAATATTATTCCTAATTTAAAAAAATCATTAAAAATCACTGCATAAAAATTGAAAAACTAAATGATAAAAATTATGAACATGTCAAATAGGGTATTTTGTATCAGTCACGTATCATATGGTAAAATCTGCTGTAAGTGTTGTAGATGAATGAGTGAATGAGACACGTGTGGTCCTAGTTTTCATTAAGTTTATATTCTAATAAGAATAGGGAGCAAGGAGATACAAATATGTTTATCAAACAATCAGGAAAACTTCAGTACTATGAAAAAATATAGTCAGTGTGATTAGCTAATGCAGAAGTCAGGGTACTGCTAAGTTTGTTTTGTTTGTCAAAGAATGAATCTCGGAGGATTTAATATGTGAGTTCAGAACTTAGAGAAGCAAACAGTCTTTAAAATATCTGGGCAAAATTTCCAGTGTGAGAAATATGTAAAAGTAAATTTTTTATAGCAGAAATGATTATAGACAGATGATCAGAGTGTCTGGAACAGAATAATAGTAGAACAGAAAGGTTTCAGGGGAGTTGACAACCAGCAAGAGTCAGACTGAATACGAGCCTTTAAGTAGTGAACAGTTAGTTAGGTATTCAGAGTGCTAAAGTTTACTATAGCACTCTAAGAATCTTAAAAGACCTAGGATCTTACTAGAATCCTACTAGACTCTAAGAATCTCATAGCAGCTGTAATGTAATTTATGACCTCAAATAATCATTTAACAGAGACTGTGTTTTTGGATTTTTCATGTTTGCCCAACATAGAACCATGGGGAGGAGTGTGAATTACTCCAGTGCTCTGGACTCATCCTTCACAATCAGATCCAGTGGAAGTACTAACATATTATATGTAAAGCATTTTATTCCATATATCTATGGGTTTACATAATGTATAATTCGTTGTAGTTTGCAAATCACAGAACTATAAATAAAGCTTTACAATATTTTCCCATTTATTCTACTCTATAATATCAGGTCTGCTTAATTTAAAGATATATGACAAGCACAGCATATTATACTTAGTACTAATTCAAAAAATTGACACTCTATACCTTATGTGATATGCTCTATAAGGTTTAAAAAATGTTTTTAATCCCTTTTATTTTTCTCTAGAATTTTTTTTACTGACATCTATGCTTAAATTGTAAAGAACAAAATGACTTTTTCTAACAAAAATTATCGTTCTATTGGATGATTATGCCATTTACAATGTCTAAATACTAATCATACAGCCCCAAATCAGATGATACCTTCAAGAAAATCATTACAAATGCTATATTTTCATGTTTCCATCAATAATATGATAATACAGACTCACAGATATTAGAGAAACTATAAGACCAGTATGTGTATTTACCAAACTGCTTATTATTCTGGACTTGTTAGCAAGTTAAACTTCAGAAACTACAGTAATATGTGATATATTTGCATTAAATTTATAGAAAAAAATTGAAGATACTATGGAGATATAATACGCATATTCTAAATAAAGCTGTGTCCATCCACACACAAAGACTTCTTGACAGTTTTCATCACTGTTGATACAGAAGATACCAAGAAGACATGCTATGGTGGCTAAATGAAGAGCTTTGAAAAAAAAAAGGGCAGGTAATTTCCAGTTCAATTATGGAATAGCTATGTAATATCAGGAAGTTTTGCTTACTTCTTTGTTAATTTTCCTTGATATTTTGCCCACAAAAATAATTTAATGCAGATCCTTAAGCAAATAATTGAAGATTTTTTTCATCATCTGAAGGGTTATTAAAAAATTAGAGAAAAATCTTAATAGAATCACAGCAAATGCATTTCATGCCACTTTTAGGAGATTCTTTTGTTGAGGTTTTTTCTTTGTGATGTATAAAGTCTTTTGCCTAGATGTCAATGCTCATCCAGACAGCTTGCTAACTCCTTACTATGTCATTGCAATCACTACAGATCTTACTCTCAGGCAAAAGCAAACTCCCATAGGCAACACAAGTGCATGTCAAAAATACACACCACAATAAACTAATGACAAACATTTGGGGCACCTCTTTCACTCACTAAGGAAGGAAATACTCAGCCTTAAAGTATCGCAACCTATAATCTTAAACTTTTGCTCTCAGGAATAGCATTCAGACCCCAGTGAATTGCTTTTTCGTATCCTTACACATATTTTGAAAACAAAAGAAACGGCATCCAAATGATGTAAAAGTAAGGTTATTTACTAATTTATTTACCTATTGATTGGTCCACAATTTTGAATATGTGTGACTAAAGGAAAATAATCTGTTTTGCTTTTTCCTGGCTTGCGGACTCTTAATAGTAGTGGGTTGATAACCCAGCACTCAAATTTTTTAGTTAGGTTGAAAGCACTCTCAATTTCTTCATCATTGAGTATTTATTCCCGCTTTTGTGTATTTATTCCAATTTTTCAAATTTTGGCATCTATATAAAGTAGCAACAAACATGACAGGTGTGGAGGCCTCGTAAAATCCATCTTTGCTCCAGCTAAATTCTCTCAGTTTATTACTACTATAATCTATATTTGAAGTGAGTATCATACACTTGTGTGGGGATTGAAGCCAGGGCCTCACACATGCTAGGCAAGCACTGAACTATATCTCCAGTCTGAGTGTCATATTCTTTAGCTCTTTTTAAAAAAATATTTTGTTTAAAAATTTTGAGTCCTCATTGTATGTTAAACACACTAACAAAACCACTTTCCTGATACTATCTGAAAAATGTCAGTAAAAATTAGCTGGTTAAATTCAGTTTCCAGAACAAAACTTCTTGGATTAAATTCCCAGTTTCAACATGTTCCTATTGATATTACTGGACAAGCTAATTAACCTTTACAAATTCATATTCCTGATGTGAAAGGGAGAGGTAATAATACCACCTTTCCCATAGGAGTATTTTGAGGATAATTTGAGCTAATATTTGATAGATGCTTAGAACTGTGGTACTTAATATGCAACTTAATACCTGTTATCTACTATTATTATTATTATCTACTTATACTATTATTATTATTAATCTGATGCAATGTTGGTTATTTTTTTATTATTGGTTGCTTGCTTGCTTTGTTGGAGACAGCTTGAAGCCTGCAAAGCATTTGGTTTATTCTTATTTGTCCAACCTAGTACCATGTAGTTAAATCCATATGCTATGATTTGTTTTTTTTTTTTATTATTTTATTTTTTTTCCCAAAAGTTGCATTTTAATACATGTTAGCAAACATAACAGAAAAAAACAAATTATCAGAAGCTGTACACACTATTCACTGAAAACATTTGTTGAGGCAAATAGAAAAAAATTGTTACAATCATAATTTTTCTAACTTTGCACAAAATTATAAGCTATGATTTGAATGTTGAATTCTTATATTGAAATCTAGTTTCCATTTCAATAGTATTAAGAAGTAGGGACTTTCGAGTGTGATTAGATCATAAAGACTCTGTCCCCGTAAATGAGATTAGTAATCTTATACAAGAGACCATATGAGGACACAGCACCAAGGCAACATTTATGAAGCATAAACTCATCACCAGACACTGATTCTCCTGGCACTTGGATCTTGGGCTTATCTGCAGAAGTGTAAGGAAAATTTTTTCTTGTTCATCATTACCCAGTCTATGATATTTTGTTAGGGAAACCCAATGAACTTGCAACATCATACCAGCCAGTCTGGTTTACCTATGTACACATTTTAAAGTTAGATTTATGGAAAAGTTAGAACTTATTAAGTTACTGCCAGGCAGCTCTTTTACAAAGAAAGTATTAGTCATCAATAAGAAAGTCCATATATGGAATTCATTAATGAATGGGTAATAAATTTTTCTATAATAGTTCTATCATTTAAACATTAATCTTTTTATAAATGGTATATATTGAGTTGACTTTCAAGATAGTTTTCCAAGAAATAAAATACCTTCAAAATTTTAATTGCTAATGTCTTAGAGATTTAGATATCCTCAGGGTTCATGCCAAATGATTATTAATGAGCTGTGGGGGAACATTAATCCACTATATTGCTACATGAAAATGGTGCTCCATTTTGATTGATAGATCTGATCTAATATAATTTAAGGTAATGAATTACAATGTTTTCCTACTGATTAAAATGAATATTTAAAATGTTTTTCTCTAAAACAAAACAAAACAAAACACAAGTCAAAGTCTCTTTAATGGATAATAGAATTTATCCATACTGTTTTCTAAGATTCCTAATTAGAAAACTAACAGAAAATCTTGTCCATACTTAGTTTTTTTTTTCTTTATAGATAATAAGTACAGGGCATAGAGTCAAAGAATACCAGATTAACCACAAACTGAGGCTAGCATTGATATGACTTCCACATTAATGTATTTGTATATAATAAAGTAGAAATAATTATTGAACCCTGCAGAGAATCACTCACCTTTTCTTCTCTCTTTTATATCTCTTTTTATTTAAAAGTCTAGTCTTTTCTTAATGATAGCCCTTGATATGAAACCATCTGTAGGGTATACTGTATTTCTGCTACCTAGCTCATTGGGGATTTTTAACGCATCATTTAGGGCACCTAGTAAGAAATATCAATTTGTTCCACTGAAAAAATGGCTCATTTGTTGCTTTGCTCTGTGTTACTGTATTTTGTCTTCTTGAATTATTGTTTTGATTCAGTTGGTAAATCTCAGTACAGTGCATAAAAATTCAGTAGCTTTCAGTGCAGGACCATACAAGTCCATGTCATTAATAATGGAAATCTTTTCATGTTTTCATAAAAATTTCATAACTTCCTTTTTGCCACATTAAACAATCTTTTGGCAGTGCTTTTATAAAATTTATTGACATATGAAAGTGAAATATAACTTATTTTTTCAAATTTAAGAAGAATGGTCAATAGCCTTCAACAGAAGGCTATGCCAACATATTTAGGTTATGAATTTTTCAATAAAATATAATAGTAGTTAGAATAGTGCAAGTAACTGTCAGCTATATCATCTAGTTTCAAGTATGTGTTTTTCTACTATCCACCCAGTTCCTTCACCTGTAATAACAATAGATTAAGCAGATATATATCCCATATTTCAGATACTACATTTTATCTGTAGTTATACCCCTCTTTTTTGTGATTCTGGGGATTGAACCATTGAATCAGAGTCTTAGTAATGCTAGGCAAGTGCCCTACCACTGAGCTGCATCACCAGCCCATCTGTAACTGCTTCAAAGTTCTATCTAAAAGGTAAGTACATACATCTATAAATATATGCACAAGTGCACATCATACCCTCATCGCAAAATCAAAAGTATTTAATTTATTAATAGTATTAAATATCGTCATCATTTATAGTTTTTTAATTATCACAATTTAATCAAGCTATAAAGTAATTAACAAATGGAATATTCTCTTCCTGCCAAAAGTTCATATGTCTAACTTTTTAAAATCAATTCCTTCTATACTTTCCACCCTGTGATCAGTTTCAAGTTCCTAGTTTTACCTTTTCCAGAATGCCAGAATGCCATATAAATGAAGCCTGGGTTAGTCAGTTTTCCCTTGCAGTGTCAAAATACCTGATCTAAACAATATAAAAGGAGGAAAGACTTAATTTGTCTCAAGGTTTTAGAAGCTTTGGTCTATGATCACTTGGCCCCAAAATGATGGAAGAACATCCCAGCAGGGAGTGCCTGGTGAAGAAAAGCTACTCAGCTCATGGCAGCTGGGAAGCATTAAATAGAGAAAGATAGAGGAGGGGTTGTATTCCCAAGATTCCTTTCAAGGACATACTACCAATGATCTATCCTTGAAGTAGGCTTCACCTCCTAAATTTTCTGTTACCTATCAATAGTGCCACCAGGTGGGGACCAAGCCATCAACATATGAGCATTTGGGGAACATTTAAGATCCAAACCATAAAAATAGTTAAATAATATGCAACTTAGTCTTACAGCTTAGCAAAATATCATTTTATTATGTATATTGGGTCTATTTCTGTATCCTCTCCTCTCTTCCATTGATATGCGTAAATATTTTTACACCAAACCCACATTTTCTTGGATACTGCAATGTTATATGAGACTTGAAATCAGGTAGGGAAAGATCTTCACATGTGTTCTTGTTTTGAAAAGTTCCTAAAATTGGAGGGAGAGGGTGAGGAAGGTATTATAAATTCTTGTTTCCATATTGATTTAAGAACTAGCCTTTATCAGGCTGGAGATGTAACTTGGAGGTAAAGCATTGCTTAACACATGCGAGGTACAATGCCATGAGTTCAATCCCCAATACTGGGAAAAGAAAGGAAGGAAGGAAGGAAGGAAGGAAGGAAGGAGAAAAAATAGGAAAGAAAAGAAAAGAGAGCCTGCTGGAATTTTCATTAGGATTGTATTAAATCTGCATGTTGCTCACTTGGGGAGAATTAACAATGTTTTCTAATTCATGAATATGGTATGTCTTTCCACTTAAGTTGGCTTTTATTTCTGTCATAAATGTTGTGTAAATTTTTTAGTAATTAGTCTATGTACTGAGATATGTTATTTATTGCTATCATAAATGGTACATTTGAAAATTTTAATTTCCATTTTTTTGCTACTATGACATTACATTACCCTGTTAATATGAAAATTCTATATTTTTGTATCCATTAAAATAAATTAAATTCAAATTTATAAAATCACAAATGATTTTTTTAAAACTATATATTGTGATATTACCAATTACTTGTTTCAAATTGTTCATTTTTTACATTCCTTAGAATTTTCTATTTAGATAATCAGGTTATGAGAAAATAGAGTTTTATTTCCTCTATTCTACCATCTCTGCATTTTATTTATAATATTAATAAGTTGAGGTTCTTCTTCCACTGAGTTTACATCAAGACTTTCTTAGAAAAAAACACTGTCAAAGAAAGTAAAGCATCTCTTTTAAATGCCAGGAAGGTTTTAATTCAGTTAATGCCTAATTCCTTAAATACAATTTAATTAATTTTTTCTTTGCTTTTCATTATGTCTTAAATTTTTTATATAACATACATACATTTGTTATTGCCACAAGTAAAACTATGCCAATTAAAATACTTAATAATATACATTGTCAAGGTATTTTACTTGATGACTTTGTCATTATTCACCTAAAAATAAAACCACACATTCTAGATCATTTTGATTATTTTTCTATCTTTCCTCATTGTATTTATTAAACAAGAAATTGTTATTAGGGTAATTTCAGAAAGCACAGAAACTATATGCTAGGTAGTATGAAAGAGGAAGAGAGTCATTTTTTCCTAAGCTTCACTCTGGTTCCGCTGAGGATCTTCACTCTAGATCACTCTCCCACTTCCTGTGTCCTTTTAATAGAATGGACCATGGAAAGAGAGATGAAGACAGTAACAATACATACACATACAAACCTTAATTGTAATACAGGACAAAATGAAGTAACCACAAAGATGAAGATATACATAATCTCCAAGAAGACAGAGAATGAATGGTCAGTTCAAATGAATAAATGGCTTAGATGTTTGAATCACCATTCTGAATAGGATATTGAGTCAAAGAACAAAGTTTTGAGCCAAGTGCAGTGGTGCATGCCTGTAACCCCAGCAGCTTGGGAGGCTAAAGCAGGAGGATCGTGAGTTCAAAGCCAGCTTCAGCAATAGTGAAGTGCTAAGCAACTCAGTGAGATATTGTCTCTAAATAAAAGTACAAAATAGGGCTGGAGATGTGGCTCAGTGTTCAAGTGCCCCTAAGTTCAACCCCTCCCCAGAACAGTTTTGGCCCCAGTACCAAAAAAATTAATTAAAAATGAATAAAGCTTTGAAAAGACAGCTAATGTCATTTGAGAGAGTGGACAACAAAAATTACACGTATAAAATGCAAACTTTAATAATCTTTTACTTTGAAATGGAAAGACATTACAAAATGTAACAAAGATATTACAAAAGATATAAGTATATACATATAAATGTTTAATGTACAGCAAAAAATAATACTGAATTGAGTACAAAATGCTAGATGATACCATAGCACTTTTAGAAAGCAAGTTAAAAATATATAGCCCTAATGTAGGAATTTGAAGATCATATAATTCAACCAAATTAAGGTTACCACATATAAAACAAACATAAATATTCCAAACAAGAACTACAAGCTTCTTCTATTCATTCTAAATAGTCAGCATACAATATGTAAGATTATAGGTAAGATCAGTAGTAAATAGGAGTGGAAACCATATTTATTCTTCGTAGAAAACTAAAAAACTTTGTTGTATAAAATGTTAGAATATCTAAAACTGATTTTATCACTATGATAAATGAATAGTTGTGCAGATATTATTGAATGTATACAGTACTAATAAGACTGTGAGTATAAAGAGGTGACTTAAATAATAAATGAAAACAGGTCTTACTAATTCAAAATCAGAAGTGAGTACTTAAAAGCAGAATGACTGTTGTCTTTAATGTAAGATATCTTAAAAATAGGAAGAAAGATGAAAAGTTAATGGTAAGTTCAAAAGGGAAGTGAAACTAATTAATCCTTTGAGAATCACTAACAAAAATATCAGGCTAAGTTTGGATTATTTATGTAGTTCCAATCTCAAAAACTTCAGAAAGAAAGAGAAATATAGATAGTTTCCCCAATACTTGGCTAACTTTTTCAAATCACAATATTATATGACTAATTACATAAAGACACAGAATTTAAAGAAATGAAAAATCATGACTATGTTGTCAAAGATGGAACCTTGCAAATGACAATTTTATAGCTCAACAGGTGTCTTAATTATTTATATCTCATCATTTTATCTTACTAATAGAAGACTTAGCCAAATATTAAAGCAATTCTCCAAATTTGTATTTGTTTCTGTCATTTTCTATAAATATAGTACTATGTTGATAACTATTTAGACTGGCTGTGAAAGGAACAATGAGTGGTTCTCCATTTCCCAGCCACCTTACATCTGCATGAGGCTATGTGCCTATGGACAATGGATTGCTAATGGAAATTTTATACACTTCAGGATATGGCCCCCCAAATATCCTGTGACAATCTGTAGTTCTTTCAAGGACAGATACAAAGGATCCAGTAGGAAGACTTGAGAATCTACAAAAGCAGAGGTTGCTTAAACTTCTCACAGAATCTGGCTGCCAACATTGGATTTGACTAACCTCTTAATGGGAAAAAAATATTTTAATTTTGAGGCACAGAGATTTGGGGTTTGTCTATTTCAATGCTGGCACATTCTGATACCATGGGAAAAAGATGCAAGGTTTTGAATAATAATTTATATTATAAATATAATGTACTGTTGATGAGCACAAGAAAACAAGTCTTCACATTTTACATCAGTTAAATAATAACTGAATTTTGTATCCAGTGTTTGTGTCATATTGAGAATAAGATAGTTAAAAAATAGAGTATGGAAAAGAACAGCAAAAAAGAAGAAGATAGAAGATATGTCTTAAGAGAAATTCCTAAAGAATGTGATGGTTTCCTCTATGGAACAAAGATAATTATGTACCTTCAACTATAAATTGGACTAAGAATTACAGCCATCAATCCAGACAAAAACAATGAAAATAATAAAGATAATTAAAAATAAAAACTTATTTAGCTTTGAAAAACTGGTAAGATGCTACATAAATAATTCATATTCTGGGCCAAATCTAATGTGGAATCTAGATCTAAACATGGCAATACTACTCCCTGTACCTTGAAAGGAATTCACAAATATGGTGAATTTAAGCTGTAGCCTTACAAGATGCATTTATTAAATAATAAAACTTTAAAATTGATATCACTACTTGATCAATGAGCTGTGGAATGGATGTACATCGATCTTTTTGAACATCTCTATTAGCGATCTTGAGTAACCAGGTGCTTTGTCAATGTACAGTAATAATTTGAAACAAAATCTGTTTTCATTTCTTTTTTTTGTGAACAATAAGTCTCAACAATGGGCTTAAAATATTTAGCAAATCATGTTATAAACAAATGTAACATCATCTATGTTGTTCCATTTATAGAGCACAGCAGAGTAGATTCTTAAGGGCCCTGTGATTTTTCAGAATCTTAAGTGATACTGGCTTTAATTTAGAGACACCAGCTACATTAGTCTCTAATGAGAGAGCTAGACTATCTTTGAAGATCTGAAGCTAGGCATTGACTTTTCCTCTTTGGCTACAAAAGTTCTAGATGGCTTCTTCTTCCAAGGTAAGGCTATTTAATCACCATTTAATATCAATGCCCTTAGTTGGTTCTTCTGGAAAACTTGTTGCATCTTCTATGTCAGCACTTGCTACTTCACCTTGAGCTTTTCTATTATGAAGATTTCCTCCTCTAAACCTCATGCACCAACCCTCTACTAGCTTCAGAGTTTTTCTCTGAAGCTTCCACATCTCTCTCAGTCTTGATAGAATTGAGGAATTGATCTCTAGGTTAGTCTTTGACTTAAGAGAATGCTGTGGCCAGTTTGAGTTTCTCTCCAGACCACTCACATTTTCTTGATATTAGCAAAATTGCTTTTACTTTCTTATCATTTGTTCATTAAAGTATTGCTTTTGATTTCCTTTAGTTCTTTTCCCTTTACATTCACAATATGGCCAATTGTTTGCTATAATAGGCTCAGATTTCAGTCAGTCTCAGCTTTGAACCTGCTTTCCTCACTAAGCTTAACCATTTTTAGCTTTGGATTTAAAGTAACAGAAGTGCTATTCTTCCTTTCACTTGAATACTTACAGGCTATTGAAAAATGTTGTCTGTTTTCCCCTTTTTCTGTACAAAGTTCTTTCACATATTAACATGCAGAGTTTTTTTTTTCCCACATTTGCCATTAATCTGAAATTCAAGATTTTATGTCCAATTGGGTAGATATTTAATTTTATTTCTCTCCATCTAATGATCCAGCTTTTATAACACCATCCACTAGGCACCACATACTGTGATGCTTATTAAGTGTTGCCAGATAGGTGGGTTGAGATCTTAACTGCCTTTTCACTTGTAGCCTGTACCACCACTACACTGCTTTCATTGCTATAATTTCACATTTTCCTGTATCACTTCTTATGCTGAAGAGTGTATATTATTTCTCCAGTAGAATAAGACTTTGTAAGATTTGACATCAAACATCACATTGGACTCTAGCAATTAGCTCATGGTCAAGCATATAGTAGACAACCAATGAGCACAAATAAATAATGAGGGGATGAAAGAACTAGAATGTAGAAATTGTATGTATAATGCTCAAAATAACTTATCTATATGATTTTATGAAATTTACAATGAATGAATATTGTCAAAATAAGCACAGATGATATAGATGAGCTAAATAGTTATGAGGGCAGAGAGCAGTATGTAAAGTGAAGGAATCTCACATACACATTACCTTCCTTCTAAAAAGACAGATCATATGTCAGATTGATATAAGTCAAAATTCTTTCTTTCTTTTTTTCTTTCTTTCCTTTTTT
The DNA here is from genome assembly GCA_028644305.1 of Xerus rutilus. NCBI lineage: Eukaryota > Metazoa > Chordata > Mammalia > Rodentia > Sciuridae > Xerus > Xerus rutilus. The sequence continues at coordinate 39,755,808 of CM053403.1, read as the reverse complement.
CTTCTTTTGGTACGAATGATTTAACCTATGGGTGCTTTAGTGCCTTGCCACTGAGCTACATCTCTAGTCCTTTTCATTTTTATTTTTGAGACAAGGTCTTGCTAAATTGCCCCAACTGACCTTGAACCTGTGATCCTTCTGCCTCAGCCTCCTGAGTAGCTGAGATTATAGATGTGTACTACTTTACCTGGCCTAATAAATCAACATTTAAACAAGCTGGGCGTGGTGGCGCAAGCCTGTAATCCCAGCACTTAGGGAGACTGAGACAGGAGAATCGCAAGTTCAAAGCCAGCCTCAGCAATGGCGAGGTGCTAAGCAACTCAGTAAGACTCTGTCTCTACATAAAAACACAAAATAGGGCTGGAGATGTGGCTCAGTGGTTGAGTGCAACTGAGTTCAATCTCCAGTACCAAAAAAAAAAGTTTAAACATAATATTTCTGATATTCAAATACATTCAACAAGCATTATTACAACTAGGAATTGGTGGATTTGAGTTTGAAAATGAATACTAAAGATTATTTTTAAAAACTACTTTTGATTTGGGTGTTTAAGGTCTTATTGCACTAATAAAATTTTCAGGCCCAGTTAAAACATTAACTATTAATTAGGCATTCATTGTTTGAAGTGCAAAATAAGAAAACAATACATAAAATTATAAACACATTGCAGTTTTAAATACTTACATTTTTACATTTTTAAAAATTAGTAATGTTGGTTAACTTTTTAATTAGTTCAAGGAGGTACAAAATTGTGACTCTTCTTTGAAAAATATTATAAAGTAGTTAGAACTTCTTGAACTATTTTTATCTGATACCATCCTATCTCCATCAATGTTCCAGTGATCGATTAACATCAATAATTAAATTGAAAGTTATTATTTCCTCTACACAATTTGTCCACTTGTTTTTATTGAAGTAACATTTTTAAACTGCACAAGCACAAAATATGACAATGTGCTAAAATGTCTGAACTGAATGAGGTGGCAACATATACTGACCTGTATAGACTTTTTGTTTCATTTACTCTCAATATTCAATTTAAAAAGAACCAGAGATGTATTCAAAGTTATGGTTTCTTGATGTTGGAATAACACTGTGGGTTGCTGAAATCTAGAAAAGGGGAAAAAATGAGAGAAAAAGAAAGAAATTAAAATAGAGAATGGAATATTTATACTTGCTCGATGTCTACGATGAGCCAGTCTAATCCTGCATTGGGCATTTACATATAAATTTTCTCTGTTAATATTCACCAAAACTCCACACATCATATTATATTCTTAGAATTTTAACTTAAATCCAAATTATGAACATGTACTTTGTGTTTTGCACATTTCAAATGTCATAATTTTTATGTAACTTATTCTTATGATTTATAAGTATTTTAATTGTATATGGCATAATTTTTTAAAAAAAATTTAAAAATAAAATATGATTCTTTAAGAAAAAATGTTACATTTTGAGGGAACTAGGAAAAAATACTTGCCAAAATTTTAAGTTTACAGTTGAAAATGTCTGTAATTACCTCTTTTAAGTAGGAGATTACTTAGTAGGAGAAAGATATTTCAGAATTTAATTATCTTCATCCTTTGTGTTGGCATCTTTATAGAATAAGAGCAATTTAGAAACAATTTGTAGATTAATGTTGTTGAAAGGGAGGGGATTACAATTAGACAAAGCCTGCAGGACTTTTCTAACATCTGAAGGAAATTATGGTATGTTTTACACTCATTATTTATGTATTTCCTTAAGCTTTAAAAAAGTAATTTAATATTTTATTGTATTAACTACCTGATTAAGCTAAAAGTGATCAGTCAGCTTCAAAGTATATGAGTTTAATTATTACATTTCAGATTTGGACTTTTAACTGTTTTTTAAATTTTTTAAATGTTTTATGCTCCTTTTTTTTCTAAAGTAGTTCCTTTTAAATGTACACCAGTAAATTTCACATTTAATGGTCAAATAAGGCTTTGTTATTTTTTGTTAGAAGAAACCTTTTCTTTTTGGTATTCCTGTATTTTTCACTTTTTACTTGTATGGAAAAAATATATCATTTAGTTTAATTCAGATAAGTTTAAATTTTTCTATATGTAATAAATAATATTCCATTATTTTAAGCCACAGAGTTACCACGGTTTATTATTTATAATCTTAACCTAACTATACTGTATTTTCATAACATTATTTATTAAATATTATTTAATGCAAATTTGTATTTTATAGTACAATTCATTTTGTCAGTATTTACTGTATGCCAAGCAATGTACCAAGAATCTTATATACAATATTTTTCTTTAATCTGCACGATGGCCCAATTTGGAAGCTAAATATATGTGATAGGGCACTGAGTGGCAAAGCAATATGTGACCTAAACAAGTTACCTTGCTGGTGGAGAGCAGACATTGTACCAGGGTCCCCAAGGTATGTGATTATAGTTCCATAACTGGTCCAAAAAAGCTAGTTGCTTAGTAGCATTAGTTCACAGTCTCACCCTGAGAATGGAGAAGGGAAATCGCAGGAGGAAGAACACACTGTCTTGGAAGTTGAATGTGAACCTTTGAATTCAAACAAAGGAAAATAAAAGTCCACTTACACAAACTTGACTGTGTCTACCAAAGCTTAAGGAAAAATGCTTGAGTGTTAAAAAATAATAACCATCAGTCAAAACCAAATGGACTTTTCTGTCTTTTTAGCTTGGCAGTAAAAACAGAGAAGTTTATGTAGATCCAATCTGATTAGTGTAGATCTGATTGTGTTTTTCTCCTTTTTTTTTTTTTTTATGCTAGGGAAAAAGAGAGCTGCCTAACATGTTTTACAACTCAGGTAATCTTAAATGTCATAGATGCAATGGGCATGAACAGTCAGAAAGCATGGTAATACTTTTTGAGTGATCAATGAAACTATATAAATCCCCAGACCCCATTGACCTAAAAATCTGCAGTGGGTCAGGTTTTATCTGATAAGTTTGACACTTTGCAGCCTTCATTTTTTAGCCTCAAATACAGCATATGGTAGACTGTTTACATTTATTTTGAAATTTCTGTACTTGGCTAAGATTATACGAAAATGGACAAAAGCACTTTGCAGATTTCTGTGTACCCACTGGGCATCCAAATGAATAAATTGATGGCAATTTAATATGTGTAGTGAGTTTGGCAAGAGTTGAGAAAAGTACATGATTAAAGGTTGAAAATCAAGGCCTGTAAGGAAAAATATGTACAAGTAAAAAGAATGATTTAGCTTGGAAAAAGGAAATTGAGGAATAATTTAAGAACAGTCTTCAGGTTTGAAGTCTCTTTTATAAATGATGATAGACCACTTGATTTTTTTTCTCAAAAGAAAAGAGCAGAAAGAAATGCAGCCAATTTATAAAAGGGGAAATATTTGAACATATTAGTTATGAAATATTATTTTCCAGATATTTTTATAATAAAGACCAAATCCATTAATTTTTTAAACAGCAGTTATTTTATTTTACAAATAGTTAAAGGAACCAAGACAATATAGTGGCTTAGAAAATATTTTTGATATATTTATAGTAATAACTTATTTGCATGTGTTTATTACACAATGAGGACAGGTTCATTCAAAAAGGGCTTTGTAGGGATCCAACTTTACACAACTACAGTCACTTTGGCTGTAAAGGGCCAGCTCACTGCCAGGTGACCCTGCCATGTATTCCAAACTTTGTAAGATAGGCGAATCCATTAAGAATGTCAGCTGAGTGTGCTGGACAATGACACCTGGACTGTCTGCTAACTGACATTTGCAATGTTAACAGTATTTGAAAAAGCTCAGGTGTCTTTTCTTTGGCTGTAGGATACTGTTGTCCTGCTATAGGGTGAAGGGATTCTTCTGTCTTGATGCCACAAAGATATACTGCATAAGTCTCTAATAAACTGCATTTTATGTAATCCTGAATTTGTCTCCTGCTTTTTTTGGATTTCAGTACCTTCTGCCTTTGACAGCCAGTTTTTATACACTCAGTTTTCCCAAAACAATTTTTGGTGGTTTTTGTTTTAAGAACTAAATGTGTTTAAGTCTCTTTTTAATAATTTTTTAAATGAAAAAAAAAAACTCAACATCTACTCACTAACCAACCAAAGAAATAAAATGTTGACTCTACTTTTAACATTAAACCTTAATTACTTCACGAAAAGTCTGTGAGTTAGGTAAGAATAAAGGCGTTTGAGAATTTTTCAAGTTCCAGAAGACTACACAGAAAAGTGCAAGCTATCAGCTAAAGAATGACTTATAGCAAACACTTATATTTTTATTCATTAGGCACTATACAGAAACACTTTACATATACAAAGTCATGACGTGACAGTTCTGTGCTAACCAATAAATGAGTTTCATTCGGCCATTATACATCATTAGATCATGGCTATTCTTATTTTATAGTTTTAGGCAAATATCATCAAGATACAGCAACATAAATATTGATTTTCTAGATTGAGCAACTGATATGAACGGATTTTCCAGGATTACATTAGATACTAATTTTAAAGTGCACATTAGGCCTCAATAATATCATTATAGGTTAAGAGTTTTACAGATTTACAAACATTAAATTAATATGAAACAATCTAAAAAATAAACTCTAAGAAGTGTTTTCCTTTCTATAAGCTTCTTTGATGAACACTGACATGTTCTTCTTCTGGGATAATTGTGAAGAATATCCAGGTGCTTTAGAAGAGCATTTTGGTTTGGAATTAGTATCAGAATTTCTTTCTGAAGTGTGAGGGCTTTAAAGTTCTGGAAGAGAAAGTACCTCACTCTAAGCTATTTGAAGCATCTGTTTTACCTCCTCCTCCTTCTACCTTATGTGTCACAATTTGAATTTTATTCTTTAGTCTCTGAGTATCTCCACTCATTGATTCTGTGGTCTCTATTATTTTATCTATTTCTTCCTGCAATAATGCCAGACCTTCCATAGCACTGTCTTGTTTGTGTCTTTTCCATTTCCAGTGGATTTGACACATTAGTTAAATATTTCAGCTTTTGGGGAAGGGACTTTCATGGTTTTACACAATTATAGCAATCTTATCTTCAAGTAGTTGAGATGATATTGAATTTGTTATTTTCCTTTAATATTGTTACCCATAATTGCTATTATTACTGATTCTATCATAGTTGGCAAATGCTCTCTGGTACTCTTTGAAAAGGGTTGCCAAGTTTTTCTCTCGTTGGATGCTATTTTTAATCCGTTTTTAGATTATATGTTTTGTTTGTCCTTCAGAAGACAAAGGCTTTGGATGCTTTTTATTTCTTTTCCTTGTGTTTCTAACCTGTTTCTCTGACAACTCTAGTTCCTCATTATTGATTTTTCTTTTTGAATTTATTTTCAACTGTTGAGACTTCTTGGAAGAATTTGCTTTACCAGGCATCTTGATCGCTGACTAATTCTTCTTCAGTGTTTCAGGAAGTCATGCTCAAGAGAACTTCACGAATGCAATCAAAAGCCAGGAGACCAGGAAGGAGGTGAGAATAAAGCAGACAAGACTAGATCTGTTTCTAAGATATAAATATTATGTGTATGCCTATGTATATAAAAGTATATATATATATATATATATATATATATATATATATATATAAAACCTGCATATATACATATATATCTGTATATGTATGCATATGGTATATTTACAGTGCTTTATATATTTAAAAATTCTGATAATATTGTACAATTGTTTTAAAGACAGGTGCTAGATGATTATGTGTCAAACTCTAGCTCAAATTCTTTAATTTCATAATGGGTGAATAGGTATCACAGACTTGAGAAAATAGAGTCTCTCTCTCCTGTGCTTAATCCCTTAGGGCAGGAACGTATGAACCCTCTGAAGGTGAGAAGTTCATCATCAACCTAATTCTCGAATTAGATTAATACCATATATCTCTATGCAGTATTTGAATTGAAAGTTCTTCTTATACAAGGCAAGGTACTAGACTCGTATAAATAATATTTATTGAGAAGATAGAAGATTAAGAGATCAAATAACATTGAATTAAAAGATCAGTTTTATAAATCTAGCCTCACATACATAAGATAATTACATTAAAATGAAGGACTTTGTCAGGTATGGTAGACATACACCTGTAATCCCAGCAATTTGGGAAGCTGAGGTAGGAAGATCAAGTTCAAAGCCAGCCTCAGCAACTTAGCAAATCCCTAAGCAATTTAGCAAGACCCTGTATCAACATTAAAAAAAAAGAAAAGAAAGAAAGAAAAGGCAATGTTTCCCAGTGGTTAAGCACATCTGAGTTAAATCCCCGGGGGTGGAGGGGAACTTCCTGAAATGTGGTTTTGTAATATACTGTTAGACTTACTATGCAAAATTATTTTATTTAAATGACATTCTATGACCCTTTGTTGTCCTTTTTTCCTTTTCAAACCTAGTTTCTTCCCTTGAAAGTGGGAATATTTTATTTTCTATCTACTTTACAGAGTTATTAGGAAGATTAAATAAGATAATTTCTAGAAAAATTGTTGATTCTTTTCATTTTATTTGCCATGTATGGTAAATCACTTATAAAATCTGTCCACTACAGATGTGAGATCAGCTGCTACGTTTGCTTGCTTGTTTCACATTTTAAACGAGTTTGACAAATAGTAGTGATGTTATTCAAATTGAATGAAGAAAATCATCAGAAAGTGTTTGAATAACCCGAACATTGTAATAAATCTTTTCGAGGTGTTTTAGTTGCAGTTTACAGAGCCCTACCCTAGCTAACATGACAGAAATAGAATTCACTGAGGGAAGAATTGAAGGAAGACTTTAGCTGGGACAAAGCAAGAACTGCTACAGCCACAGAGGTTGGAGAAGGAGGAACACATTGTCTCCTGTTGCTGCTTGATTAATCAGCTCCAGCCATTCTCACCACATGTAAATTATCCAGCTTACATTTAAAGTCCTGATAAGAATCTAAGGAGCCTAACTGGAGTTACATGACTATAAGTTGTTTAGAAACAGATAATAAATGTTGTTAATACCCTTTCCAAGGATACATACAAGAAGAAATAACTTTTTTTTTCCATTTGGGGTGTTTCTACTAGAATAAGTGAGTAGCTAAAATAACAAAATAAATGTTTACTACATAAATTGGTCTTAGGGCTTGTTTCAGAATAAATCTCAAAAATATATATTTTATGATAAAAATTCCAAACACTGGATATTTTTTCAATTGATTTAAGTGATCCATTTTTTATTTCTAGTAATTTATAATAAGCTAGCATTTATAATAAACTATAACATTTAGAAATATTTCTGAACTATTTATCAACATAAGAATAGAAGATGAAAAATAATACATAGTTTTGGCTCTATTTCCTTTAGAAAAAAGTTTCATACTTTTTTATAAATTAATTGAATAGTATTCCTTTGTCTCTGAAGGATGCATATGAATTTCTAATGGCTGACAAATCTGTATATTTTACTTTATCCTTAAAATAATATAAAATATTTTTTCTAATTAGGCTAAGTGTGTTCTTTTGATCCTAGTTAGTATCTATTAAAATGTCCAATACATTTTTTTAGTTGTTTTATTTTTAAGAAGGTTTGTTTAAAAAATCTCTGTCCATTCTAAACACTCTAAACTGAGATCAGCCTTAAGGGCCACATATTCATTCATTCATTTTGATGAAAATATTTAACACAGCCGGGCGTGGTGGCTCACGCTTGTAATCCCAGCACTTAGGGAGGCTGAGACAGGAGAATCGTGAGTTCAAAGCCAGCCTCAGCAATGGCGAGGCACTAAGCAACTCAGTGAGACCCTGTCTCTACATAAAACACAAAATAGGGCTGGGGATGTGGCTCAGGGGTCGAGTGCTCCTGAGTTCAATCCCCGGTACCAA
>CM053403.1:39562836-39747853 GCA_028644305.1 Xerus rutilus | reverse complement strand
TTTAACACAAAGCCCTGGCACTTGTATTTATTAGCAACCCAGGATTTTCTAGCACTTAAAAAGCTCAAAGTCTAGAACTGAAGGAAGTAGGAGTGTTTTCAACCAATAATGCTTTGAAAATACAGAAGGAATACTTAATTGCCTAATGGAATCTAGCAATGCATATCAAAAAAGATAGTGTTTACAGTTTTAGGTAGATGATGTTGGGGGACTACATGGGGTATATTAAGATGGTCAAAGCAATCATCCAGATAAATCAGGTCCTTATTCCCCTGGAGTATTTTTAATAAAAAAGTATAGTGGTTAAAGTAATGTTAAATATAACAAACAAATCCCAACTCTGTGCTTTAATAAATAAAACTTTCTCACTCAAATAACAGTTGTGTTCCTTTTCAGTACAGTGAATCAAAATGCATTCTGCTGTCATGTATACCTAATTAGAATAAATAAATTTTTAAAAATAACAGTTGAATATGTGTACATTATATCAGTGCACAAAATATGGTAATTTAAGGACCAAGCCTGCTTCGAATCCTAGTCCCCTCTCTCTTGAATTTTCTGCTTCCTTCTGAAACATGAGAGTGGATAAGGTAAAAAGCAAAACACAAACAAACAAATGCTACTCTCTACTTAACTATTTGGTCTGCAAATGAAATATACGCATCCTCTTACATCCCTTTAGTAAGATATGGTCAGATGACTCTACTGCCACTATTCCTTGTAATAACAGCTCTATTCTGTGTGAAAGAGATTATAGCATGAATGATAGTTAACTGTTTTCTCAGAGGTGAAAGTGAGAGGATAAATGAGAGAGAGAGAGAGAAAATAAGAATGGCAAAAATTAGCAGGCACAAAACAAATTATAATATGTAAAGATATAACCAATGACATTAGCAAAATGATTAATGTGATTAAGAGTAATTGAAGCTGGGAGGCATGTTGCATTCCTATAATCCCAGTGGCATGGGAGGCTGAGGCAGTAGGATCACTAGTCAAAGTCAGTCTCAGCAATTTAGCAAAGCCCTAAGGAATTTAGCAAGACCCTGTCTCTAAATAAAATATGAAAAAGGGCTGGGAATGTGGCTCAGTGGTTAAATGTCCCTGGGTTCAATTCCCAGTACCAAAAAGGTAAAAAAAGAAAAAAGAGTAATTTATATTTTTACAGGAGGAGAACGATAGAAACAGAGTTAAGAAAAATTTGAGACTCAATTCCTTAGTATTGTTGGAAGAATTTATTTTGGATTTTAATTTTTTTGAGAAATTATACATAATAAAAGTAAGGTGGATCTATACCTTTAAACAGACTCAGATCTCAAAAACTTAATATGACCTAACAAAGTAAAAGCTTCTGAAATATGTGATCAATATTATACCAATTGCACAAATGAAAGCAGAAAATGTACTGCTACAGCATATTTATGGGTAAAAATATATTTTGAAAAAATATTAAAATAAGTACTAACACATACTAAATTCTTGGTAATGATTTTTTTCTGGAGATAAAATTAAAGAACTGGAATTATAAGAGTATATTAATGAAAATCCAACTATCAGTAAGATGTTATTTCATTTATTATAAGAGATCAAAACAAAATATAACAATATGTTACTATCTTTTTATCTGAAGTAAATAGTCCAAGACTATTTGTTGAACATAGCGTTTTCCAACATTGCTGAGTAGAATTTGGGATGGGAAAAATAGAAAGAGAATTATCAGCCAGAAGTGCATTACATGCTTGGATTTAGTATAATTAGACTCTCTTCCAACTCTCTCGGAGGCTTCTGAGAGCAAAAGATTAGCTGCTCACATGGTTCTCGGGAAGGCACATAAGACAGCAGCAGTTGCTATCCAGAAGGTAATCCACAAAGTTGGGAGAAGTGTTTATCTGATAATCTCTTTATTCTCCTGCTCGTTAGACCATATGTTAATTAACTATGCTTTCCATCCATCCGTATATACACATACAATACACATTTAAATTAAAGAATGTCTATTATACTAATGGAAATCTTTTTTTCCCCATAAATAACCATTTTTTATGTTCCAGTCAGAGATCATCAGTGTACAAGAACCTTTAGTACACTAGAGTGAAAAATCTCCCTTTGAAATGATGTTAATTTTTTTTCTTATATGGGTAAATAATGTAACAACAGCTCTTTACTATAGTGAAACAGCGCTTATAAATAAAAGTGCATTGAACAGAAACTTATAGGATAATGCAAAAGGTGGAAGTCCCACTATTCAGATCTATACAACTGCTATCATATTTTTCTTTTGTGTCTTTACACTGTGGTTTAATTTTGCCCATTTGACATATTTATATAAATCAATGCCATACTGATTTATGGATTGGGTCATTTTTTTCTTTGATATGGAGTTTTTTGAGTTCTTTATATAGTCTGTAATTAGTCTTCCATCAGGAGTACCTGGCAAAGATTTTCTCCTATTCTTTCAGTTGTTTTTTACTCTATAATTTGTTTTCTTTGATGTTCAGAAGTTTTTAATTTGATGCAATCCCTTTATGAATTCTTTCCCTTATTTCCTCCACTATAGTGGTCTTATTGTGGAAATCTTTACCTGTACTTATATGTTGAAGTGTTTCTCTTATTTTTTTCTTTGAACATTTACAAAGTTTAAGCCTTTGATTCATTTTTGAGTTTACTTTTTTTTTATACAGGGTGATAGAGATCTAGTCTCATTGTTCTTCATATGCATATCCAGTTTGCTCAGCACCAGTTCTTAATGAGATTGTCTTTTCTCCAACGTATGGTTTTGGCACCTTGGTCAAGAATAAGATGAATCTGAGTGGTTGTGTCTCTATGCATTTATTCTATTCCATCAGTTTACCTGTATGCTTTTATGCTAGTGCTATGTTGTTTTAGTTACCATGGCTCTGTAGCATAATTTGAAATTAGGTATTGTGATGTCTTCAGCATTGCTTCTTTTGCTCAAGATTGTTTGCTAGCCTAGGTCTTTTGCTCATTCAAATTAATTTGGATTGCTTTTCCAGTTTTGTGAAGAATATCATTGGTATTTTTGATAGGGATTGCATTGAATCTGCAGATAGCTTTTGGTAATATGGGTATTTTAACAATATTAATTCTGTCTATCCATGAACATGGAAAGCTTGTTTATCCTCCAATGTCATCTTCAATTTCTTTCTTCAGAGTCCCACAGTTTTTATTATAGAGCTCCTTCATCTCCTTGGGTAGGTCTTTCCTAGTTATTTTGCTTAAAGATACTGTAAATGAGATTGTTTTCCTGATTTATTCCTCAGGGGATTCATTATTGGTATATAAAAAAGCTGTTGAGGTTTGTATGTTCATTTTTGTGCTGCTACTTTGTTGAATTTGTTTATCAGGCGCAAATGAACTAAACACATTCTGCAAAAGAAATACAAATGGCAAGCAATTATATGAAAAAAATTTTCAACATCTTCAATTATCAGATAAATGTGAAACAAAACTATACTGAGAGTCTATTTCACTCCCATTACAATGTCAAGCATCAAGAATATAAATAACAATAAATACTAGGTAGGACATGGGGGGAAAGGAACTCATACACTGTTGGTGGGTATGTAAATTAACACAACCTCTATAGAAATCAGTATGGAGTTTTCTCAAAAAGCTCAAAGTTAATTTACTATGTGATCCAGCTATATCACTTTGTGGCATTTTTCCAGAAGAATTAAAGTCAGCATATTTTAGAGATATGTGCATAAACATGTTTATTGCAGTACAATTCACAATAGCCAACAAATGGAGTAAGCCTAGGTGTCTATGAACAGATGAATGGATTTAAAAATTGTAATATATAAATATATAACATAACTAAATATAAATGTAAAATCTAGATATATATACACACAATGAGTTTTATTTAGTCATAAGAAAGAATAAAATTATGTCACTTGCTGAAAAATGGATGGAACTGGAGACCACAGCTGTAGGCAAAATACTTTAGACTCATAAAGAAAAGCATTGTGTTTTCTCTCACATGTGGGAGCTAAAAGGAAAAAAGTACACAAACATATGGGACTGTTAGGAGACCAGTAGGGTAGAGAAAGGGGATCGGAGGAAGGAGGAGAACAGTGTGGAGGAGGTTTTGGTGAGTAAAATTAATCAAATTATGTTTTGTTGTATGCAAAAATATGCCACAATTATACCCAGCATTCAGTATAATTAATATGCACCAATCAAAAGTTCAATCTGTCAATCATAAGCATAGGTAATATTTTGTATGTGACTTCTTTTAGTTAATATACCTATGAGATTAATCCATTTCGTTCCTTTTTGTTCATCTTCATTCATGCATAAAATTCTCTTGTAGGAATATGCTCAATTTATGCATCCATTCTCCTGTCACAGGTCATTTTGTTTTGGTTTTCTACTTTATGGTTATCAATAATAATGCTGCTACATACATTCCTGAACTTACCTCCTGGTTTACTTGTGCTTGAATTTCTCCTGCATTGTAGACTACATATATGTTAAATATAAGTAAAAAAAAAAAAAAAATTTCGGTCACACCCACAGTGACTAAGAACTATTGGTGCTCGCTCTCACCAATGTAGGACAAAAAACCCAAATGTTAGCATTCAATTAATTGTGAATCAATACATGTGTGGTAAGTGCATGTTGTTCTGGTATCTCATGATGGTTTTAATTTGCAATTTACCCAACTACTATTTGTTGGACACATGAATATTTTATGGAGGAGAGTATGGATTCAAAGTTTTAGTCATTTGTCCACTAGCTTTCTTTTACCAAATTTATTTTATAGACATATAACCTTTGTCTTATATTTTGCAAATATATTCTGCTCTGGTGCCTATACTTACACTGGTATAATTGGTTTCAATGAATAGAAATTCTTATTTTTAGTATTACTAAATTTAAAAATATTTCTTATATAATTAGCACCTATCTTGTTTAAGAGATATTCTGTGATTTGAGATAATTATCCAAAAATAATGCAAAAACTGTATCTTTCTTCCATACTATATATATATACGTGTGTGTCTGTGCATGTGTGTGTATGAATGTGTATGTGTGAGTGTGGGTCCATTATCCCACGGTATCAGCTTTGTTTTAAATCAAATGTCCACATATGAATACATTTCTGAAAGTTTTTCCTTTGTATTAGTCTGTCTGTCTTACATAAGTTCTGCTTTCTTATAGAACAAGTCTTAATACCTTTCCTTTTCCTCAAAAATGTTTTGACTATTATTCTTGACAAAACTGTCATTCATATTTCAGTGATCACTTTGTTTTACCAAAACAAGTGTACATATAGCATATTACTAGAAAAGGATTTTTCTACAAACATACATGACACTAGTATTAATTTCATGAAATCCATAAATTAAGCAAAACTTTAGGGGAATGAGGTGTTATTTGATTTTCTTTTTCTTTTTTTACTTCTTTTTTTATAAAACACATATTGCCTACATTTCAAAATATCTAGTTATTTTGTTGCAATCGGTTTAGATGTGAGGTGCCCCCCAAAATCTCGTGTGTGAGGTAATGCAAGAAAGTTCAGAGGTGAAATGATTGGATTATGAGAGTTTTGGCCTAATCAGTGAATTAACCCTTGATAGGGATTAAATGGATGGGTTCCTGGGGATGTGACATTGGAATTTATATTTGATTCTTGTCCTTCTCTGCTTCCTGATTGCCATGTCCTCAGCTGCTTTCCTCTGGTACACTCTTCTCCCTTCATGTTCTGCCTCATCTCAGACCCCAAGGAATGGAGTTAGCTATCTAGACTGAGATCTCTGAAACCATGAACCCCAAAATAAATTTTTTCTCTTCTAACTGTTCTTGTCAGGTCTTTTGGTCACAGTAGCAAAAGAGCTGACTAAAACATTATAAAATGTCAATTGTATGTGATATGACTATCAAGTCTTCTTTTTCTTTTCCTTATCTTCATTAGCCAGGAAATAAACTGTGATTTTATAAGCCTGACAATAAATGAAATTCCTATCTGTATTCACCTGGCTGTCCTTGATGAGTAAATAAGCAGTACAGAACTACTTAGTCACACATATCACCAATTCAAAGGTGGGTGGCAAATAAAATGTAGATATAAAATACATGGTGGCCTTGCTTTCACGTTACACTAAAAAACAAAACAGAAACAACAAAAACCAAAACAACAAGAGCAAAACCCCACCAAGAAAGAAAACAAAATTCACTACCAAGTTCCCTATAATGTATTCTGGAAACTGTAGGCGATTTGTAAACAATCAGCAGCTTGATTAACAGTTCAACTACAACATGAACTCTTGCTTTCAGAGTTCATTGTCAGGTGGATTTCAGATTACAATCGTCATTCTCTGCTCATTGTACATCCTGTCACTTTGCAGGGAGTTAGTTTGCTGCCTATGTTTTACGTCATGTTTAACATTTTGTCGCTTCATGTATAATTTCTTCTTATTTCATGTAGTTCCATTACTTCTTCCTTGTCATGTCATTTTGTTTCAGATGATGCCCTTCAGTCATCAGTTTACTACATTTTTAGCAAATAAAGAGGGCTACAAAATGCATTTTTCTTTTGATTTTCTGATATTTGTCTGAGGTTTTCTGCAGTTTACAGTCTCTCAGTTTCCACTTGTGGAAGCAGTATGTCACAAAGGGCATCATTACAAATAAGAAATTAATTATCAGCACTAGCATCAGAGCTACTATGGAGGACATGGGAGGTTCCCGTTGGGTGGCTTCACTTATGAAAGTTCTCACCGACCTCAAAGGCCAGAAGGTAGGCATGAATTCTAAATTGAAGGGTGATCTCTTGGGAAGAAAGGGCAGCAATGAAACTTCCTCTCACAGTCCCTGGCTTCAAAATGGTTGAAGGGTCCAATAGGATTCTTTCTTTAAGAATATGGCAACAATTTCCAATATGCTGCTTTGAGAGCCTATAGTTCCTTGAGGACTCCATCCATTTAGCACTGAGATAGCCAGTGCCTGGCACTGCAGACAGAGAAAACTGGGTGGATCCCTGAGGTGGACTTTGGATTATGCCTCAGTTTCCACAGTGCAGATCTGGGGGGATAAGTGTCAGCTGCTCACTGCTGCAGCCAGAGAAGCTCACACCTGCTGCTGTTCACATCATCAACTCTTCTTGAATAAGCATATCAGGATCCAAAACAAAATAGCCCATCAGTATTTTGATTGGAATTGCATTGTACAGACAGGAAAAAATGGAAAAATTAATGTCTTTTATTTAATTTTAATCCCTTAGTATGGCTTCTGTCTCCATTTAATTATTTTTATCTTGGAAAATGTTATATTTTTGTGAGAACTTTGAATATACTTTGTTAAAAATATTCTGCTGTATAAAATATTTTCATGCAATGACAGGTACTGTTATTTTGTTTCTTCTTTTGAAATCTTCAAATATTTCATTTCCTTTCTATGCCTTCCTGAGGTGATTAGGCCCTCCACTACAATAAGAAAAGGTGCACTTCTTGTAGGAGTCTTTGTCCTCAATATTAGGAGAATGGTTCTACAATTTCACCTTTCCTTGCATAAATAATTTTCTAATATTGAATAAATCTGTATATTTCTTGAGCTAAGCCAAATTTCATCACAATGTATTACTCACTGGTTATATTGCTGGTTTTGATTTTTAATAACTACCATATTTAGCATTTTGTAGCTGTGCTCATGAATGAGATTAAACTATTATTTTCTCATAATATCCTTGTATCATTTTGATATAACTTTATTCTGGTCTCATAAGATAAGTTGATACCACAATTTGTATTCTTTGGAAGAATTTGGATACTATAGAATTATTTTCTCTGTATACCTTTGGCAAAATTATCTTGTGAAGACATCTGTGCCTACAGGTTTTTAATTATTGAATCAATGACCTTATGAGTTAGACCTTATGAGTTTTCCTTTATTTTAAATCATTTTTGGTAAGTGGTAGTTTCCTAGGAATTTTTCTATTTATATCAATTTCATAAAGTTTTATAAATTCTCATTTTTTCAGAGTATTTGATAATAACTCATTTATAATATTGGTTGTAAAGAAAACATTATTGTTCTTTATTGTTTCATTATATTAGATAAATAGTATATTATCTCTTTGTCTCTTGATCAGTATTAGCAAGAATTTTTTTTCAAAGAACCAAATAGTAGTTTTATTAAGCCTTTCTATTCTATATTAGCTATTTATTTATTTATTTACTTACTTACTTACTTATTTATTGGGTGCCAGGGATTGAACCCAAGGTTGCTCAACTACTGAGCCACATCCTCAGTCCTTTTATTTAATTTCTTTTATTTTGAGACAGGGTCTCACCAATTTGCTTAGGGCTTTGCTAAATTACTGTGGCTGGCTTGAACTTGTGTTTCTCCTGCCTCAGCCTCCCAAGGCACTAGATCACAGGCATGTGGCACCACACTCAGCTCTATATTAGTTTTCTATTTCACTAATTCTTGTTCTTATACATACACCATCCCATGGCATCTGTGAGGGGTCTAGTATCAGGACCAATTAAAATATCAAAATCCAGGAATACTCAAGTCCCTTAAATAAGATGGCATATTTGCATATGCACATAATTCCATATTCTTTAAATCATCTCTAGAATACTTATAATACCTAATATATTATAAATGTTATACAATTGTCATATTATATTGTTTAAGAAATATAATAAGGTTTGTTCAGTTTCAGTACAGGTGCAATTTTTTCCCAATATATTTACATATAGTTGGTTGAATCCATAGATGTGTAACCATGGGTACAGAAAGCAAACTGTATTTTTTCCTAATTTTGGGGGGTTTCCTAATTTTTCTGGTTTTTTTTTCTTTGAGTTTTCAAAAATATATTCAGAATGGCACTTAGCTTTTTATTTCTTCTTTGTAATATATGGATATAATCATATACTTATTGTCTTAGTCATTAGTTTAGTAGACCAGATTCCACATTTTCCTTTATCATAAGATCATTTGCTTTCAGTTCAAATCATACTTTCTTTTCCATTTTGAAATATTCTCCAACCTATGGATTTAGAATGCCTTTTTAATTTTAAAGATTTTTAAGTTACAATCAAACCTTACTATTCATGAATTCCAAATTTTCAAATTCACCTAAATCCATACTTTGAGTACTTTTGCAGTCCCTGTGGATACACAGAGAGTGGTAAAAATTTTGAGTCATGCCCATCACCAACTGAGGTCAGAAGAAGGGACACTCTGCCTCCTTGTTTCAGCTTTCATATTGTAAGTAAATGTCATATTTTTTGCATTATTGTGCATTTGGTTGGTGATTTCTTGGGATAAGATGGCCCCAGAGCATAGTGCTGACATACTGTCTGGTGTTGGCTAAGTGCAAGAAGGTTGTGATGTGTCTTATATGCATCTGTGAAATAAGCTGCATTCAGACACAAGTTATAGTGCCATTGGCCATGTGTTCAGCATTCATGAATCCATAATATGAATTAAATAAGTTGCCTTTAAACAGAAACACACATAAAACAAGGTTATGCACTGATGGTTTGAGGAATCATTATGACCAGAGTCTAGCAGGAGGCCAGCCTGTGTTTCCCCTGGGGAACAATCAATTCTAGCAGGAGGCCAGCCTGTGTTTCCCCTGGGGAACAATCAATCAGCATTCACCAATTAAATAGTCCCTGCAGCTTCATACAACACACCTGCTATGGATGATGGGAATTGATTGTATCTGTTTACTACTGATTTCTACATTTATTGAATATGTTAAGAGGGTACATTCTGAATAGCATTAATCTCCTAAAATTAGTTAGAATCTGCTTTATGACTCAGTATAGGAGTAACCATTGTAAATTGTCTTTGTGTTTTGAAACTGTCCAGGTGGACCATAGATTCTCACTTTTATTCTATGCAAAGATCTCAGAAATGCTACTCTTCTATCAGCCATATCATCTGCAATCAGTAAATACTTTCAGGGAACAAGTGTCTGAAAGGCAAGCTAACCTCTCTGGATTTGTTTCTAGATCATGGCCTGATAATTGTTAGGGTAGCTTGTGCAAATATCCACAAAAGACACATCTCTGAGTTCAAGCAAAGGTCTATTGACAGAGAATATCTTCCAGACTGCCCTTCTGCAAGGCATAGCAACCAGTGTCACTTGAATGGAAACTTAAATATCTTTTTGACAAGGAACAAGAGTGAGCTAGAATTGACCTTGGGTGCAGGTGGTTGGGTAACAACAGTTTTTTGTGTTTGGGGAACTTGGGGAAGGGGAGTGGGTACAAGAACAGGGTACCTTAAGTTTCTTTTTCTTGGCAGTTCGTAAGTTTCAGTTTCTGGTTAAGATGGAGTCCCAGAACCAAAATGGAGTTACTAATGTTTAGGAACCTAACAGTAATGTCTCCTATTTTGCTGGTTCTCTGATGTCATAAGGCACATTTTTAATATTAGGTCCAGGTTTTTCAGTTGTTCTATGTATATTTTTACTAGCTAACTGATTTCCCCGGACTTCTATAATCAAGAAAATACTTGTAAGATTTGGTTTAGATTTGTTGAATCAATCTAGTTGATCATTCCCAACTTCTTAATTAATACAGTATTTACACAACTCCCAAAACATATATTTTAACGTTTTTTCAGTATTTACAGTCCTCATTGGGAATGAAAACTTAACTGATATTAATATGAAGCAAAATTTGATAAAGACTATTTGAAAATGTGGCTACTCTTAAAAAGTTTAGAATCTCTTGCATGCAAAACAAAACAAAAAACATTGAACCTTATTACTCAACCTCTAAACAGGTCTCCATTAAAATAGATGATTCTAAAAGTGATGTCTAAAAGTCTTTTGTTCTCAAATTATGTCTAATGCTTAGACTTCATTATAAATAAACTTTGAAATATCTCAATATGGAACATCTGAATGTTAACCTAATATCACATCTAAACCTCCACTCATAAAAGCACTATCATTATACCTTTTGAAAAATGTCATAGAATCTTTTTTGATGAACAATAATGGTATAGATATATATGCATATATAATGTATATATAATGTATATATAACATAATACAAATATATAACATATATACATATATAAAGTTATTATGGATATATATGTACATATATATTTGTGATGGTATATGTAAAAGTCACAATTCTACACAGTGCATGTGGCCATATATCTAGATATAGCCATGAATAATAATAATCCAAATTTATTGGATGAAATAAATTAGGAAGAGATAAATTTGTAGTTATTACTCTTTCTTTAGCATATTAAATATTATTTGAATATTACAAAATATTAAGTTATTAGTAAGTAGCATGAAGTTGGACACTCTTAACTTGTATTTGCAAACTGAGAATTGGTCATGGACTACAAAATTTGGTATGAAATTTCAGAAGTTTTGCTCACTTTTTGGTCTTTTCCATTGAATTATTACTGTTATAGAGACTTAAATAGAGTGAGAAAAAAATCCACAAACTGAATTTGTTTGCAAAACCTTTCAAATAATCGGTTGAATGAAGTGTAGCTGCTATATTAAAAGATCCAAGGAAAAACTACACATATCGAAACTTTTGCACAAACCCTGATTCAAAGTCTATTAACACATCCAAAATGAATGCAAACAAGAGTACCATCTTATTACCTCTTCAATTCTAAATTTATGTTTAAAACTACCGAAGTTTTCTCTACTTCCAAACTTTTGACACACTATTTAAATACATAGTTGCAGCTCTATTATTTGTAGTTATGGAAGTATTTTAAAACTTTATTCCTATACTAGGTCCATATGGTACTTACACACTCAATTTAGCACTCCCAGGATCAATTGTATAAATTCATCTTTACCCAGTCAAAAATATAGCAAGAAAATGATATTCAGATCATAATGATATTCACATAACATATAAAAACAAAAATAAAACTATTTATGCTATGTAAAATAAAAGTCCAATGTGTGTGTGTGTGTGTGTGTGTGTGTGTGTGTGTGTGTGCGCGCCTGTGCGTTTGGAATTAATTCAGATATGGAATGAAGGAAGTTTGAAATTAAATGTATATTCTATATTTTAGTTATTAATATATTAATATTTTAAAAAGCTCATGGATTAACTGAATAAAATATAAAATGTTCAAAAATATATGTGAAATATTAGCATTTGTTAACTATGGGTGGTTTTGAATTGGGATATGTATTGTATTGTTTTCTATACTATGTTTTGAGTTCCAAATATTTTATAATATTGGATGATATTTTTTACAATAGTGAATTAACAGCTGGATATTGAACAGTTAGAGATAATAAGTAGAGAATTCTTTTGATGAGAAAGAGAGCTGAGAAATGGAGTTCAAACTGAATGGACCCAGGCCCAGAATCTCCCTCATTGATCCACTCACCCACATCAGAGCCCAGACCCAGGACAAGGAATGCACTCGCCCACCTGTGGGAGCTCAGGCCCAGGCCCAAGACCACTTCTGAGGACCCGCCAGGGAGCCCAGGCCCAGATCAGGCCCAGGACTGCCCTCGCCGATCTTCCCACCCATTCTTGAGCCCAGACCCAGACTCAGTTTTCCCCCGCCAACCTGTGTGACAGACAGCCCAGGTCCAGTACCACCTCTGCACAGAGTGGAGATCCACACTGTTGCTCCCCAGCCTGCATCCATCTTGGGACACTGCAGCCATCACCATAGCCTTTCTCAGGTAGTAGCCTCCACCTTGGAACAACAGATAGGAACTGGAGGCAGCTGCCCACCACAGCACAGCATGCCATAGCATTGCATCTCTGAACAGGCAGCCCAAAGTCATTGTAAGTCCCACTCTTTCAGCCCTATCTCTGAAAGTGGTTGCATCCACCTTGGGCCATCCCCACTGCTACCTGGAGTTATCTCCACTACTGCTGTCATCATCTTTTGTTGCAATAGCATCCATCTAAAAACACTTGCTGGGGACTGGAAGCAAATACCAAGGTGAAGCACAGGTGATCTGCAGGAACACTACAAGATTGTAAGGTAGAAATTGCAATACCTCAGATCCGCACTTCAAGAAAGGAAGACACATAATCAACATGAGAAAACAAGCAAATAAAGTGTCCCAAACAAACCAAGATACTACAATAATAGAATTCATTGACAGCACAGTTTATGAAATGTCAGAGGAATTTAGAATGTATATAATTAAAATAATCTGTGAATTAAAGAATGACTTAAGTGAGCAAATACAGGCAAAAGTTGAACACTCCAAAAAAGAGGTAAGAGACCAAATACAGACAATCAATGATCACAACAACAAAGAGATAAGGGAGCAAATACAGGTAGAAAAAGATTACTCTAAGAAAGAGAGATTATGAAAAAAAAAATGAGAAATTGTTGAAATGATGGAAGCAAAAAAACAAATAAAAAACTTAGTAGAAAGCATCACCCACAGACTAAATTACTTGGAAGACAGAATCTCAGATAATGAAGACAAAATATACAATCTTAAAAATAAAGTTGACTACACAGTGAGGATGGTAAGAAACTGTGAACAGAACATCGAAGAATTATGGAATAGCATTTAAGATTTATTGGGATAGAGGAAGGCACAGAGTTTCAAACCAAAGGAATGCACAAACTCTTCAATGAAATAATATCAGAAAATGTCCCAAACATGAAAAATGAATTGGAAAATCAAATACAAGAGGCTTACAGGACACCAAATGTACAAAATTACAAAAGATCTACACCAAAGCATAGTATAATGAAAATGCCTAGCAAACAGAAAAAGGATAGAGTTTTAAAGTGTGCAAGACAGAGGAATGAGATTAAATAGAGAGGAAGACCAATTTGGATCTCAGAAGATTTTCAACCCAAACCCTCAAAGCCAGGAGGTCCTGGAACAACATATACTAAGCTCTGAAAGAAAATGGATGCCAAAGCCAGGCGCGCTGGCTCAAGCCTGTAATCCCAGCACTTAGGGAGGCTGAGACAGGAGACACAGAGACAAACTCACATAAATACATTTATCTCATAATAGAAAAGGAGCCAAAAACATACATTGGAGAAAAGATAGCCTCTTCAACAAATGATTCTGGGAAAACTAGAAATCCATATGCAGCAAAATGAAAATAAACTGCTTTCTCTCACCATGCACAAAACTCAACTCAAAGTGGATCAACACCTAGGAATTAGACCAGAGACCCTACGCCTAACAAAGGAAAAAGTAGGCTCAAATCCTCATCACGTTGGATTAGGCTCTGACTTCCTTAAAAAGACTCCTAAAGCACAAGAAATAAA
Source organism: Xerus rutilus (assembly GCA_028644305.1). Lineage (NCBI taxonomy): Eukaryota > Metazoa > Chordata > Mammalia > Rodentia > Sciuridae > Xerus > Xerus rutilus. The sequence continues at coordinate 39,733,606 of CM053403.1, read as the reverse complement.
AGCAATAATCAATAAATGGGATGGATTTCAACTAAAAAGCCTCCTCTCAGCAAAGGAAACAATCAATGAGGTAAAGAGAGAGAGATTACATTCTGGGAGCAAATTTTTGCCACACACACATCAGACAGAGCACTGAAACAGGATATATAAAGATCTCTGAAAACACCAAAAAACCCCAAAGAAACCCATCAATAAATGGGCTAGGGAACTGAACAGACACTTCTCAGAAATAGATATACAATCGATCAAGAAATATAGAAAATAATTTTCAAGCTCTCTAGCAATTGGAAAAATGAAAATCAAAATTACTCTAAGATTTCATCTCACACCAGTCAGAATGGCAGTTATCAAGAATACAAAAACAATAAGTGTTGGCGAATATGTAGGGGAAAAGGCACACTCATAGATTGCTGGTGGGACTGCAAACTGGTACAACCAATCTGGAAAGCAGTATAGAGATTGCTTAGAAAACTTGGAATGGAACCACCATTTGACCCAGATATCCCACTCCTTGGTCTATACCCAAGGGACTTAAAAACAGCATACTGCAGTGATACAGCCACTTCAATGTTTATAGCAGCTCAACTCACAATAGCTAAACTGTGGAACCAACCTAGATGCCCTTCAATAGATAAATAGATAAAGAAACTGTGGTATATATATGCAATGGAATATTACTCAGCATTAAAAGAGAATAAAATTATGGCATTTGCAGGTAAATGGATAGAGTTGGAGAACATGATGCTAAGTGAAGTAAGCCAATTCCAATAAACCAAAGGCTGAATGTTCTCTCTGATTAGTGGATGCTGACCCATAATGCGGGAGGGGGCATGGGAAGAATGGAGGAACTTTGGTCAAAGGGGAGGAAGAAAAGAGGAGGGGACATGGAGACAGGAAAGATGGTAAAATGAGATGGACATCATTGCCCTAGGTACATATATGGCTGCATATATGGTGAGAGTCTACATCATGTACAACCAGAGAAATGAAAAGTTGTGCTCTATTTGTGTACAATGAATCAAAATATATTTGGCTGTCATGTATACCTAATAAGAATAAATTAATTTAAAAATTTTTAAAAAATTAAATGGAAATAAAGAACTCTGAAAACACCAAATAAAGAAAGATTGGTCAAAAGATTGTTTTTGAAGATCATTAAGAAGAGATTTAATTCATTCTGTATATATTTTGCTGGGACTAATCCAACAGAGAGGAAAACAAATGGATGGTATATGAAATGAAACAGATTATTGAAGGATCAAGGTCCTAGAATAAACAAGATGGCCATTTTCTAGTGTAGAAGTGGAGAAAATACCTCACTGGAGAAGGAGTGATATTTCATTGAGACAAGAAAAAAGGAACATTCTTTACCCCTAAATGGATATTACAATCACTTTTCTGGAAGATTAGATGTTTCTTCCATAATTGCTTCAGTATTCTCAATAGGGTAAAAAGTACCTACATGAAGTAAGCATGTTTTTGAAGGAAAAAGGAAATTGGTATGAAGAGAAAAACAATGTGACAGAGATACCTGCTCTGTGGAATGTTTGTGTCACCAGAAGATACTGAGGACTGAATCAGTCCAACTCAGAGTTAATGCTGTGCTTGGATTACCTAAGCACACCTTCATTCTGTAAAGCAAAATAAACTGAGTTCAATTTTATAGAAAAAACAAAGTGAGTTTTGACAAAGTAGACAATCAACTATGTTACTCATGAATCTTTTAATTAATATTTTGAGTTTATAATTGACAATATTTACACATGAAATTGGACTTGAGTGACACTTATTTTTTATTCATAGTTTTGATAACTTTGAACAAAGTGTTTTATTTAGGGACTGTCTAAAAATAATAATTTCTGAAAGACATTACTTAACATGTATTAAATTGACACTAAAATGTTGGTTGCTACTTAAATTTTAAAGAGTCAAATCTTTGGAACTATGCTTCAATTGAAATGGAAATAGGAAACATTTCTACAAAATAAGTTTAGATGCTGTAAAATGCAAATATTATAGCCATAAAATATGATTATGGACAAATTTTCAATTTATTTTTACTTACAACTTTACTTCCTCTTTTGTTTAACTTGCTAGATTTTATATTTTTAAGTGTGTAAAATGAGCCTCCAACAATTGATACATTAAAATGTCACTCATAATTTCTAATATTTATATTCATTAAGAAAATTATGATTACCATAATGAACAATAAACTTTATTTATTGCAGTCAGGATAAGGATTTAATTTCAAAGTGTTCCCAGCTTGGATAAAGTTTTATCAATATTTCAATTGCTACAACAATAAGCAGTGAAAAGTAATTGGTTAATGTTTGCGGTAAATATACATAATATGAGGATAAGGTCTTAAATGAGTCAGAAAAAAATTATGACTTGAATTTTAGAAATCAGAAATGTGTATTAAATGTTAGCATCTGAGTTAATTCATTTATTTACTAACATATGATAAAAATTCAGTCACCAATTGATCAACATTTTAACACTTTTACTAGGCACAAATCAGTCAAACGAGTATAGTTATATCCAGACAATAACTAACAAATTATCCTGCATCCATACAGTCTATACAGTCATTGAGAATCAATACTTTGGACCTGGATCTCGGGATGTCTCATTCCTACCATTTTTTTTTCTTGGGTGTGTCTTCCTTCCATAGTCCTTTTATGCCTGGGATTAGGACACCTTGCTCCCAGTCCCATTTCTTACCTTACAGTGAGCAAATTCAATGGCAAGATGGGCTATGGAACCTATCCAGGTACACTGGAAGACAGTAAACTCTTCTTTCCTCCTCCATCTTAAAACTAACAAAAAGAAAGCAGTTGCTTGTCACATTACACTACCATCAACAAGAAATGCATGGAAATTTTTCTTTTTTGTAATATGCTTACTTAGGACAAGTTCCTTAACCTAACTCTCAAGTCTTTGATGGGAGTGCAACTTTTTTCCTTGAACATTTTAAAATCAAAAAAATATCAAAACAATGAAGATTTGTGGAAGTAAATAGATTTCTGGCCCAAATGATAAAGTTATGGATAAGTGGTAAAGACAAGTAGGTATGAAATGAACTCAGAAGGGAAGCTAACTTGGCTGAGGTTGTCAAGATGGCATGGGATAGAGTAATAAAGGGCATAACTTTTACTTTTTTGGAGGTTTAAAAGTTTTGCATCTCAGCAGATGTTTCAAAGGGGCATTTTATTGAGTTATTGCAATATTTTATTGAATTACACTATTGTATTAAGTATCCCTGGTTTTATGGAAATAGGGTTAATATATTACTGTCATTGAGTTTAGCTGTTTATATTTCAAACTGACATGCAATAATTGTGCCAATTTACAGGGTATATTATTATGCCTTCATACAGATATACATTGTATAATGATCAAATCAGGACAATTATTATTTACAAAATTTTATAGACAGTAACACAGAGAAAGTAAAAGCACTTATATTTTTGTCTTATCTAAAAATAAGTTTAATAAAATCATAGAATTCCAGTTGAAAGTAATGGAATATAAAGCTTTGATATTTTTCTTTCTTCTCTCAGAAATTGCTAGAAACAAGAATAATTAGAAAAAGAAACATAAGTACCATTTCTGATGACTGTGAAATCTATAATACCAAACCATAAAATACAATTATCAGCTACTCTAAGTAATAAAGGCTAGATGAGATCACTAACTGGGATTATTTTTAAAATATTTAACAAAAATAACAGTTCAGGCCATTGACCAGTCAGAACAGATTTTGACTAATCAAAACAGATGTTAATTAGTAAAAAACAAATTTCAAAATACTGTATTTCTGATGTGTATCGATGGCTGAAGTCCAGCTTTAGTTCTCCAACTCTGCTTCTGGGAAAATGCAAGATAGTAATGTTCAAGCCTGCCCTACAGAACTGAGACTAACACAAATATTAAAGAGAAAGTGCAATGTAGAAAATGGAGAGTGGCTGTAACTACAAAAACAATTGAAATGAAAAGTGAAAACAAAAAAGGTAGTAAAGAGCTGGGTGTGGTGGTACACACCTGTAATCTCAACTACTAGGAGGCTTAGCAGGAGGATCACTAATTGGAAGCCAGACTCGGCCAAAAATTTATGGGAAGGAACCTTATCTCAAAATAAAAAATAAATAGTGCTGGTCATGCAACTCAGTGGTAGAGCACTCCTGGGTTCAATTCCTAGTACTGCAAAAAAGACAGAAAGTAGCTTATTTCCTCAGTTTTTAAAGTTTAAGGCTATGAAAAACACTTTAAATAAATAAAATATAAAAAGATGGTATATCTAGTACTAGAGGCAAAGTGCATATAAAGATCTAAAAGCCAATACCAAACAAAATAATATAATCTACCATAATTAGATGAGACAAGGGAAGAAAGGACATGATAATAATTATTTTTTTGGAGTTTCTCAGAGGAATCAAGGTACTCTTTTAAGAAATAGGCTTAAGAATGTTTTGTAAAGTTATTATAAAATGAATAATTTTTAAATATCAATAATGAATTATAGAAAAGCAGACATTAGCAGATATGTACATATAAAAACAAAAGACAGAAGTTGTATGGTTAATATGTTTCACTGTTTTATTGTAATACACAGAAAATACTGAACAGTGAAGAGATTATAGTTAAACAAATGTAGAAAATTTCATAAACTCAATCTAAGTCTATAATTAACACCCAACTCAAGAAAATGAACTCAAGCATCCTGCAGAAGCTTCTCATGTTTCTTCCTGTCAAAACACTTTTCCTTCTGACCAGGGATAATAATATGCTGATACTATATACCTGCTTTTAAACTTTTTAAAATAGGATCATTCCATCAGTATGCATTTGCATCTTATTTGCTTATTTTTTATTTGTTTTTAATGCAATAATTCTCAAAGTTTTGTTTGTTTTTATAACTATAATAATTTTAGTGCCACTGATATTCTATTGATTTTTACAATGTATGTACATCTGTCCTTTTGTTCTGCTTGATAGATATTATAAATGGATAGAAATTTAATCAATGAATAGAAACTATATTTAAAATGTATCTCTTGATATTTTGGTATATATATACATTAAGAAATGATCATGCTAGTCAAATTCATTAATATATGCATCACCCTGTATGGTTTCCATTTCCTTTTTTTTATATTTAGTGGTTGATAATATTTAGGATCTATCTTCCTAGCAATAAAATATAGTATTGTTAATGACAATCAGCATGTCATACATTATCTCTCCAGAATTTGTTCAACCAAAACTTTGTACCTATTGTGTACATGTGCTTTCATATGCACATAAGAAAAAATATTTTTTTTTACTTCCAAAAACCAGTTTTCACCTTCTCAGGAGCAATAACACTACTGTTAGGAGTGAATGACTTGAAATGTTGGTAAGACTTACCCATATTATTTAATGTGGTTGTTGAATGTGAAATCCTAGTTTCTTCATTGGAAGAACCAATTGATAATTGTTCTAATATTGGTAAAGGTTATTCATTTCCAATTTTGGATATCACATCCTTTCTGTACCTTTTCTCTAACATATGTGCTAGTTGTTGGGAATCATAGTATTGGGTCATAGTCTATTCATGTGCTTAGCTAGAGTGGATTCTGACAAATAATTTTCCAATTTCCATTTCCGTAAGCAGATCATGAAGATTTCAGTTGCTTCATATGCTCACTGGTGCTTTTATATTGTCAATATTTTAAAACATTAGCTGTGTTGGTGAATATATAATGATATCTTATTGTAACTTTAATTTGTATTTCTTTGATAAGCGATGATGGCAAGTGCTTTTTCGTATACTATTGCACGTTTGCTTAAGTTCTCTTGTCAAGTAATTTTAAATGTATTCTGTCCATTCACCTGTTGGGTTGTATTTCTTGCTAACTTTTAGGAGTTCTTGAGACATTCAGGATAAAGTACTATTTCAGCACTATGCAAATGGTATCTACTGATCTATACTTGTGTTTTGTGCTCTTTTTCTGATGAACAGAAATTTTTAATCTTACTAGCATTGTGTTAGTCAGCTTTTGATTGTTGTGACCAAAATACCTGGCATAAACAACTTAGAGGAGAAAAGATTTATTTTGGCTCACAGATCCAGATGTTTCAGTCTAAGGTCAGCCAGCTCCATATCTCCAGGTCTGAGATGACACAGAACATCATGGTGAAGGGTGTGGCAGAGAAAAGCAGCTGAGCTTATGGCAGCTAAGAAACAGAGACAGAAGAGGAAGGAGACTGAAGAAGATATAGTCTACAAGGCAAGTCCTTAGTGACCTACTTCCTCCAACTAGGCTCCTCCTGACTACAGTTCCCACCTCCTCCCAGTAGTCCACTCAAATTATTAATCCATCAAAAAGATTAGTCCACTGATGAGGTTATAGTCAATCAATTCCCAAAAGCCCATCAGTTAACAGTGCTACCTTGGGGACCATATCTGCAACAGATAAGGTTTTCAGGCACATTCCATATCCAAATCATAACAAAGGTCCAACTTACCTTTTTATTTTTTTATTCTTTAGGTTAGCACTTTAATCTCTTATTTAAAAATGCACATATCACTGTCAAAAGTTATTTTTTATGTTTTCTTCTAATGCTATTATATTATCTCTAATCCATCTGGTATTGAACTTTGGATAAAGTGTAAGTTAAATGCCATGACAACTTTGTAAACATGAATATTTGAAAAACAAATAAAATAATTAATAAACATTACATGGGGGCAAACTCTTTAAAAAGATGACTCAAATCTAGATTCCATAAAAAATTTACATGACCAAATTGACAACATAAAAACAGAAACAAATTCATTTGCTTAAACTAACATCAAAGTCAAAGAAAAAACACAAAATGAAGAGGGAAATTTATCATAAATGACTTGGAATGTCATTTTGATTTTTGTTTGTTTTTAATATGTAATAGCACCTACAAACCAATAAGAATACCAAAAATTACATATAATTTGTTTATATAGAGATATAGAAGAGTATTCTATGTTAAATACCAAAATAACAATAGCCAAAATAATATAATATTAATGTTTGGGTCTTTTTTTTTCATAAAATAGTATGTGCCTAAGAAAATCAGATGTCATATTGTTACCTGGCTTCCCTAAAAAGCATGACTTCTATCATTGTCCAGCATGGCTGGCCTATCTCCCTCCATTTTTGCACAAATTTCAGTCATTAATTGAAGAGAATAGGTGGTAAAAAGGGATATATACTTGAAAAGCACAACTGAGAGGTTATACACATATTTCTGTTCATATTCCTTCAGTGAGAATTTAGCCATCTGCACACAGGAAATGTTAGGTAATGGTTCCTAAATAAATGACAAAGGGGACATTGATACCACCAGCATGCTCTTCCTCCAGGGCAAAAGAAGTAAACATTTCATAGAAACTGGATATTAAACACAGTAAGATGTCAAAATTAATTTAAGGAAAATGTAAATTTTAACTACAAATGGAGTTTTAACCTACCATATGGACAAAGAACTGAAGATCTGGTTTCACATATTGTGGACAAAGATGAAGGAAACTGGCCCTTTCCCATATGCCTACATGCTCTCCGGGAAAATGCAAACTGAAATACCATCTACTGCAACTCGAAAATATTTATAAAAAATTTAAATTTTCATATCCCTTTATCCAGATGGATCACTACCAGTTATTTAGCTTCCTTCTATTCAAACAAAATAACAGATTGCAAGGAAATTCAGGGCAGCCATGAAAATAATTTATGTATTTAGGAACTGGGTGGGCTCAGATCAGTTATGTTTGTACATTCATTGGACTACTAAAAAAGTGTGGCAGTTCTATTTAAACTGATATAGAAAAGAATAATATTCTATAAAGGAGTGGTATATGATGTGTAGCCCTTTGACATGAAATAATAAAGGTTGTAGGTGTATAGTTTAATTTTAAACAATGTACTGAAGACAGAAAATGTAAGAAACTGCTAATAGTGGGTGCTTCTGAAGACAAAAACTAGATTCTGTGGGAGCTAAAGAGAAAGCCTTAGGTTTTTTTTTTTTAATATTTATTTTTTAGCTGTAGGCCGACAGAATATCTTTCTTTTATTTTTATGTGGTGCTGAGGATCGAACCCAGTGCCCTACTTGTGCTAGGCAAGCATGTCACCACTGCGCCATAACCCCAGGACCAAGAAAGCCTTAGTTTTAATTCAATTTTTAAACTCCTTTTGAAATTGTGTTGTATCAATACATTACCCGCACCCCCGCCCCGCAAAAACCAGGTTTTATTTAAGACTGCTCAAAGACGGAAAAAGCATTCATTGATGGAAAGATGTACCCAATTGTTAAACCAAGTCTAAGATTTAAATGTTATCTAAAATAGGCCTAAGATGTTTAATGCCAGCTGGAAATAATGTCATCTCAAGTTAATGGCTCTGACTGCTTTACAAATAGCAAGAAAAAGTCACTGTATTTTTTTTAAATGACATCATTACCAGTATGCTTGCGTACTTTTATATCTCTTCTGAAAAGATGTAAGCACATATTTCCCCTGTCATTTAAACCACAACTTTAAAATATATAGGTTCATTAGCTGAGCAACAAACACAAATTTGGAAAACCTATATTCTACATCTTCTCTACATTATTCCTGATTTATTCTCTAGCTTTCAAAACTTAAGTTGTATTTTTCAAATTTCAGTGTTTTAGTACATATATTTGGAAATATACTCACTGTATTTGACAATTGACTTTATAGTGGGTAAGCAAATGAATTTTTTAAAGTGATAAAGAAAATCATGAAGTGACATGTTCCCCACGTGTTCACATCCCCTTGTAATGTGAATTTAGGGATCTCGTTACACTGAGAAGAAATTGATTTATGTAACCTTTATATACATTTACCAGAATGCTAATTTACCAGTTTGTACTGAGAAGTATAAAGGATGTATTCATCTTCATAGGGAAGCAAAGGAAGTTGTTCAGTGAGCTTCAAATCAGGAAAGGAAAGCACATTGGTTGCTTCAATATTGCTCATGTGTCTCTACAACACATACAACTGTTACATGGGAAGCTGAAGATACCTTTGACAAGGAAGTGTCTTATTAAAAATTCCTAATTAGAATAAGATGTATTACAAGTTTGTATAAATATATCAAAATACATTCTGTCATGTATAGCTAAAAAGAACAAATTTTAAAAATCTCTTCTGAAAAATATTTTCTGCTTCTGTTGCTGACAAGAATTATTAATACCAACTTTTTGTTTTGCATCAATACAACTCTCAAAGTATTGCATATGACCAGGTCTTCTCTTGGTTTGCCACCTATTCAGTCTCTTTGTTGGGGTCCATATTCTCCTGGCCTCTTAAATTTCTATTTTACTCTCTTTATTGTGTATCTCAATAGGATCTTTTGACAACAAGTCTCCTTATTGATAAAAGGAGCTCCTAAAATTGTTACTTCAGTCTTTTCCCTCACTTGCCTCAACACCCAACTATCACACACATCTAAATGTCTGTCAATTTCTTTCTGGACTGGCCTGTACATATATCTACTAACTTATTGAGAAAGATTGTTTTAATATCATCAGAATATTCTTAGACACACTTTAAAAACTTATTCGTCCAACTTTGAATTAATGCTTAAAGACAGGAAAGAGAAGAATCTCAAGAAAAACTTTGGATGCTTACTATCAATGTTAAGGAGATTATAAAGTGAATTATTCAAAACAGGACACTTGGGAGGTAAAAGAGGGAGTTTTCAATAATTATACTGTAACAACAGACCTAAACTAAGGATGACCAGGACCAACTGGGATATTGTCACTTGATAACATTTTGGAAGGGAGCTTTCAAGCCAAATCATAGAAATGTGTTTTTAATTTTCACCCATAACTGAAGCCAACATATCAACTTCGATGAGATGCTTAGTTATGTGTAAATATCATCACATGAATATAAGTAAATGTCAAAATTAAAACTGTCCAATAGCTTTTCCATGGTTTGTTTCATAGTATTAAAATTAAAATGTTACATCAGCTACTGTGAACATAGCATGTGGCTCTGTGAATATTTCTCTGATCCAAGAGACAAGCACCTGGGCTCCAGATGATATGAACATCCAGCCAGACAGCTCTGCCAGCAGAATATAAGCCAGGGGGCCAGATATGCATCTTGACAAGTAGAGCCAATGAAATAAACTGGCAAAGGACTCTATTACAAGTCCTTGAAAGAACTTCAACATCCTTCAGAAACTGGAGCACCTTACCACCAAAGAAAACCCTAGGACGAACTACCAGGATTGTACTAATTGTGTTTCATGTATCATGATATTTTGTGTTTACAGTTAATAAAATCATTTTAGCATTTTATCACTTATAAAGAGCTTTTCATCTGAAATGTACTGGGTCCACCATTACTAGAGAAATTTCAGAATGAAGCATCAGGTTTTGAAAAGTTTGATATTTCACTTTGTGGTTTTGATCTCTCTGGCAAAAGCATACATAGTTGGGAATAAATAAATACTGGTAGAATTTCTAGATTTGGCCTCAATCCATCATACCAGTCCTCCATAACAGTCACAGAAAAACAAATGTAGGTCCTAGATTAGAAAGGAGTGGGGGCTGTGCAGAGTGCCTCTAGTAAAATATATTAGCTTAATGTAATTGGCTTTTTAAATTTTAATGAAAATTATTTGACATTAACTTGGCTAAATTATCAAAATTGCATTTAAACTACTACTCCAGCCTGTAATATCTAATTTCTTCCAAGTTATGGGTATTTTAAGATTATAAGACTACAAGTTATAAACAGCCCTATAATTATATACATATACATGAACTTTTAATATTATCATAAATATGTAAATATAAAATTCCTTTATGACTATGAACAGTGTGTCCCGAAACATTTTTATTCCATTGAGATTAATTTGAGCAAAGCATCTCTAAAATATATGTTCACCCGAATCTTGTTAGTCTTAATAATGACTGACTTAGATAAGAATATTAAAAAGAGTACATAAGCATATGATTCTACAGATGAAGCATCTACTCTGTGTGGAATATCATGTGAGATACTTTGGTTAATGTCTGATTTTATCCTTCAAACAATCTTGAGAGATGCTTCATGCCATCCTCATTTTAAATCTAATGAAATTAAAGCTTCATAAATTAAGTAACTTTCTTAATGTTACACAATGAATAAGTAAAAGATCACACCCTAAAATCCAGGTTTCACTTTAAATTCCCTTTCATATTTATAATTATATCCATAAGTCGAAACTTTTTATAGTGAAAATAGAGTATTGTGGAATATAAACAATACATTATTGATCAGTGGAAAGTCACATGGGAAATGCTTCCTGACAACTCTCCTCACTTTTACTCTACAGTAAACATTTACCCAAGCTAATGACTTTCAATCTTAGCTTAGATCATTTTATGAATTAGTTTGAGATGATACAATTAAATATCTTAGTAGCATGGCTTAGCTGACTCTAAAAATATTTTAGTTTCCTCCTTGCACTAATCACTTTCATGATAATATGTTTAGAAAACTTACCTGTCATCACTTAACCAGCAAATCATTACGTGGTAACACTGATTATAAGCTATAACTCCAGTCCCATCTGGTATGTTAATATTACATGTTATACAGAAAATGTTTTTGTTATTTACTTCCTAAAATTCACAGAGATATCCAGTAGTTTCTTCTTTGATCATCACACTGTCTGGGAAGCTCTTCTCAATTTAGATATCATCTTTAATCTTATCATAAAAATTTAATATTAGTATAAATTATGTTCTGGGGGCTGGGATTGTGGCTCAGGGGTAAAGTGCTTGCTTAGCACATGTGAGGCACTGGGTTCAATCCTCAGCACCACATATAAATAAATTTTTTAAAAAGGTATTGTGTCCCCCACAACTAAAAAATATTTAAAAAATTATGTTCTAGATATCTTCATTTCTTATAACTACTAAAATGACTTGGTCATGTAGTAAATAAACCTCTATGTTCTATAGCTCATTTCTTTCATTCATAACATCATAGAAAGCATGCTAATGATACTTTATAATTTTTACTACAAAATAATAATCACAGAACTGTTTGACCCCATGAGGCCTTAGAAGGCAGTGAGGTTGAGCATTAACTTCTTGCTTTGTAGTGAAGGAAAAAGAAACAGGTCAGGAAGGGCTAAGTTTTCTGTCCATGTCTCTGAAACTTAGATTTCTAGTCTTCACTTCCTGGGTGCTTTTCACTACAATTTAATTGTAAGAGTAATATTTTCTTGCAATTCTAAAGCAAGACCATAGATTATGTTCTGGGGGCTGGGATTGTGGCTCAGGGGTAAAGTGCTTTGTGATGCTATACTTTGTGAAAGTTCAGTGTCAACCACCATTACCATTTTAAAAGTAATTACAAGTCCTGGCTCCAATACTGCAAGGTTAAGGTCTTCCTGGCCTCAAGAGTATCTGTTGACATCTGAAGAAACATTTTCAGTGATAACATCTCAAACACATCTTTTGTTGTTGCTTTATTCTCAGTCCTTGAAACAGCTTAGCAGGTCAAAAGTACAAAAAAAAAAAAAGTCCATTGACTATTCCAAAATGAAAAGACAGAAATATGCCTCCTCTGACTATGCGAAGCTAAAATCAAAGCACATATTCACTACCTCAAGAAATTATATAGCGTGGGACAAGAAACATACAATGTAAAACAATTTTGGTAGTGATATGTAGCTATCTTAAAGGAAGGTCAATTTCTTTTTGACAATATTACCTCAAGAAATAGTTTCTGTGAAAAAAAATTATTTAATAGCATTAAACCACAATTAACTACTAAGCATTTTACTTTGCTACAAAGTAAACCATTATGAATGAGTAAACAAATCAGGCCCTGGTAGCTTATACTGAAAAAATGCTAAGTCTCATTTTTCTATCATTCCTACTATTAGCAGGTGAGTCTTCAAGGAACTACTTCCTGAATTTCAGAGTAAATAGTACAACTAATCCATTTCTTAAATTCTCAAATTCTTTAGCATTTTCTTTTAGAATAAATCATTTTTGTTTCTATCATTTTTTAAAATATTTTTAGTTGTAGATGTTCTCAATACTTTTAGTTTGTTTGTTTAGGTTTTCTTTCTTTCTTTTTTCTTATGTGGTGCTAAGGATCTAACCCAGTGCTTCATGCATGCTAGGCAAGCACTCTACCATTAAACCACAACCCCAGCCCCTGTTTCTATCATTGTTAGTTCACACACCAAAAACTGCTCTTTCCTTTGACTTGTTAAATATATGACTACTGTCTTAATTTAAAGCTAACAAAGTTACATTGTTTAATTATAAGGCATTGATTAATGCCTATGATATTTTTTCATAATATTTTTTTCTTAGGAATTTTTACTTAAAAGATGTCTTCTCACTATTATACTATAGAAAGAAATGCCCAAAACATTTAGAAGTGATTTAATAGATTCTAAAATAAATTTAGTTGTTCTATTAATATTCTGAATCTGCAAAATTTTAAAAAAAGCAGTGAGAATAGAAAAGAGTTAATGGATTAATGAATCAAAGCTGGACCAAACTTAGCCAGCCAATGAACAAGTATTTTCAAGAGAAGAAATCCAAAAGGAATTGCTTCTGATGTTTTTATAGTCCTGGCTATCTTAACACTGATGACCACCATTATTGGCATGGTCTATTCCTTTTCCATATGATTTGTAGCATTAGTCAAATGTTTCCCTATTATCTGGAATAGATTTTTGATATGCTGTTCAGGAATAGCTCACAATTATATTTAACTCCATTCCATTTTAGGGACAAAGGTAGACTATAGACTGAGAATGACCTGAGCCAAGAAACAGGCAGGTCAAGAAATAAACAGTAACTGGAAATCTTTTTTAATTATGTTTTTAAATGTTCTTGTTATTTCATTACAGTTATATACATCAGTAGTAGTGTTTTTCTGACATATTCATAAATTCATATAACATAATTTACTCCATTTCAATCCCCAGTACTTTGCCTTTCTCTTCCTTCCTCTCATCCACTTGATCCCCTTCCCCCACTGGTCTTCTCTCTATTTATTTACTGGCTTTTAAATCATTGCATTATAATTTTAAATATAAATAGAATTCATTGTGATATATCCATATTTGCACATAGCATAATTAGGTCAGTTTCATTCCACAATTCCTCCCTTTCTCATCCCTCCATAAAGCATTGTTGTGAATTAGAATTACTTAACAGTATAACATTTATAAAGCTAGGAGTTATTTTAGGATGATGTAGTGGCTTTAAGTTATGTTTTTAAAAGTCTTTGATACTTGCCTTACAAAAGGTAGTGCCTAGTTCTGCCTCTCTTCAGAATGGGTATCCTTAGGAATTTGCTTCTAGTGAATAGCATGATGAATTGTCATTTCCTCCTCCTTCTTTCCTGGATCACTAGCACTGACAGAAGCAAGCTTCCATGTCAGCCCAAAGAAAGGTCCACGTAGTGAAGAATGGAAGCCTCAGGCCAAAAGTCAGCCCAGAACTGGACTTTCTGCTGACAATCACAAGAATGAGCAGTTGGTTTCATGGATCTCTCCCAGCCCTACCTAGCTTTGGGATAACTGTAACACTTGCTAATATCTCCTTGACTGAAAATTCATGAGAGATCATGAGCCAGAATCAACCAGTTAAGAATATGTCTAATGCCTTTGCTAGAGAAACTTGGAAACAATGTAATTTTTGTTAGCTGAAATTGCTACGTTTAGGGGTTACCTGACTGGTAATTAATACAGCAGCCAGTTATGAACATGCAGAGCACTTTATGGACTGAGTTGCCTCCACTACATTCATATTTTGAAGTCTTAATCTCCAAGATGACTGCCTTTGATGATATGGTCTTTATAAAGCTAACTGAGATTAAAAGAATCCTAAGAGTGTGTCCCAAACCTGAGAGTAGTGTTTTTATTAGAAGAGGTAGAACACCAGAGCTTGTGTACTCTCTTGCTCTCTCTCGCGCTCGTGTGCGTGCGCGCTCTCTCTCTTTCTCCCTCTCTCTTTTTCACTGAATGTGCACAAAGACATGTGAGACATGTTAAGAATTTGTCACTCAAAAGCCAAGGAAAGAGACCTTACCAGAAACCAACACTGCTGGTTCCTTGATCTTGGGCTTCCACATCCAAAACTATGAGAAAAAAATCTGTTATTCAAGACACTCTGCTTGTGGTATCTTGTTATGGAATCCCAAGTTGACTAAAATATAGCAGTTCTATAATGAGGCTTAGAGCAATGTCTAGCCAAATTTTATGATGCACCATTTTCAGATGCCAATAGGACTAGAATCCCCTGAAAATTATAAATTTTCAATATCCTTCTCACTTACCTTGATGGCTTAAAATTATTTCTATTCTTCAACTCAACTTCTGTCTGGTTTCAAATAGCTTTCCCATGAAAAGAGAGTAGTAGGGGGAAAATAAAGAAAAAAGAAAACCATAAAGTCAATGTTTGTGTCAGCCTTTTTCCTGTTGTGACTTAAAGACCCGACCAGAACAACTGCAGAGGAGAAAAAGTTTATTTGAGTGTTCACAGTTTCAGAGGTCTCAATCCATAGACAGTAGACTCCATTCCTCAGGGCTCAAGGTGAGGCTGAACATCATGGCAGAAGAGTGTGGCGGAGGGAAGAGGCTCACATGATGATCAGAGAGCAGAGAGAGAGAGACTCCAATTGCCAGATGTAATCACATACCCCAAAGTTAAACCCCCAATGTTCCACCTCCTCCAGCCACATCCTACCTGCCTTCAGTTACCACTCAATTAATCCCATTAGGTGGTTAATCGACTGATTGAGTTAAGGCTCTCATAATGCAATCATTTCTTCTCTGAACCTTCTTGCATTATCTCACACATGAGCTTTTGGAAGACATCTCACATCCAAAACATAATATTCTGCCCTGGCCCCCAAAAGCTTACACTCATCTGATAATGAAAAAATACACATATCTATTCCCAAGAGTCTCCATAGTCTCAATAGTTCTGAGACTGCTCAAAATTCAAGTCTAACATCTTCTCAGAGGCTCAAGGCAATCTCTCATTGTGAGCTCCTATAAAATTAAAAGTAATTTACAAGTATCTAATCTATATTGGTACAGAGTAAATATTTCCATTCAGAAAAATAGAGGCATAGGAAGAAGGGACAGGACCAAAGCAAGAGTGAAAACTGGCTGCGCAAACAAGTCCTGTAGTTCTGGGTCTGGTATCTGGAGCACTTGGCATCATGATGTTCTCTCCAAAGGCCTTGTGTAGATCTGTTCCTGTGGCATTGTTGGTTGCATCCCAAATGCCCTTTCTGTTGTCTTGCAGCTTTCCTACCCATATTACTGACATTTCTTAATCTCAGGGTTCTCCACTGCAGCTTTGGCTTTCTCCTCATTTCTCCACACTTTGCACTCTCAGGACCTGTCTGTAGAGACTCCACTCCCACCCCCCTTTGCCTGGCCTCCCAGGCCTTCCTCTGAAATCTTGGTGGAAGCCTCCATGACTTAACTCTAGCATCCTGCATTCCTGCAGAACCAGTACCATGTGGTTGATCCCAGGGTCTGCTGCCATGTCAAGCAGTACCCAAGACTCCAGGGACCCTTCCTACAGCAGCCTTTGAGTGACTGGCTGAGTGCATTGTAAAAACTTGTTCAAGAAGTGTATCCCACTAATCTATTCTCAAGAGAATTTTTACTTTTACTTCCTTGAGTCTGAGCTGGGTGTGGTCTTGCCAGCTCCTGCAATGCCCTCAAGCCTCTTTCTCATTGTCTCTGGACAGAGTTTTAAACATTTCTTTAGAAGGGGGTAATGTCTTTAACAGTTGAAACTTCCTTAGCCCCAGTTTTACTCCCACTTTTCAAGTTCAAGTTTTTCAAATCTTTCTGCTCTGCTTTCTGCTCCTGATTAGCACAATAAATTTAGCTAAAACATGCCAGCAATATGCCACTACCTGAATGCTGCCTAGACATTTTTTCACCAGATTCATAAGTCCATTGCTTTTAAAATCAGCTTCACAGAAAGTCTCAGGACACAGTCAACATGCAGACAATTTCCCAGCCAGAATATAACATAAATGGTCTCTTCTCCAAATTCTAAGTGTCCTCCCTTTCCTCTTGGGCCTTGTCTTCACTGTCCACAGTCCTATTGGCATTCTCGTCTTCTGGGTTTCCATCAAAATCAGCTATTAAGCTCCACTTACAACAATCTGAAGCATTACCACTTTGCAGTGCTACATATCTCAAAATTCCTCTAACAAATTCAAAAAAGTTCCAACAGCTTTTGAACCATATGGTCAGGTTAGTCACAGAAATGACCCCACTCTTGGTACCAATTTCTGTTTTAGTCAGCTTCACCACTGCTGTAACCAAAAGATCTGACCAGAACAACTGTAGAAGAGGAAAAAAAAAGTATTTGAGGCCTCACATGGATAGCAGGCTTCATTCCTTGGAGCTCAAGGTGGGGCAGAACATCATGGTGGAAGAGTGTAGAGGAGGGAGGCAGCTCACATTGTTAAGTAGTAGCTAGCAATGAACAGTGAAACGCATGGCAAGGTTACAAATGTTCTTTAAATTACTTTAGAGTTTTCTTTTTTTTTTTTTTTTTGTGGTACTGGGGATTGAACTCAGGGGTGCTCGACCACTGAGCCACATCCCCAGCCCTATTTTGTGTTTTATGTAGAGACAGGGTCTCACTGAGTTGCTTAGCGCCTCGCCATTGCTGAGGCTGGCTTTGAACTCACGATTCTCCTGTCTCAGCCTCCCTAAGTGCTGGGATTACAGGCTTGAGCCACCGCGCCCGGCTTAGAGTTTTCTTTAAACTACTTCCAAAGTAGATAAGAAAGCAAAGGGTGGTAGTTAATGTTGGGTCAAGAGACAAAAGGGGCCTGGGCATCTGAAGTTACCCACCTATGCCTAGACTTCCTGCATGTGCACTGTTGACTGCTCACCGCTCTGACATCAACCAATCATCAATGAACCCACTGACCTCTGAAATCGGCCCATACATGTCACTGGGGCTCAGCCAATCAAGAAGAGATGACTTTTCATGAGAAGCCCTCTCTCTTAACCTATTCATAAAAGCGACCTCTCCCAGTCTTGGGCGCGACTTCTCCAGCCCACACTGGTGGACCGGTAAGCCTCGCCCGAGAGTGGACCTCAATAAAGCTGTACCTTTACCCCTTTGGCCAATGGGTGTGGTCTTTACCACTGGTCTGATCTTACAGTTAATTTATAGAAAATAAACAGAAGCAAGGAGATAATGGGAAAATATGTCAAAAGAAAAGGATTAATGGGACTAACTCTTGACAGGGTCCATTGATGTCGATGTGAAGCTAGGAATTATGGCTATAGGTGTTTCCATTTGTCTGGGAAGAAAGATTCCTTTAGTAGTGCAGGCACATTAAGGTAACTTCTGACCAGCTATTGGCTCCACTGCCCACATAAACATGGGATTGACTTGTAGATGAACCCCCCTAACTAGAATGGCCACCATGATAGTTCCAAAGAGGACAACTAAAAACTCCACGGCTCAATGTAAAAGAGGAGTTGAACATCTGATTGGCAAAGAGTATAGAATGTCGTCCCAGTTCTCCTGGTAAACATCAAACAGTAATAAATTTGGAGATAGCATGGTCTCTTTGTCATTCTCTACTCAGAGACAGCCCACTCTCTCTCTTGAGGGTGCTTTCTACTAAAGCCTCACTTTGCTTTTACTTTACTTTTATGTCACTTTCTCTTTACTTTCACTTATAATAAAGTTCTCTTGCTTGGCTTTTGGTGTCTGACTTTAAATTTTCTTTCATTGGAACACAAGAACTGAGGTTTGTAGTTTCAGCTCCCTGCTTTCCTATGACAACGTGATGATCAGGAAGCAGAGAGAGAGAGATCTTCACTTGCAAGATACATATATATACCCCAAAGTCATGCTCTCAATGCCCCACTTCCTCCAGCCTTGCCATTCCTGCCTGCAATTACCACTCAATTAATCCCATCCAGTGATTAACTGACTGATTGTTAGTTAAGGCTCTTGTAACCCAGTCATTCTACTCTGAACCTTCTTTCATTGTCTCACATGTGAACTTGTCGGGGACATCTCACATCCAAACTATAACATCCCATGTTTGGCTTTGTCTTGAGAGTTATGGTCCAACTCTCCTGTTGAACTATAATATGCCTTATTAGAATTTGAGTTCGTTGAGAAAAATAATTCAGTCAGTGTTTATATAAAGAAGACATCATATTCAGTGTATAATTATTGAACCATATTAAATTTATTCAAAATGTACTAACTTTAACAAAATATGGAATTATAAATCAGCTTTATTATGAAATGTTGTTTTTTATTTCACAAAATCTTAAAATTTTATAAAATTTATTTTTCCTTGTTTAACCATTCATTTATTTGATATTTATCATATTTTCTATATGAAAAGCACTCATTTATTCAATTTATTATAAATGTTATTGGAGTGTTTTAAGCAAGCAATATAGGATTTTGATTGGATATGGAGGAAGGTGATTTTTTTCAAGGTAATTTGGTGCATATTATCATCCTTAGAACCCTTCAAGGCTTCTACACTTAAGCTGATTTTTATATCCTACACAATTTTTCTCCTACCTACTTGTTTTGCCTCATCTTATCTGTCATAATTTTCTACTAATAAAATTATATTAACTATTTTATTTTTCTCAAACAATTCAATCTGCATTCTAAACTTTTCTTCATTCTCACCTTTCTTCTTGTTTAAGTATTTTAGTCGATTTTTTTTTTTATCATCATCACCAAAAGACCTAACTAGAACAACGTGGGGAAGGAAAATTTATTTGGGGGCTCAGAATTTCAGAGGTCTCAGTCCATAGCCAGCAAACTTGCTCACTTACTCTATGACCAAGTTGAGGCAGAACATCATGGCAGATGGACATGGAGAAAGAAAGCAGCTCAGGATGTGGCTATCAGTAGCAGGAGAGCTCCGTTTACCAGGGGCAAAATGCAAACCCCTAAGGTATACCCCCAGTGACCATTATCCAGCCTCTCCTCACCTACCTACAGTTACAGCTCAGTTAGTCCATATTAGTGAATTAATATACTGATTAGGTGAAAGTCCTCATAACCCAATCATCTTATGTCTAAACTTTCTTACATTTTCTTACACATGAGCTTTGGGGAGACATCTCATATCTAAACCATAAGAACAATTTAAGTCCAAGATTAAATGTCAGCTCTTTAAGAGGACTGTTCTCACCGCACAGATGCCTGGATTTATTCTTTTCATTTACAGAACTTGGTTCCTATGCTACTCACAGAGATTATTGCTTTCAGATAGTTCATCCATTTGTTTATTATTTATATAACCTCATTTAATTGTAAGGTGTAGCCTAGCAGAGAATTTCACTGTGATGTTCACTGTTGTATCTCAAACAGAGTAATAAATCCAAAGTTACTAATCAATAGCTATTTCTTTAATGAATTAATTAATTAAAAATTAATAGATGGGTGGATGATAAGGACTCAAAGACAATTTCTAAATTTTTGTCTAAGGCCAATGGATAAAAAATCATGTCATTTAAAGAGACTGAAGACTGAAGGAAAAAAATTTATGAGTGGATAATAAATGAAGAATTTTGGTTGAGTCATACTAAATTTCATATTGCTATTAGACAATAAAGTGGAGGTATTAAGCTGTCAGGTAGTTACCAATATGGGATCTCAATAGAAATTTCAGGTATGGAATTATAAAAGCAACAGTCCAAACATTGCATGAGCCATCTATAATAATAAATTTATGACTTAATTATACAATTCTAGCTCCCTTGAAAGTCAATCATAACTGATCATATCACTGAAATATGTTGATAAGTATACATTTAATATTTGTGTTTTTATATACTCTTTTAAATATAATTTACATTAGCTCATTTAATCATAAGAACTTCATTTTAAAGCAGCATTTCTTTATCTCTTTTTGCAAATCACAAGACTGAAGCACCAAGAACTTATCTAGCAGGACTCAAGGCAGAGGATTCAGACTCAGACAGTCTGATTTATAACCTAAATTTTTAACCATGATGAGGGATAAAGAGAAATGAGGTGAGGAAACCCTGAGGTTGCTCCATCATTGGAAGATAAATAGTAGAGAAATATGCTTTTTTAAATGCAAAAGTGGACAGGAAAATTAAGAAGAAAGAAAGCCAAAGAGTATATATTCTCAACAACAAGAGAGGTAAGTACTTCAGAAGAAAGAGCTTGTTTTGAGTTAGATGTTTCTGAGAGCTGGAAAAGTGGAAAAGAGGAAAATGTCCATTGATTTTCAAGGATGATGGAGGAGAGCGGCTATCCTCTGAAGAGCAGGATCTTGTGTTTTGAACTCTGAGAAAATACAAAAAGCATTTAAGGAGAGAGAAAAAGTAGAAAAGTCGAAAAGTGGCTTCTTTTACTAAACTGTTTTTCCATAAAGTGAATGTAGTTTCTGAGAGAAAAATGAGGCAGAGGACTTTGTTAATACAAAATATACAGTATGGAGGATCCAAGAAATTCCACCAGAAAATTTATAGAATTAATAAATGAATTCAGCAAAGTTGCAGGATATAAAATTAACACCCATAAATCAAATGCATTTCTAAAAATCAGCAATGAATCCTCTGAAAGAGAAATCAGGAAAACTACTCCATGCAGAATAGCTTCAAAAAAAAAAATAAAATACTTGGTAATCAATCTAATAAGAGTGGTGAAAGACCTCTACAAAGAAAAGTATAAGATACTAAAGAAAGAAATTGAAAAAGATCTTAGAAGATGGAAAGATCTCCCATACTCTTGAACAGGTAGAATCAATATTATTAAAATGGCCATACTACCCAAAGCACTATACAAATTTAATACAATCCCAATTAAAATCCCAAAGTCATTTCTTATAGAAAAGGCAATCATAAAATTTATTTGGAAAAATAAGAGACCCAGAATAGCCAAAGCAATGCTCAGTAAGAAGAGTGAAGTAGTAGGCATCACAATACCAGACCTTAAACTAGACTACAAAGCTACAGTAAAAAAAATGGTATGGTACTGACACCAAAATATACATGTAGACCAATGGTATAGAATAGAAGACACAGAGACTAACCCACATGAATAGTTATATCATACTAGACAAAGGTGCCAAAAACATACATTGGAGAAAAGACAGCCTCTTCAACAAATGGTGCTGGGAAAACTAGAACTCTATATGCAGCAAAATAAAACTAAAGCCCTATCTGTCACCATGCTCAAAACTCAACTCAAAGTGGATCAAAGACCTAGGAATTAGACCAGAGACCCTGCGCCTAACTGAGGAGAAAGTAAGCCCAAATCGTCATCACGTTGGATTAGGCCTCAATTTAATAAGACTCCTAAAGCACAAGAAATAAAAAGCTTATTCTCAGCAAAAGAAAAATTAAGTGAGGTGAACAGACAGCCTACATTCTGGGAGCAAATTTTTGCCACACACATATCAGATAGAGCACTGATCTCCAGGATATATAAAGAACTCAAAAAACTTAACAACAAAAACAACCAAACAACCCAATACATAAATGGGCTAAGAAGCTGAATAGAAACTTCTCAGAAGATATACAATCAATAAACAAATATATGAAGAAATGTTCAACTTCTCTAGCAATTAGAGAAATGCAAATCAAAACTACTCTCAGATTTCATCTCATTCCAGTCAGAATGGCAGCTATCCAAAATACCAGCAACAATAAGTGCTGGTGAGGATGTGGTGAAAAAGGCACACTCAAACATTGCTGGTAGGACTGCAGATTGGTGTAACCTATCTAGAAAACAGTATGGAGAGTCTTTAAAAAGCTTGGAATGGAACCAAAATTTGATCCAGCTATCCCACTCCTCGGCCTATACCCTAAAGACTTAAAAAGAGCATACTACAGTAATGAAGCCACTTCAGTGTTTATAGCAGCACAATTCACAATTGCTAAACTGTGGAAGCAACCTAGATGCCCTTCAATAGATGAATGGATAAAGAAACTGTGATATATACACAATGGAATATTATTCAGCAATAAAAGAGAATAAAATTATGGCATTTGCAGGTAAATGGATGGAATTGGAGAACATCATGCTAAGTGAAATAAGCCAGTTCCCAAAAACTAAAGGCCAAATGTTCTCTCTGATTGGTGGATGCTGATCTATAAGGGGGGTGGGGGTGAGGAGCATGGGAGAAATGGAGGATGGGACCGGGGGAGGTGGGGGAGGTGAGGAGAAATGGGAGTAGCAAAAATGGTGGAATGAGATAGACATCACCACTCTAGGTACATGTATGAAGACACAAATGGTGTGACTCTATCTTGTTTGCAACTGGAGAGATGGAAAATTGAGCTCTATTTATGTACTATGACTTGAAATGCATTTTTTAAATAAATAAAAAAAAGAAAATATATAGTATTTTTCATGCTGATAAAATGATAGTGATGAAGTCATTATATTAGAAGTTCCATGGATCTAAGTATAAACCAAAGAAGACATTGAGTGGCTTATCAACTCTATTATAAGTTTATAAGTTCATATTTTCCCTGCAGAGTATGTAGCACCCAATACACACCTGCTTCCAGGTGAAAATATTTAATTGACAAAACATAGCCTATAATTATTTAATTGTACCATTCTAGATCCCTTGAAATTGTACAATTTCTAGATCCCTTGAAAGTCTGTTAGAAAGGGCTTTTTTGGGAGGGTGGAGGGTAACCTATAGTTTTCCTTACATAACAATTCTAGGGTCTGTTAGATTCTGACAATGACAAGACATCTACAAAAACAGACAAAACCTCAAACAAGCTGGCAATTGCAAACATTATGTCTATCAAGCACCATTGTTTCTTTTAATAGAAGCCAGATATAATATATTCCATGAAACAAATTTTAAATAGATTTTTGTTCATTGATACTCTATCTCCAAAATCTTATCTGGGAAATAAATATGTATTATATATATAGTGGTATGCAAATTAGAAGATATGTTTCTTACTGAAAATATCTGATTCATCAGACACCATTTTGAATAAGACTTGAAGAACTAGGCTAATCATAATGAATTATTCAGTACCTTGATTCAGACTACCACATCTAAACCAGAAGTTAAAAATAAAAGTTAAGTCAATGTCTTCTTAAAACAAATCAAGAATGACAATATGAGTAGTGAGTGTTGGAGCCCAAAGGCATATTGGTGCTACAAATCTGCTGCTAGTACTTATGCTGGTTATATTGCCATCTGCATATGTCTGTTTATGCCACTGTGCCCATATACTATGTGTCTGCCCTGTACTTTTGGAATAAATTGCTGTATTTCCTGAGGCAACCATTACACAGCACATGATTTCTCAATATATCACTAAGGCCCAAAGAAAGAATACACATACAGCCAAGCCATCTGCTACTACAAATGCTGTTAACTGAGTAAATAAAGATTCATTTAATCTGTGGACATCTATGAACTGATCAGGTGAAAGAAAGCAATGTTGAACATAAAAATTGAATCTCCTCAAATTGCTATGGATTATTCATAAAGGGGTCACTAAACACAGAGTTCTTGGAGGTCATGTCTTATTTTATGTTCACATAAACAAACATTATTTGTATGTTACCTACACTACAGACAACACATTCATGTAGCACTCCAACTATGGATGAAAATTTTGATAACAGCAATAATAAAATCACATTCTGAACATTTAGATACTGTACTAAAAATTGTCCATGTCATTTTATTTAGTCTTTAAAATTACATTGGGAAAATAATATTTTTATCTTTACTTTAGAGATGAGGTTTAGAAACACTGAGTAATATGTCCAAGAGAGAGTACATAAAAGTGACTTTAGGAAAAAAGGGGACTAAACTAATTATCACTTGCCAGAAAAATATTACTCAGAATTTCTTTCAGAATTCTTGGATAAAACACTGGGCTAAAAATTTTGCTGTTTGTTTGCTTCTTTTAATGAAAAGAGTAAATCAAGTGAAAGTAGAGGCTCTAATATTATTCACTATCTAATACTATTCACTATTGATAGTATTGTTATATATCAATAGTGAATTATCTGAAATAGAAATAAGGGAAAAAATCGCAATTGCAATAGCTACAAATAGAATTAGGAATAAATTTAACCAAAGAGATGAAAGAACTCAACAGTGGAATATATTAAACATTGATGAGGAAAAGTAAAAAGGATACATAAACAAAAAAGAATGAGGGACCATTTTCATGGATTGAAAGAATCAATATTGATTAGATATCCATACTGCATAATATGATCTACAGATTCAAGGCCATTCCTATCAAAATACCAATAAAACTCTGCATCAAACTAGGGAAAAAATGTTCCCCAAATTTGTGTGAATCTACCAAAAAAACCAAAGATCAAAGTCATGTTGTGAAAAAAGAACAAAGCACAGGATTTATATATCTGATTTCAAAATATATGGCAAAAAGTTGTGGCATTCAAAACAGAATAACATTACATAAAAAAAGACACATAAACCAAAAAAGAAAGTCTAGAAGTAAACCAGTGCATCTTCAACCACCTGATTTTTCACAAATGTGCCAAGAATACAGAGTGAACATCATTTTGTTCTGTTTAAAAATTGGTGTTAGGAAAATGGGGCTTTCACAGTAAAGCTAGTAGAGGAATAAAACTACTCCATTATGTCTCACCAGTTATAAAACTCATGTCATTGAAATGGGCAAGAGTTTTTTGGATAAGGCCCCAGAATCCCAGGAAACAAAAGCAAAAACAGACAAACTGAATTACTCAAACTAAAAAGTTGGTGTGCAGCCAAAGAAAGAAGAATAGCAGAAACTATACTTCTGAAAAATGGATTAATATGAAGAATATATAAAGAACTTAACCCATTAGAAAACATGAACAAAAAATCTATTTAAAAAATGGGTAATAAATTTAAAGAGACATTTCTCAAAGGAAAATATATAAATGCCTTACAGGTATATAAAAAATTGCTCAATATCACAAGTCATCTGGGCAATGCAAATGAAAACCACATGAAGTATCACACCACTCCAGTAAGAAGCCTATTATCAAAATCCAAAAGAAAACAGGTGCTGGCAAGGATATGGAAAAAGGTAAGTGCACACTGTCAGTAGGAAAGCAAATAAGAACAACTACTATGAAAAACAGCATGGAAGTCCCTCAAACAGTTAAAAATAGAATTACAAAATTACAACAGGATTCAGTAATTCCACAAATAGGTGTGTGTGTGTGTGTGTGTGTGTGTATACATATATATATCCAAAGGAAGTGAAATGAATATGTTGAAGATGCATCTGCACTCCAGTGTTTTATGGTATCATTTTTCACAAAATAGCCAAGATATGGAAAACAATCTAAGTGTCTGTCGATGGGTGAAAGAATAAAGAAAATATGGCACATGTTCACAATGAAATACTATTCAGCCATAAAAATAAAGAAATTCTGTTATTAGTAACATCAGTGATGATTATGTTAGTAATGACCATTAGAGATCATTATGTTGAGTAAAAGAATCCAGGCAGAGAAAGACAAGTACCACTTGATCCTATTCAGTCATGAAATCCAAAAATGTTGAACTCATAGAAATTGAGAGTAGATTTGTAGTTAATAGAGGCTGCAGAAAGTAGTAAGGAGGACAGAATGGGGAAAGGTTTGTCAATGGGTACTAAGTTACAGTTGGACAGGAGCTAGAAATTGTGATGTGCTATTGCGTAGCAGTGACTATAGATGATTGTGCTGTGCTGACTGTTTCAGAGTGCTGGAGGAGAGAGTTTTGAATCTTTTGGGGAGAGTTGAGGGTTGTTTGAGGATTTGGATATGTTTGTATGATTTAAGCATTGCACAGTGTGTGCACGTGTGGAGTCCTTGCCTGGGAAAAGAAAAAAGCGGACATATAGTATCAAATAAACAAGTTTTATTAAAGGAATTCATGGGATGGGTTTTGACAAGTATGTAACAACTCTAGAAGGCCTGTATCTTTCTATAAACAGGGACTATGTTTTACCCTTAAATAATCTGTAGTGGTGGGAAGAGGCTGTAGATATAATATCTATTTTTGGCAATATGTTCTTGAGACCAGAAAAAGTCACAGCTGAACTCAGTTGAGAAAAATGAAGGTCACTTAAAAATCCTAGATGTCTAGCTGAATGTGATGACTGATGGATGCTTGGAGTTAACAGCTTTGGGAAAGGCTGAATGTGTTCTGTATATGAAGAATAATGAAAAGATATTGGTAACCAGAAGGACTGACTGACTACTCACAATTCAACTGTCTGTTTTATTGAACACTTTTAAACATATGCCATCCTTCTCTGCAGTGAGATTGTGACCTTATAAGTAGTTTTGCACGATAAAAGCATAAAGAAATATTGCACTTTTGCTTACAAAGGTAAACCTTAAAATTCCACATTTTCATCTGTCTCCTTCTTTTCCTCTCCTTCTCCCTCCCCATCTCTTCTCCCCCACCCCCATCTCTGTTTCTGTAGTCTTAAGGAAATAATTTCAAGGTATTAGAGCTACATCATAGCAGGAGCTCAAGATCCTTAAGTCACTCCTTCAAAATGAGGCTTCCAGAGACCCAGGTTATTCACAATAGACTATGACATGAGTAAAAAGATTTATTAATGCACTTCAAGCAATTTGATTTGGAGGAGGTTTGTTGTGGCAGTTAACAGCATTAACCTAATATGTGACTCATATACCCATATATATCGTATTACCTCAATCTTACTTATTTGCTACGACTTTATAGCAATGCCAAATCCTTAATATTATACAGGGAAGGGTGTCATATCTACATAACGCATATGTCAGGTGAGGATCTGCAGTGACAGGATATTGGTATTTCTTTTCCCCAGTGGAAAATTCTGAAAAACTTACATTATCCTCTCTCCTTTCATGTTGTAAACACAATCGACACACATACATACACACACACGCACACAAACAGAAAGCAAGCTGATGTAAGCATATAGAATAACACTATTTATGCTAGATGAGTTGCTCACACAGCAAGAGCATATCTCCAAAATTCAGTCACCCAGAAATTACAAACGATCGGCTTTCATTTGATCATATAAAATAATGGGAAAAATAAGACCGTTAAATGAACTTCATCCACTCTATATGAATATAAACATACAAGCCATAAAGCAGAGCAGGTCTCTGAGTAAGCCAGAGGAGTGCAGGCTGATTCGTGATATGAGTCTAATGATGAGTCAATGGCCAAGCTATTTAGAACAGAGTCAGTCCCAGCAGGAGATAAGAGCCTGTGCAAAGCTTCATTAAAACTGGTGTTTCTGCTGTCAGCTACTGAACTAAAGAAACATTTGTGATACCATCAGTGCAGTAGTCCTGTGTAATAAACTAACAAATCCTTCATGGTCTTTCAGCATCAGTCTATGGAAGGAGAATATTAATATAGTTACATAAACATGCTTCTAATTTTGGAAAACACCTAAAGCAGAATTATCAAAGATCTTTATCTTTAGCTATAAATATTCCATCAAGCATTAAACACAGAGAGTTGTTTAATGAAGACCAGGAGAATAAAATGAGTTAATATAATACAATATAAATGTAAAATTAATTAAATACAGCAAAATTATCTTCCAAATGCAAATATATCATAAAGACAATCATAAAGAACATTGAATATTCAGGGTGCATTTTTAGAGTCACAAGGCAAAAATTACATTTGATAATTTAAAAAATTTACTTTTAGAGACAGTAAATTGGTTTGTACAAACAATATGGATGTTAAGAAAATATAAATGATACATTTTTCTTTTGCATATATGCTAAATAACTTTAACTGTAAGCAATGCTGTTGAACCCACGTAATTACAAAGATCAACCACGTCAATATCACTGGGCTTTACTGCATTCATAGAAGGACTACATTTGACCCAGTTATCACACGCCTCAGTTTTTACCCAAAGGACTTAAAATCAGTGTACAACAGTGACACAGCCATATCAATGTTTGCAGCAGCTCAATTCACAATAGCTAAACTGTGAAACCAACCTATGTGGTCTTCAACAGATGAATGGATAAAGAAAATGTGGTATATATACACAATGGAATATTACTCAGCCATAAATGAAAATGAAATTATGGCATTTGCTGGTAAATGGATCTGGAGACTATTATGCTAAGTGAAATAAACCAATCCCCCAAAAACTGCATCTCTAATATGCAGACGCCAACACACAACAAAGAGGTGGGGTTAGGGAAGAATAAAAGTACTTTGGATTAGACAAAAGGGAATAAAGGGAAAGAATGGGAAATGGGAATAGGAAAGATAGTAGAATGAATCAGACATTACTATCATATGTGCATATATGATTACATGACCAGCGTAATTCTACACCATGTACAACCATAGGAATGAGAAGTTATACTCCATATATGTGTAATATGTCAAAACACATTCTACTGTCATGTATAACTAATAAGAACAAATTTAAACATTCACTAGGCTTGTTCTTTTCATGCAATTATCAGGACCTATGCCACATAGTTTGAAGTATATAATTGTAGTTATAGAGGTTGCTAGAAGTTCCCATTTTCAGTATGTCTAGGTAATTCTTAAGGACACTAAAGCCAGTCCACTACAATAGGAATTCTTAAACCTTAAGGTGCATGAGGAGATATTATTATTATTGTTGTTGTTGTTATTATTATTATTATTATTACTATTAGGTTTCACCATCATGATTTCTTATTTAGTTGGTTTAGGAGGAAGAAAGTTTGAAAGTTTCTGTCTCTAACAAATTTCCAGATGGTACTAATGCTCTTTATCCAGAGACTACATGTTGAGAACTACTACAACTAGAATATTGAATTATGAGTGATAATATGTGATAATCTAATTTAGTCACTATCAAAATCCATGAGCAAACTAATTTTCTAAAGTTAGTGAGATCATGATAATTTGTCTGAAAATATATTAGAAACCTCTCTGGATGGAACCTTCCACTTTAAAGTTATAAAGTGGATACCTTGTGAGGTTTTGGTAGTGGCTAAAGAAAAACTTGTCAAGCATTTGACCTGAGGTAAACCTGCTATGTATCAAATTGAAAGCTGTTGGGGGAATCTGAAACTAAGAATGCATAGATATCCAGTATCATTTACTCAACCTCATCAGAATGCCTAACCCAAAATGCCACATCACAACACTTCAGATGAGGATCTTGTGTAAATATTCTTATCTTAAATAAGAGGGGAATTTGTTATCCATAGAAATCATATCTCTGTAAGCTGGAGATGATTTAAACCATTATGGGAATGGGCTTTGGGTTTCCTATAGCTCAGGATTTAGCTCTCTTAGCCTTCTTCATCTTGCAAAATATATGATATAAAAATATTATAGATTCTTGGAGTCCATATTTCCAAGGCTAGTATTTCTTATTGAAAAAAAGCATTAATTACAGTGATGGTGGACTCACATTTTCTTAGTCAGCTACTATCTTCTTTTAAGGTCAACCTCAATGGCATGTGGTATTGATGGCAATTCTGAGATGGACAGATTGGCCTGACAATTTCACCTTAGTTGCCTCTCAAGGAGAATGAATTTATCTTGTCTCTCGACTATTGTAATGACCAATAATAAATGACCAGCTGTTGTAAATGTCCATCATTCCTACTTCAAAAGAACAATTTCAACTTGAAAAAAAAATAAACATGAAGAAGGTATTTCCAAAGAGATTTATAATATTTAGTTCTGATTTGTCTAAATGAGCTTTTCAAATTTTGTTCATCTCATGACAATGAAAAATTAAGGAAGATATTAATACATATAGGAGGGATATTAATAATATTCATAAAAGGTTTGGATAAAACATCTCTTCTGTGGTTTGCACACGGTGTGAGTGTGTTCCTCAAAGATTCGTGAGATGGAATCTTGGGCCTCAGTCCAGTGATGTTGAAAGGTGAGACCTAGTGGAAAGTGACATCTCACTGGGACAACGTGTGAGGAAAGGATTAATGTAGTTCTCACGTACCTCACTTAGTTTCCATGAGAGAGAGTTATTACAAGAGTGATTCTGACCCTTGATTCTCTCTGGCTTCCTATCTCATTATGTGACCTCTCACTCTACCACACACTCCCACTTCTATGCCATTTCTCATGTGGTGATATAGACAGAGGTCTTTCCCTTAGAGCCATTCACATGCTGACATCATGCTCTTGAATTCCCAGAACTGTGAGTCAAATAACCTGTTTTCTTCATAAAGTACCTAGCCTTGGATATTTTACTAAAGCAACACAAAACAGACTAAGATAACTTCTAGGCCAAGACAATGTTAAGGTGGGGAGGGTAAAGTGTTATTGGCTTCATATCCTTTTTAGACATGCATTAAAAATTCACAGAACCATAGCATTTGAATGAAATGAATGACCTCTCCACAGGTTTGCAAAAGCTAGAATATAGCTGCTGAAGGTATCTCAACTAATGAAAGCATTTGGGGAAAGCATTTTTGGTCACTATTCAGAACTAAAAAGTGCACCTGGCTTCTGAACTGCAGAGTTATATTTTTTATCATTATGAAAAGCTTTTTAAGATTAAAGGAAATCATCTAAGATTTTATCTGTAAGAAGGTTGAGGAGGAAGTAGGGCACAAAAAAGTACAGCAAGTGAGCAAAAATAGCAACAGTGAATAAAACCAGATGAAGCCTGAAGTACGAACATATTATTTATTCATTTGACAGTCTCTGGAATCAAACAAGAATTACATGTTCTGAATACATCAAATATTAGAATTTGCCAAGGATCACAAAAAATAAAAAGAAGAAAAGCAGAGGCAATGATCATACTATGTCCTAAAATGAAATTGAGGGGAAGTAGTTATTCTTGCTCTCATGGACACGATTGAGGGCTTCACAAATAACCTCCAAATGTTATCCCCTCTCAACATTTTCTTTGTTGTAAAGAATCTTGTATAATGTAATTATTTATCTTAGACTCCAGATATCCCAAGATATGGTGATTATTTTTATCAAAAATTGTCATTAATTATATTTTACTTAGATGGTTTTATTTAAGTCCGACAATGCTTGTGTGTGTGTGTGTGTGTGTGTGTGTGTGTGTGTGTGTTGCTGGTGATGGAACCCAGGGCCTCATACCTCCTGGGCAATTGATCTACCACTGAGCTGTATCTTAGTTTTGCAATCTTTTTTTCCACAATCATATAATTATTCCCATTTTCTGGACCTGAGATAGAAGCTAACTGACCAGGGGACACAATAGGTGACACAGCAGGAATGTTAACACCTGAATCTAGACCCTTGCTGTGAATGGTGAGTTGCAGATTCCTGAGGAACTGCCAGCAGGATTCTGATTATTTCAAGTGAGAAAGCAGGAGTGGCAGCACTAGCTGCAGGGCAATTCAATGAACCAATTGGATAGGCTTTGACATTTGTCTCAGACTTTTGAGTGGCTTCCAAGCGGTGCTAGAGAAGAGATAGAAAGTGACCAGGAAACATGAGAAGGTACAGCAGTGATGGCACACATATGTAAAATATTTTCTGTCTTGAGGCCCTTTTTAAAAACACAGAACGTACTCTCCTCCCTTTCCACAGAACCTGTCAAGACTGTCGATTTGAAGGGACACACTCCCCCCACTCTAGAAGTGGGCTATGATGGCAACTTGTGAGCTAGAGTACTTGTCATCTCCTGGGGATCTTTGGGGAGCAGGCACATTAACCACAATAGGCCAAGTGGACTGCTCTAGGGGCATGCTGGGAGAAAAATCATGGTCTTTTCCCTTTTATTAAGATCTCAAACTGAAAAAACAGTGTAGTCTTGGAGGGGTTATCAGAGCACAGTTTTTTGCAAAGAAATCAACATTAAAGTTAGAAAAATTGAGAGAGCCAAAATGAGAAGGGGAGTGGGGAGAAGGAGAAAGCCTGTGAACCTCTGAACCCTGAATATAGTCATGCCATCATGTGAGCTCATATACCATTTGATTGACTTATTGAATTGACTAATATCACTCCCAAAGTGCCTTGATGACAATAATGGCCTTAATTTCTCAATTCAAAACTGAAATTTCTATTTCTAAACAGCATGTTACCTAAAGGGGGTGATGAGACTCCACATTTTAAAAGAGAAATGTTTCTACAATCATAAAAACAGCACATGTCACACATTATCTCAAACCCTTTAATTCTCATTGAAATGGTAGTATCACAATTCTTCATTTTAAAGATAAGGAAAATGAGAGTCACAGATTAAATAATGTTCCCAAGGTCACACAAATAATAAGCAGCAGAACTAGGGAAAGAATCCAGACAGTGTAGCAATAGAATTCCCTGTTTTACCATTACTTTATACCCCATAAGAATAAAAAGAATAAAGAATGAAAGAAATAGAACAAACCACAGTGGTGTTTTCTCATTCCCAAAACTACTTTAGACAAAGAACAATGTGAAATTCTATAGAGAGACTGAGATTTTCATTTCAAAAGTGAAGTTTCTTTAGCCCAGAGGCTCTCATAATTTTATGATGAGGAGTTAAAAGTTTCAGTTCTCTGAAGTTGAATGATAATGGGAAGTGGTAGCTACCTCATGGGGATGGTGCTGACAGACACTGAGTAGGGGATATTTATGGATAGAGGTGATGCTATTGACAAAGCATTTAGCTGAGTTCAAAGAACGTTATATCTAATGGAGTCTAGGCCATCTCAGTCAAATAGAGGATAAAATAGTCCCCAGTTCAGAAAGTTGTGGTACAGCCAACAACAATGAAGGTGTTATTGGTCATCTAGCCCCTCAAGATCTATCGTTCTATGACAACTAGGATAGCTCAGACCAGGGAAATACAAGACGACCTTCCTAAGATTTCATTGTCAGCCTCACATATAGTACTCATGCTTTGTCAGTGCAGAGTATTGATACGGGGCATGTAAGGCAACTACATTATAAATCACCGAACCACAGAGAGAGAACACAGGGGAATCTCAACCATTCCTCTATCGCAGAATTACAGGGCAAATTATTGAGGTAACAGAGAAACAGACTGTAGAGAGAGCTTATACAACTTTGGAGTCTAGTTATAGATTTATCCATTATAGTTTGAAGACAGAAATTGCCCCATTTAAGAATAAATATACATCTCAATTGGCACTGTCTAAAATTTAGGCCAATTCTTATAGATAAGTATTCACTACACTAAGCCATAAAACAAAAGATCCTTAAAGGGCTTTTCACCCCAGAATTTATAAATATTTTACAAGAAAAACCATTACAATATTTAATTAGAATATCTCCAATTGGGAAATTTAAAACTATGGTCATAGATTTAATGATTCAAAGGAAGGTATTTTGATGTGGCCTTGATGAAACTTTGGACTGAAATCTTGTTGACCCTGTAGAAATATCCATCAAAAAAACACATATTCGATGATAACATGGACACCAAATTATCCTATGTTAAGTTTTAGATTTCTCCTCTCTCTGTTCTTGTTTTATCACATTTGACAAGATCATAAAGTACAAAATGTCTTACAGGGATTATAAAAATAAATATGGAAGCAAGTAGTAAACATTGCTATTCAGTAGTTTGTTTTCCACTATTTTTATTGAAGAAATATTTTTGTCAAAATATTTAATGATTCCACAAAATAAGTATTTTACCAAGAATCAATATAACTCCATAAAAACAATCACTGAAATTCAGGTTACTTTTCTTAGCCTAGGCTAAAGATGGAAGCATGGGAGAACTTTGCCACAGGACCTGCACAGCGAAGGTGACACGAACATCAGCAGGAATCCAGGAACCTGAATCTTGCCACATGCTCCCTGGATAAGATTCTCATCGGGGCTAATAAGATGAATGTATATTAGGAGACATTTTGAGGTTATTATATACATAATATATTTATGTATACTGCTATGGCTTGACTGAGTCTCCCAAGGCTCATGTGTTGGAAACCTAACCCCCAGTGCTATAGTGTTGAGAGGTGGAGCCAGAAGAGATGATCAGGTCACAAGGGCTTTGTCTCAGGAATGATTTATGTCATTAGCATGGGAGTGGGTTCATTATCCCAACAGTGGACTTGTTATCAAAGAAATTTGGCCCTCTCGTATTTTCTCTTATCCTCCCACCTTCTGCCATAGGATGATTCAGGGAGAAGAACTTCATCAGCTGCAGCTTCTGTGTCTTATACTTCCCAGTCTCCAGAACTACAAGAAATGCATCTTTGTTCTTTATAAATTATCCCATTTATGATATTATCTTATATACATATAGACAGTATGTACACACTACACGATTTTGTATGTCAACCTCACAACAAACCAGAGAAAAAACTGGCAGACTCAAGGACTGATAAATGATAAGTACTAGTTACAGGGTTTTCCTTTTTGTGTTTTATTAACATTTAATTGTTTATTTTGTGAGGACATAAATTTTAAAAGGCTATATGTCTTCTATGATGTGAGTTCATCAAGGTCTGCCTTGCTCTTTGGCTTGCTAAACACCATAAAATCTAGCACATTGGAAGAAGAGACACAGACTGGAAACCTATCTCTGTTATCTACAGATGTGATCCCAAGTGGGCAAGTGGTTTATTTAGTTTCAGTTTTAACAACTTAAAAGAAAGTTGTTTTATTAAAGAACCATATCTACGTAAGTAACATAAATATAATTCAAGACAACTTTACAAAATGGAAAGTATTTGCTTCAGGATGGTTTGGTCTAGAGTTGAAAACATCACCTTTCCTTTTTTTCTCTTTAGTCACCCTTGCTCCAACCCCAATCTCAGATTTACTTGCCTGCCTGTGTTAGCGTTGATTTTATTCCTCCATGTGCAAAGAGAGACCACTGCAGGCAGCTCCAGGTTTACATAGTCCTTACAATTCCTGGTTCTAGAAGAAGAGAAATTTTACTCCTGGGCCAAATTATTGAATCTCAATTAGAGCTCTGAACTGAGCTTCTGGCATTGCGAACCAATTTCTGTTTTCATTGCCATGGCCAGGAGTGCATAACTCTAAATTAGAAGCCTGCCTGGCATGGATGCCTCCAAGACCAAAAAAAGGCACACTGAGGGCTGGGGTTATGGCGCAGTGGTAGCGTGTTTGCCTAGCATGCATGAGGCACTGGGTTTGATCCTCAGCACCACATAAAAATAAAATAAAGATATTCTGCCCATCTACAACTAAAAAATAAATATTAAAAAAAAAGGCACACTGAGTTTTCAGTTCCAAAGAGCTAATGGGTTGGAGGTGAAGTGGTTCTCCAGAGGAAACAAAAGACTGGGAAAAGTTTTCAGAATTATGAAAAATATTTTTATTTATACTTGCCCCACATCGAATCAAGTACAAAGATGAAACAAAGATGCTTTTTCACTTGCAATTTTCTTAATACTTATTCTTTGCATTCTATTTTTCAGGAAATCATGAGAGCAAATATTCTAGATAAAAGGAGGAGTAAGTCAAGATAAAGAAAACATGGATATGAGCAGACAGAGGTTCTAACAAAAGAAAAAGAAAGAGAATCCACAAGATGTTGGCAAAGGATATGTCCAATGGTAAGTTCTGCACAACTGTCTTAAGAAGATTGGACAAGAAGACAGAGAATTATGAAGTAAACAACAAAATTTAATGGATGAATTCAGCCAGAGATGATTTTTACAACTCTGTCAGAAAGCTTTGCATTAAATTAATACACCATACACAGAAAATTAAGGGGAAAAATAATGAAGCAGTGACTACACATGGGAAAAACAACCATTGTCCATGGTAAGACATAATTTCAAATACTTTACTGTGAATTGCTATTTAAGTTATCTTTAGTTTATGTCCTTGTGGGATTTGTGCAGTTTCAGACACTGATAGGGAGGATGATTAAGTATTCAATTGAAATAGCATGTCAAACCATTACAGCACGGAATATGTAGATTACTCAAAAGAAAGAAGAAATACCCATTTGCTTGTTTAATTACTCACTATATGAATGGAGTCTTTTCCCAAACTCAGTGCAGTGGCAAGACTATTTTCTTCTATAATAGTTACTAAGCCAGTACTGTGTTAATAGGAAGACTGACCGGAGAGCACCAGCCACCTTCAAAGTCAGCATGAAGGTGGGCCAGCATCATATATATGCAGAGAAGGCAAAAGACAGGACCCAGGTCATAGGGCAGTGAGCAGGGAAGGCCAGCATTGGTGAGATCAGAGGAGGACATCACTGGCCTGGTAAGGATGTTTCAGAAACTTAGGAGACTTGCAGAGGAAGATATTAGTGATCATCCATAACCACTATGGCCAGGAAAAAAAAAAATCAAACTTTTAAAAAATATTCTTTAAAAAATATTATAAGTGGCAATTATATACTGTGGAGAGTGGGCATATGCTATTGAAAATGATCTTTAAAAACAGACTAGAGAAAAATGGAATGTATTTTTAAAAACATGCAATTATATTTTGTAAAAGTGGTGTGTGTGTGTGTGTGTGTGTGTGTGTGTGTGTGTGTGTGTGTAATGTTGTTTTCAGTCTTAGGAACTAATTATCTCTCATTCATGCCATTTCCTGTAACTGATGCTGTATATTCACAGAAAAAGCTGACATTACTGCATAGTCGGCTTAAAATTTTCAATGCACCACAGTGTAAAACCTTAAAGTTAAGCTCCGTTTCCACAGCAACCACAGTTTAGCTCCTCAAGCATAGTTAGACCTTTTTTGTGGTCTTAACCTACATGTACGCAGGAAGCCTTGCGGATTTTTTATGCACCATTTATAGGTTTTGTTGGTTATGTAAGCCTAGTCCTGTGGTTTCTTTCCTGCATTGAAAACTCTATAGCAATTTTGCATAGGAGTAGCTGTTGAAGCACAAGTTAGGGGAAAAAAAGTATAATTATGAGCAATTGGCTGTTCAGAGGTATTTTCTATAAAATTAATGCCTAGTTTACTCAAAAGATGAATATTTGACAATTCATCTATGAAAACAAGAAGTCTGACACAATTTCAGAGGTCCCTCTTTTCACACACAAATTCATATGCACACCCTGGAGTAATTGGAGTTTCTCCTGAGCGACCGATGTTCTATCTCTAGTGGAAAACCTCAGCAGTTGCTGTAGGATGGCTGCCTCATAAACTTACTAGAGGAAATAGCTCATTTACACTGCAGATAACAGCCTTTCAGTCACTGTTCTCTATTCACTTGTCTCCTGGCTTTCTATGGATGGAATCAACTTGAGCCTATCCCACTTATACACTTTTATAGGGCCACTTTATCCCCTGCAGAAAACAAATGTTCCATTTTTCCAGTAATAAGATATTTCCCCACTCCACAATATTAAAGAAACAGAAACAACTAAATTGAATCCTTCACAGAACTTTATTATGGAAATGGAAGCATTCATGTGGAGCAGTCAAGAAAATGACAACCCAGGGATTTGGGGGAAAGGGAATTTTTATAAAATTAAGAAAAAGAAGCATTAAGTTGTTTACCAAACTATCAGATTCCTTGCTTCCTAAAGCATAATGCCTTGTTCTGTTCTTTTGGGATCAGACCTTAAAGACAGCCTACATTCAGATTGTGGTCACTATAATACCTAACATTTCAAATTCAGAAGTTTTGATGTCATGTTTAAGAATGATTGGTTTCCACCAGATTGCAAAATTTCTCCTCAATGATCATTTTTTCTCACTCCCATGGTCATGACTTCTGTTTACCTTTTGGATTTGTGTTTTTGTACACACATGACAGCACCCATGTGCACATGCATGGGTACACACACACAGCTATATTGGAATTTTCCTTTAGTTGTCAAAGCCATGTTCAAGGAGTATGTGAAAAAACAAAAGCTTACATTTCAGATTCAAATAATCCTGTTCATTGCTTGGATACCTCAATTTAAAAACAAAATTACTGAGCAAAAGCTTTTAACTTTTATCTTGGTAACTCTTCAAAATCATAGTTCATAAACACAACTGACTTTTCAGTAACTCTTAGCATTTCATCTATTCATAGCCATGGTCTTTAACATCACTCAGAGTTGGTATTCAAAATCTACCACATTTCCACTAACTCTCTAACCTCTTCTTTAGCATAAAACTGTTTGTCTATTTTACACAAGAAATGAATGTTACAAAATACAGTCTGTTACCAAGTGCTTCCTCCTTTCCAACCTGCAAACTTTTGTATACTGATGACTCTGTACTTTTAGTATCAGAAGAAGTAAGCCTCTTTATTTCTGAAGTTTGGCATTTCTACTCTGAATACTATGTACACTACCACTTTATTGATCTTAGAAATTTTTTTTAGCCATAATTTTTTTTTGTTGTTTTATAGTGGTAGTCTTTTTCTCCACTGCTAGTTTTTCTCCTCTGCTTATAAATATATATGATTAAGTATTTCTATCTTAAAATTATAATACAATAAAGTAATATTTTATAAAAAGTTTTATGTTGGAGCCAGGCGCTGTGGCACACACCTGTAATCCCAGCACTTGGGGAGTCTGAGACAGGAGAACCACGAGTTCAAAGCCAGCCTCAGCAAGAGCGAGGCTCTAAGCAACTCAGTGAGACCCTGTCTCTAAATAAAATACAAAAATAGGGCTGGGGATGTGGCTCAGTGGTTGAGTGCCCCCCTGAGTCCAATCCTGGTACCAAAAAAACACCAGTTTTATCTTGGAACTTCTCTTTTATTTCTTCTATCTTTGGTTTCTAGGATGACCAAAACAATAGTCTAAACTTGCCCTCCATCCTATACACTCTCTTCTTGTCAGTGTACACTATCGCCTCACCCTTCCATTCACCGTACTCATTAACCCTGGCAAAATGTTCTAGTTGTTAAATGCTGTATTTTTATCTTCTTCTCTGATTGAAGATTTCGACGGGTTACTATGTTTTTCTGAATCTGTCTCATCCTTTGTATTCCTCAGATTTACCTTCTCTCCCCTTCCTTATTTTCCCCCAGCTCATATTTTTGGCGATCATATTTTTAAATCCTCTTTTGGGCCCTCTCTGCCCTACTCTCTCAGCCACCTTTTCTTTCATTATCTGTTCTCCTCTTTGGCTGTCTTGTATAGTTCAGTAAGAATAATTCATTCAAATTTTGACCAATTTTTATGCCTTCTTCTCACCAAATTGAATTCTCTACTTTTATCTGTATTGTGTTCAGTAATAACAAGAGACAAAGTCCAAAATAGAATACCAAGAATCATAGTTGACCCACCACTTCCTTGAAAACTTGTCCACAGTTCTGTGAATTACTTGCTTCACATTGTAATTGAAATTCATCCTCTCATCTCTATCCTTAAACTCATCACCTTGCTGCAACTCTACCATATCACCTATGATTTTAAAACTGTGCTTTACTTGGGTTCCACATCTCCAGTCTCCTCCACTTCCAATGTATTCATCATACATTTACAAAAGTGATTTTTATTTCAAATACACCTGTGACTTTCATAGAGGACCTCAAATCCTTCAATGACTTCCATCATTTTTCAATCACATGAAGCTCCCTCTAACTTAGGACTACACTGTCTGGTTTCATTCACTTTTTTACTCCTTATCCATTTAAAATTGATCACAATCTCTGATGGGAGAAGGCCATATTCTATTCAATATTTATATTCCCACTGGCAAGTACATGCCCTTGGACATACACATGTAAAAATAAAAACTTAATAAATATTTGCTAAACAAAAACAAGACACAGAAAAATCACAGGCCAAATATTCTACTGGAAAGGGGAAAAACATGAGATCTTGTTTGTCAATAGCAAAGTGGGTTTTAATAATGTTCCCAAATGCTATTATATGCATAATATATATAATGGCTATATATATACATATATATTTAAAATCATCATCTTATTTCTTGCATTTTTGTCATCTGACAATGTCGTAGGTTTAGTTCTGCTGGAAACAGCTACTTCCATGTGTGCAGTTTATTGGGGAATACTCTTCACGTCAGTACTTGTGATGGAGGGAGGGGAACAGTTTAAGGTAAAGGCAGAAGAAGCTGAACAACCCTGTAGTTGTAACAGACTTCAGACAATTCCACAAGGAGCTCCAAAGCAAAGATGGTCCTACAGAGTAGTTTTGAACAGAAGTAAGAAAACTGGGTCTTTGTAACCTGGAGTAGATCAGTGATTGCATGTGGACTACTGCTTCTGCTCCCAGTGAAGTTAAAGACTTTGGAGAAACACCTGTGCCTTTGGGAAGTTGTGCCATCATCAGGCCATGCTCTTGACAACTGATTGAATGAGCTAAGCCATTTGTCCTAGCAAAAACTGTCCAATCTTCTGGTGGATGACTCAGTTTCTCCCTCCCGCTGTAAGGGCTAATTTTGCACTGGTCCAAACCCCATATGAAACAAGAAACTCTCTAAACACTCCCCATTCCCCAGGTCTTTAGTTCACCCCTTCCTTCCAGAACACAATCGGGCAGATTTCTGTCCAAAAACACAAATGAGATTTATTTAAATATTTCTTGATTTCTGATTCCTTATTTATTAAAACACATTACTATTCCATCATATATAAAGTATTAGCTCCCCAGTATATGTCTTGGCTTTTTGGTCCCCATCCCACAGCTTCTCTGGATGTTTTCATGACTGAAATAGCAATGACCTTGGGCTAATCTCAATTTTGCATACATTCTTCCTTCTGGCTGAAGTGGAAAACCTCCTTCTCCATCCTCAAAAAAGATCTTACAATTTTCTCTTTTGGAAAATTTCTCCAACATCCTCAGATAAGATCAAAGAGTATCTTCTTTATTTTCAGCTTTGTTCTTCAACACTTAGAATATTCAATGCTGTATTTACATAATCTTTTAAAATGGTGCTCTCCCTTTTTATCTTAATCTCTGTTGCATCAATGTCTCCCATATTTGCAGACATATAGTGTCAGATGCAAATTCACTGAATGAATGAGAGAATATATAAATGATTTGAGGAAGTATGCATGGTGAATATACTTTTTGCAGAAGTATATGTCAAATCTGAATTCTCTATTTGGCCTTTGTTCATACTCTTTTTTCCCTTCACTCAGAAACCTACAGAAGCCGGGCGCGGTGGCTCACGCTTGTAATCCCAGCACTTAGGGAGGCTGAGACAGGAGAATTGCGAGTTCAAAGCTA
This sequence comes from Xerus rutilus, assembly GCA_028644305.1. Taxonomy (NCBI): domain Eukaryota; kingdom Metazoa; phylum Chordata; class Mammalia; order Rodentia; family Sciuridae; genus Xerus; species Xerus rutilus. The sequence goes on along the minus strand of CM053403.1, from coordinate 39,691,481 downwards.
GCCTCAGCAATGGCGAGGCACTAAGCAACTCAGTGAGACCCTGTCTCTACATAAAAACACAAAATAGGGCTGGGGATGTGGCTCAGTGGTTGAGTGCCCCTGAATTCAATCCCCAGTACCAAAAAAAAAAAAAAAAAGAAACCTAGAGAATCTATTGTTTCTATTATCAGTCCTACAAATTCCTGAAAATCACTAAATGCATGAGTAGTAATTTTTAAGTAATAACATAGGAGCAAACCTATGTTCTATTAGAACATTAAGGAATTTTTCAAAGATTGTATCTTTTGTTTTATATTCCTGTGATTTACTCATACATCCCTACAAATGGCATATACTTGTACTTATATATCATTTTGTTTGATATGGAATAGATGTTTGAATATCTCTGATTTTCAATATGTATTTTAATTATAAGGATAATAAAAAATATAAATTGTATTATTAAACATGACTTTTAAAGATGCTTCTTGTAATAAACATTAATTCATTTTTATTTTTTCAAATGAACATTTTGTGGTCCAGACAAATCTCACACCTCTTTTCCAGTACTAACTACTCTCTTATAATGTTAAAATAATCTCCATAAAGGGCATGTATTATGTAATGTGCTATAATGTATATGATAGTGAAAATTCACTTTTGTGCTTTCTAGACCAAATTTTGACATCCTTTGACCATAAATATTTCACTGAGCATCTTCGAAAATACTTGATATAATGAAAAAATTATTTTTGTACTGTTTTGTTTTTAAATTGAAGGAAAAATATATGATATAAAATAAAAAAGGAGATACTGGCTTAGAGATATGAAAGACAATAAAATTGGTATAATATATTTTAGATGAATTTGAAGGGCTTAGAATCAAGAAAAACTAAAGGAATAATTATTTCAAGATGGAAAACACCAATCCTGAGATAAGAGGGTAGAAAATTAGATGCTGAGCATATGGGCAGAGTTTCATATCCTCTAATTGTAAGCTGTGTGAAAGGACAAACTATTAAAGTACTTTAAGCCTCTATGCTCTTGTCAGCATCATTTGTTCAACAAACATTTATTGATCATCTGCTATATATTACCACAATGATAGACACTGAGGAGATCATAAGGAAAAATGAGAAGAGTAGTTACATCAATTGATCTTATATACAGGTTGTTATATCTAGTCCAGAAGAATTACTAGGAAATTATGCCTACAGTCATGAGAGAAGGACAAGGTGTTACGTTATGATGAAATAAGGGTGTGGCACACAAGAGTTACCAAGGGGTCAACACAATGCTCTTGAAATACTTGCACAAAGAAGGGGCTTGTTCAGTAAAATTTTACTTTGGACAATGTACATTAGCTTGAAGGTAATAGTGGTCCAGGAAAATCTAACAGTATAGTCAAAGGCTAGAGGGAAGAGAGATTTGGCCAGGTTTTAAGAAAACAAAACAAAACAAAAAATTATCAAGACAGGATGACAGTGTTTTAAAAGCATAGAGCAGGAAAAGATTAAGTTGGAGTGATAGGTAGAAGATAGATAAAAAGACTATGTAAATCAGTGCATCTCAAAAATTGATGTGCACTGCAATCACTGGAGATCTGGTTAAAACCTAGCATCCTGCTCAGCAGGTCCAGGGTGGGGCCTAGTATCTAACAAGCTCACCATCAATGGCAGTGCTGCTAGTCTGTTTGTCACTCTTTAAGCAGCCATATAAATTATGCCTAGGGGTTTATCTATTCCAGTAGGGATTCGGGAATAGGTTTAAATAGGAGAGTAAATGGACTGGATTTTTATTTTCACAAGATCCTTCAGACACCTTGTGAACATTGAAGTAGAAATTGAAACTTCTGGAGGTGGGGAGACATTTAGGAGGCAACAATAATATTCAAAATTAAAAACTTGGAATGTTGCAGTGGGGATAATAGGGTAAAATTTTAAGAGCTAGAATCAGGAGGTAATGATAAGTTGAATTTACACAGAGAGAAAGAGAGACATCAAGGGTATTGCTCAAGTTTATGGCTAGAGCAAATTCATGCATAGTGGTGACAACTGTGACATTGATAATCGAACAACTAATATTCATTCCATATGTACTATAATTTGGGGACTAATATGTGTGCTTTTAAATTGTTTAAGTTATAAAAAATATAGAAGTTGCTATCATATCCCCATTTGATAAGCTGAGCAAACTAAAGCATGGGTTAAGAAATTCAGAATTAGTAAAATATACTCAGAAGATGGTTATGATCATTATTTATATCATTGCTATTATTATTATTTCGGTGCATAAGGAATTACATAAAAACATTATTGAAATAATCACTTCTGGCAGTGATTTTTTCTTGGTATTATGGAAGGCAGAGTCACTCAGAGAGAGGTAGGATTGTGGAGAAAATTTGTATCTCCAATATCAAGAGTATAAAACTTGATTTTAGATGAGCAAAAACACTGAAAAGGAGCATTAAAAGCCCACCAAGTCAACCTCTGCAATTTTGTTTTAAAGTTAATCAGTTTTATTCTAGATGGCATCAGTAGCCCTGTGGTAGAAACAGAGAAAGTGGAAGGATGGTTTGATTCAAAGTAAAGTCAGTATCATTAGTAAGAATACAATTGATTGTGTTGATGATAGAGCTCATATAGGACAAGGATGAAATGAAGGGAGAGGGATTACATAATTTTAAAAAAGGAAGAATTTGTTAAGGGTATAGAGTCTTTGTATTTGAAAGGTCTGTGCCCTGGATCATGATTCTGCTCATATGTTCTTAACATACTGCCATATTTCACATATGTCTGCATTTCAGTATAGGATACCATAATGGTGTAAGAACACTTTTGTTGATAAAGCACCATAAAAGTAATCTCAGAGATCTTCTAGTTCATGTTACAACTGGCAACAAACCAAAGGCTATTAAATCTCTTTCTTAAAAGCCAACACTCTATAAAATGCAAAAGAGAGAAGAGGAAATGGATTCTGTAAAATAATATGATGAACACTGTAAAATGCTTAGTGGAAAATAGAGGTTGTGTTGTACTTATTTGGATGAAAGGTGGGTGGATACTGTTGGAATGTGGAACATGAGAATCAGCAGAATATAATTAGAAAGGAGTCTTCTGTCAAGATTTTCTTCTGTCTCTGCTCAATTTCTTAAGACAGTTACTTCCTTCCCTATCTCAAAGAACCCAGTACCTCCAGCTCTTGACAATAGGGGAGGAAAAAATCCTTTCTGGGGTACAGAAGTACAGACAGACTAGTCTTCCTGTCTCTCTTCCAAATTCTGAAATTTGTTGTTCATAAATTAGGGACTATCTGAGTTCATTCCTGCTTCTATAACAAAATATCTTAGACTAGGCAATTTATAAATAATAGAAATTTATTTCTTGGGGTTCTGGATACCCATCCTTTGTCACTCTAGAACAGTGAGCATAGACTTTCAGGCATGACATACATGAGCTTACATACTGAGATTTCAAATACTCTGAGTATTCTTTTGAAAGAAAATGGTGCATAAACTTAAAATACACTGTTATTAACTATAGTTACCTTACTGTGCTTTGAATACCAGGACTTATTACTGCTATTTAACTGTAATTTTCTACCTGTGGAATAATACTATTGTCTCTTTTTTTCCCTTCTCCTCCTTCCCACCAGCTCATGACAGCTACCATTCCATTCTCTACTTCTACTGGTAGATATGTATATTCCACTTACAGATGAGATTGTATGTTTATTCTCTGCCTGGTTTATTTTGCTTAACCTGATGTTCTCAAGTTTTAGTCAGGGTATCGCAAATGGCAGAATTTCCTTCTGTTTTACATCTGGATAGTATTCCATTGTGTATAGATGTCATTTTTTAAAAATACATTCATCCATTTATACAGGCATTTTGAATGTTTCCTAATAGTGGCAATTGTGCAGATATCTCTTCAATATGTTGATCGCATTCTTTGTGTATATATTCAGTAGTGAGGTTGCTACTTTTATTTGCTAAGGAAACTTTATTGTTTTCCAAAATGGGTGTACTAATTTATGATACCATCAACAGTTTATAAGGGTTCCTTTTTTCTGCAGATCCTTATTGTAAAGCCAGATGACCAAAAGGAGGCAAATCAAAACCGCTAGGCAAGGCTTTATTGGAAATACACGCTCTTGGGCTGAACTCTAGTATCCCTCAGGGTGTGTATGGGAGAATGGCACACGTGTTCGCGGTAAAGAAAATTTAAAGGGCCGGGTCAGGAAGGGGAGGGCTTAAGGCTGGAATGAAGGGGCTATGAGATAGAAAGATGAGGTATCTAGAATCCTGCATCCCCTGGGATTGGCCAGGGGATCCTGCCGAGGTCAGAGTCCTTCCGGGATGAATCAGGAAAAGTCCACCCATTGGTAGGAGGCGCCATTACTGCTTACATATCAGCATCCGGTAGGCTGTTCCTTTGCGCATGCGGGCTACTTGATGCTTCATTCCCCGCAGCTGCTCCAAACCTACGCCCTACACCCGCCACAGCTGCGCGGAATCCACTACGCTGCATGTCCTGCACCTGCTGCTGCCATGTGGAGCTCACTGCATTGTACTCTGCGTCCTCCCGGGAAAAGAAACGTGAGATCTCCAGTGGACCTAACACTTACCAGTATTTGTATCTCTCATCCTTTTGATAATAGCTAATCTAATAAGTGTGAGATGTATTTCATTTGGGGTTTGCCTTCTTTGATGATCAGAGCAGCTCCCATATCCATGAAGAATCCTACTGGTTTTTTATTTTTTATTTTTTATTTGTTCTGTTTAGATATACATTAGTAGTGTATTTTGGTATATTATCCATACATGGAGTATAACTTAGGATCTCATTCTTGTGGCTGTACATGATGTGGAGTTTCACTGGTTGTGTATTGGTATTTTGATAGGGAGTGATTTGAATGTCTAGATTCACTGAATGTCAAAAGTTGAAAGTGTTTGCTCTAAGATCTGAAAGAAGACAAGGATATCCATTTTTGCCATTTATTTCCTCATTTAGGTACTCAGCCATGTTTTCTAATGAAACCCTATTCTACTCTTGTCTTTCTGACTCATCTTTCACAAATACCTACAGAATGGGCCTGATCATTTTTCTTCTTTCCAAAATGAGTGTAATTTTGAAGGATTGAGGTGCATTTAATATTTCAATATAGCTTTGGAAATGGTTTATTTCTATGTGATTCAAGTAGTCACTCTTCCTTATTTTCTCTGTGCTTCTATAGTTCAGTGATTGAATTCATTAGAGAAAACTTCATTGGTTAATTTACAAAAATAGAAAACTTTATTATTTCTTTAAGTTGAAGAAAAATTTCATATAAGATGGAATTTAATGTTGGGTTTTTCTATTTTATGTCTTTATCACAAACAATCGGACACTTAATTTTTGAGCTACAGTGTAATGTTGTGACAGGATTTGTTCCTCCAAACAAACTTCTAATTTATCTTACATCTCATACAGTTGATTTCATATTCCATTACAAAAAAAAAAGAATTAGGATACCAATGTATGTCATATGTTTCTTTCCTATTCAAATATACAATTTCATTTTACTATCAATGTTCAATTCAGCTCATCATTTTTCCTTACACAAAGTGATAGGAAAACGTTCTCTGTGAGATCAGAGTTGAATTGGCACAGGCACTCTGTTTGCTAACATGATGTGAGATACAATGTACTAAGGAAGCAAAATATATGAAAGGTATTTCTTTGGATGGTACATTAAATGTGTAAATAATCATACCCTTCTCTCTGCATTTTTGATGCCATGCATATGTTCTTCCCTAATTATCCTCCATAAAATGCAAATACTTTTCCATTACAAAGCAAGTGGCTTTTTTTCCTTCTTGCAGAGAGCATATTCTTGTGAGTCATAGGCCTACATGTACTATAAAAGTAAAATACAACTACTTTACATATATGAAAGAAAATACACAACATAGATAAATATCTCATCCACTTTTAGTAAAGTGGTTATTATAACCATGGTTCCTTTGTTCATAAATAATTTTGAAAAATTTATAAAATTAACAAATAGATTTTTCTATATGTTCTAACATGGAGATATATATTTCTAAAAATTTTAATGGTTTAATAAATCATATAGCTTTATTTAAAATATACTTAATGCAAATGCTGCATCAATGATGAATTTTATCAATTTCTTATATATAACTAGGAAATGAGATATTATTGAGACAAACAATATTATTTTAATAATTTTCATTTTGAAGTATTTTATAAATTCTGAACAATTCTAATGCTAAAGACTGTAAAATACCAAATGAAGTTTATTTTTACTTTGATTGAGTAATTACAAAATTACTTTTTCATGAACTATAATTTCACTTATTTTCATCACATATTAAAAGCAAAAAGAAATAAAAGCAAAATGTAGCAAATTTTATAGTCAGTGGAATAAAAATCTTTGTGTAGATGCCCTGTCTATATGCAGAGTTGAATAATTCATCCATTGTACTTCTTTTGATACTCATTCAACCAACAAACTCTTAAATAAATGATATATATAAAACATGTCCCATTCACCCAGAGGTGTGTAAGGGAGGATGTCAAAGAAGACTTTGCTTCTATCTTCAGGGAACTTACCATCTCCTGGGAAATCAAAGAAACAAAAAAATAATGAGAATGCTCAAGGATTTGGCACTTGAGTATTACATGCTCAAGGATTTGGCACTTAATATAAAATGCACTAGCAATTCAGAAAAAGGAAATTGATGTAAAACAGAATGATAAGAGTCAGCTAAGGGCACAATAGACTGTCTTGGATTTTTTTCTGTGATTTTTGTTTTTCTTATGTCAACCTATCCACGTAATATCCATTCTAGATTGTTAAAATCAACTCTGATATCTTATTGAAAATCAGTCTGAATTAGGTAAACATTTCTCTTGTCTGAGTTCCTGCTTTACTAATGATGTTGGTATTTATTGTCTTATTTTTGTATATATCTTAGCACATATCTTTGATAATTTTCTAGAGATGAATTTCTGGGTTTATATATATGTTCCACATTTTATATTTTACCTTTGCTCCCCAGGAAGTTTTATATGTATTTTAAACATTTTTTTGCTCAGTATATTTGTCATTTTTATTATGTAAAAAAAATTAATTAACTAAATTAAAAGTTTCTTAAATTTTTAGTTTGATAATAATAATTAGCATTAAAATTTTAGCCTTAGATGAGTATGCATTAGTTTAAGTTGCTTTCCTAGCACTCTTGTTTTAGGTACATTTTTACTTTTCTTTTCCTTCTTTGATAGTAGACCCACATGATTAGTGAGAATATATTAAGTACTGAACAAATATTTCTTGAACAAATATTGGAAATTAATGATTTTACTTACTGATTACATCAGCAAACTAAAGGTCATATTTAATTTAATTTTTTTCTTCCTATTGTTTATGGAAATATTGGCCTAGAGAATGAAAAGTGCTTTCATTCATTTTTTGGCAATCATAATTAAAGAAATATAGTGAGATATTGGTTTTCATTAACTCAAAAATTTAGTCATTGTTAAATCAAAACATATTTTCAGTACAACAAGAGAATGAAAATTAGATAATAGTTTGTATATGTGGTGTGGAGGTTTTCAAATTCTTTAATTCTCCTTCCATTAAAAGGTAGAATCAGTATCTCCTCTCCTTGAACTTGAGCTGAACTTCAAGAAGTAGAATGTGGTAGTGATAAAGTGCCATGTTCAAGGATGCTAGAAAATACCATGCAGCTTCCAATAATTTCTCTTGGGACATTCACTGAGAATTCCCTCAGAACTCCACATAAACAGTCTGTTTGCAAGGTTAGGGGAGATGATAGAAAGAATCTAGCTACAGAGAGAGAGAGAAAGAACTGCATCCTGAGAAGCCTTACCTATTTATATCTTTCCAGTTCGAGAATCAGACATGAGTGAAGAAATGTCATGAAGAATCTCAGCCCAGTCCCCATCTGACTCCCTCAAATGAGAAATGCCTATACCTCAATCAACCTATGGAGTTAAGTGGTAGTTAATGTTTTCAGGTACTCCCAGGAGGCATTTCACCCTGTCACAATAGGTAATCAGACACATGGCAAAGAGTTTCATGAGATGAAACAATTTAAATTTCTCACTATATGTTTACTGAAATGGCTATGTCTACAGAATCAAATACCATCTTATTGTTTTATTTTTACAAAACATACCTCAAAATTAGATGTATATGCATATCTGGAGAAAGGAGGGACAATCAAGGAGGATCAGATGTATTTAAATCAAGCTTTAAAAGGTTTTTGCATATTTAAAAGGTTTACATTTTACAGTAGATTATTCAAAATAATCACCATCTACGTTTTTATAATGTTTTATACTTGATCCTTTCAAAAGAGTTCATTTATACTAAATGTTTTAAAATAGGCATTTTATTTCAAGAAACCAAAATAAATTGTATTTTATTATTAAGAACTAAAAATACCTCATTAGAAATGAATATGAGTTACATCTCCAGTCCTTTTTAATCTTTTATTTTTGAACAAGGCCTTGCTAATTTGCTGAGGCTGGCCTCAAACTTGCAATCTTCCTGCCTTGGTATCCTGAGTAGCTGGGATTACGGGCATGTACCACCATGCCCGGCAAAATGAAAATTTTATAAGTCAAACTTTATGAAGAAAAAATAAAATGAAACTAGTTGATAAAGAATTTTTTAGTTACAAAAAGTCTTTATCTTTTGTATATATCTTAGCACATATCTTTTTCCTTTTTTTTTTCTTTTTTACAAATATGTCACAAGGATATAATGGGAATAGAAAATACACTCAACCAAAAATTTTAAATATATTACTTATCCCAGGGTTGGGTGTAACAAGGTAAAAAAAATCCACTGATAAGAAATTACTTCGACTATTTCCCAGTGTCACCCAATTAGTGAAATTAATCTTAATTTAGGACTTAGTTTATTTTGTAGCTTCCCTACTATTGTACAGTTTCTGGCCATTCAGGTCAAAGAGTTTGTGAGAATTTTGCTAATGAATGCCTTTCTGCATTTTACAGTTGCATTTAGTCTGGCATGGAAACATGACCCCTTGTGCAACAGTATAAAAGAAGAATGAATGGAAATAACTCATAATTAATGATCTTGGCTTTGCTCAGTTAGTTTTACAATGAATCCATTGCCAACTATCCTTACAAGAGACCAACTGAAGAAATTCAGTTAGAAACCTTTAAGAAAGAAACAAAAGATGAGCATTTACTCTTCTTTTTCTTTTCCCTTCTGTAGGGGTCTCAAGCTGCGGAGCCTAGCCTTCTGGCCAGAGGCACTCGCAACAAGGCGACGCTGAGAACGGGTAAAGTCGTCCGGGGGAAACCACCATGAGCCAGAGGGATGTGTCTGAAGCAGGAACTCCGTTTATTGTAAGGAAGTTACATTCTTATATATGGGCTCAGGGCCAATAGCATTTCATTGTTAAGCCACCGATATAGAAGTATGAGTGCGGAAACTGAGGCCAGCCAATAAGATTAGAGTGATGCGGCTCTCTCCGTGTGGCGCGGCTTTTTCCAGGCAGATTGCCCAGTGCCTTTTTTTTTTTTTTTTTTTTTTGGTACTGGGGTTTTGAACCCAGGGGTACTCGACCACTGAGCCACATCCCCAGCCCTATCTTTTGTGTTTTACGTAGAGACAGGGTCTCACTGAGTTGCTTAGCACCTCGCCTTTGCTGAGGCTGGCTTTGAACTCGCGATTCTCCTGTCTCAGCCTCCCTAAGTGCTGGGATTACAGGCTTGAGCCACCGCGCCCGGCTGCCCAGTGCCTTTTTAAGAAATGCCTCCACACCTTCTTATTATATTTCTCTTTAATCAACTTCTCAGCAATGAGAATATTAAAAATTAAATTACAGTTCCCAAAATTGTACCAGGAATTTTCAGGAGAATGATGCTAAAAATTTACATCTTGATAGAAAAGAATAGAAGTTGCATAATCCACTGATAGGGTAAGAGAAATGGGGAAAAAATCCAAATAAGGTTTTGAAAAGAAAAGAGAAAAATTTAATATGAAATATTGTAAGTAATAATAACAGGAGATAAATTTGATGAGGAAACCAGTATTATTTTACAATTCTTTTCCTCTTCAATTTTTATCTTCTTCCTTCAAATTCAAATATTAAAATTAGCATCTGGCTGATTTGCCATACCAGGCATATTGTTCTCTCATTGGATGCAGGCTCTCCATAGCTCCTGAAATGATCCCTGTACATCCTTGCTGCTGAGAAACCCAAAGGGAAAAAGGAAAGGAAATAAAATTGAAATGTGTTTTTTCCAAGCAAAACACCTTCTTGCTGCCCTAAAACCCAATACTCTTTCACAGAATTCATGTCATTTAATTGGGTTTTTCATAGAAAATTTTGTAACTTATGAGAACTTTCTAGACTTTAATGTTCTCATTTGAAAAATGAAAATAATAAGACATACCTTAAAGGATACTTGTAAAATAGACGTTGTTTTTATGAATGTATAAATATAGTAATCTCTATACAAATGGTTTTCTTGCCAGTGACAATCTGGCAAGAATATACTCAACCAATTTCTGAGTATATGCCTTGCTTTTGCAAATACAATGTAGACCATTGAATATTTGTGTTTGCAGCATATTTCCCATGTAACCTGTTCAATGAAAAGTTATCATCCTATCCCATGCCCACTTGTGAGTTTCCTATTTTTAAGGGATCAATTAGGTTCTAGTTTGAGCTTGTTCCTCTTATCTCTCTACTTTAAACCAAGGAAAAATGATACAAACTACCAACTCTCCAGCAGAATCTCCAAGTTGAACTCCAGCTACATCATAACCACAAATAATTTTGTTTCCATCTCTACAATCTTGCCATATTTTTCAGTCTTTTAACTTGTTCAGTTACACAATAACCAGAATAGCAGAATTTCAGATATTAATGTTAGCTCCACAGAGTTGTTTTAATGATTTGTGGTTAAATTTCAATCTAAACATATATTACTTTCTCTTTCTTAGACAACTGGTGATCAATGAAGGGCTAACAGCATAATATAGTAAAAAAAGCCTAAATTTGGGAATCATATAAAGATTTCTTGTATTTCTCAATAGATAACGTTTTGCCATGTATCCTTAGGAGAATTACTCATACTCTTTCCGCCTAAGTTAACAAATTAGCATAATAAAACATTTCAAATTTTACCATTATAATGAAGACTACTGTGCTAAGAGATTTTAGGGGTGTCTGGAATCTCCCAGGCCAACAAACATGCATTGTTCCCTTCCTTCATCTGCTTTTACAAAAAACATTGGCATTGCTTATAATGGAATTTCTGCTTTTCTGGAACACAATAACCTCAAGGATATTAACATAGTTGTAAATTCCAAGATACAGAAATACTTTGGTTAACTTCATTTGAAGTACACAGAAAGAAAGCTGAATAACCTTACCCATGATAACAATACACACATTTGTAAATTTGTTCCTGATATAGTACAGGAACTAATACCATGTATATGTACATGTCATGTACCATGTACATCTACCATGTACATGTCACTACATTGCTGCAGCAGGGTGACTGCCTGGAATTGGAAATCAATTTACAATCATGTACATAGAGCTTGCATATGTGTGAATATATATGTGTGTATGTATAGTATATATCATGTATATACACATATGTATATGTAATTTGTATACATATGCATATTTTAAGAAAATAGTCCAAATGAATAGCAAGTAATTGAAAAGCTGAGATCAGATAATGGCTTCTGAATACTTCCTTTTCCAAATTTTATGACTTTGGTTTTTTGTTTGTTCATTTTTCATTTTTGTTTTGTTTTGTTGCAGTACTAAGGATCAAACAAAGGGGCACTCCACCACTGAGCTACATCTCCAGACATTTTTATTTTCTATTTTGAGACAAGGTATCTCTAAATTGCTGAGGATGGCATCAAACTTGTGATCCTCCTGCATCAGCCTCCCAGGTAGTTGAGATTACAGGCAGGTGTACCACACCTGGCTATGACTGTGTGTTTTTAATCAGAGCGTAGTTTTTTGTAAGATGAAAGATATATAGAGAGAGAGATTATTTACTGAACGGGGTCGAAGACTCCAATCTTTAAGTCAGGATATTTTTGAAAATTGCATGTAATATAAAATGTTTCTATTGTATATATTATATATTAGAGTGGTTTATAGCCTTGTACACAAATTTTTTTGTTCACTATGGGAAAATGTCCAAGTAAATTGCTTTTACTTTTCAAGTATTTGTGTGCAAATAATAAAATATCTGGGACACCATTCAAATCTCTTTGGCCACACAAATTCATTCAAAATAATTTGGATGTTATTGACTCATATTTCATTATTTTAAAAATATTTATTTGCTTTAAGTTTCTCTCAATGTTTGTGGCATTTCCTTTTTTTATTTTTAGCTCAATCTTTAGCAAGCACATTTGAAAAACACTGGTAATGCAAATAATATTTTATAAAATCCATAAATTATTCTCTTTAAATTTTGAGAAAATGTACACTTTATTTATATCTGTTGCTTATAAAATGTTTATATTACTATTTAGAGTGACTTGCAGAGACATTGATTTCCTTTTTAAACAAATTCTGAAATGTTAAATTTAATAACATTATTTAAGTCTTATTAAGCAGTATGACTAAGTATAAAATTGTCTTTGGATCATATTTGTGGTTAAAAGGGAATTTGGATTCTGAATTCTAAATACCTTAAGATTTCAATCTTCATTTACTTTTACCTTATTTATGCTATGGTATACTACCCAAAATAAGCTTAATCATAATATTGTTATGGGTAAAATATCTAATAGATAATCATAGTCCAGACACTCCACTAAGAATCTAGGGTATAGGTTGGCACATATTCCTACCTAAAGGTTTTGTAGTTCCATTATTCCTGTTAAGAAATTATTGCTCTAATAGCACATCAATCTCTTTTCAATTTTCAAGATCATAAAGTTCAAATGCTGGGTGCTACAGATGGAATGTTTGTGTCCCTGCGGAATTTTATATGTTAAAATTATAACACCCAAAGTGATGATATTAGAAAGAGGGGGCTTTGAGAGTTTATTAGGTTGTAAGGACAGAACCCTCATGAATGAGATTAGTAACCTTATGAAAGGGATTCCAGAGAGTTCTCTTCCCACTTGCAGCATGTGAGGTTACAATGAGATGACACCATAAACCAGGAAACTAGTTGTCATATGTGAGACAATCCAAGAAGGTTCAGAGGAGATTGGGTTGGGTTATGAGAGCCTTATCTCAATCAGTGAATTGATCCCCTGATGGGATTAAGTGGGTTGTGACTGAAGGCAGGTAGGGTGTGGATGGAGAAGGAGGGCATTTTGGGTATGCTTTAGGAGTATATATTTTGTATCTAACCAATGGAGTCTCTCTTCTACTTCCTCACCACCATATGAGCCACTTCCCTCCTCTACACTCCTCCACCGTGATGTTCAGCCTCATCTGGTGCCTCGAGGAGTGAAGTTGGCCATCTGTGGACTGAGACCTCTGAAACTGTGCACCCTCAAATAAACTTTCCCTTCTTAAAATTGTTCTTGTCAGGTTTTGTAGTCACAGCAGCAAAAAAGCCATCTAAAACGCTGGTCCTCATTTAACACCCAATCTGTTAGGCCTTGATCTTTTACTTACCAGCCACCAGAACTTTGAAAAATAAATGTTTATTATTTAAGTCACCCAGTCTATAGCAATCTGTTACAGTAGCTTCAACAGTCTAATACGTTGGGGGACCATTGTCTTTATAAGAACAATGAACTCTCTTCTGCTACAGTTTATTATTATTTTATCTGAATGCCTACTACAAACTCTCCTTCTTTCTGGAAAATTTCCAAGTTTTTCACATAACACAACAAGATTATTTATATCTCCTGTCTTATCAGATAAATAATTTTGTGGTCTATTGGCTTAATGGCTTAATGCACACACACACACACACACACACACACACACACACACACACATCATAAATACTCAAAAACCTAGTGGCAAAACAAATAACAACATTTATTTATTATCTGTAGGTCCTCTGGGCATGAATTTTTACAAAGCTGCAATCAAGTTGTCAACATGTGCTACAGTCATCTTAAGGCCTGAATGGGGTGGATCTTATCCCAAGGTCATTTACATAATTGTTATCAGGATTCCTTTACTCGTGGGCCAGAAGACTGAGAGCCTCAGTTTCTCACTGACTGAGGCAAGAAGCTACCCATTGTACCTTGCCATGTGTCCCTTCTCCATAGGGCAGTTCACATGACAGCTTACTTTATCAGAGCATTCAAGCAAGAGGGTGAAGAAAAACCTGTAAGCAAAACAGAATGCATAGTCTGTGGAGAGCAGATGAGGCCCCAGTCATCAACTGATCCTGCCATGTCAGCAAGAGCCAAGCCTGGGAAACATTTCTTGCCAAAGGCAAGAATGTCATCAGCCTTGGCTCTAGGCTCTAGGCTCTGACACTAATAATCATCAGAATTCCCAGGACAATGAGTTTCCTGGGTGCAGGAGAATGTTCCTAGCACTGCAATAGTAGGATGCTGCAGAAAATGTTTCTAGCTTTGTAACTTTTTAGTGCACAAAGAAGCCTCTTGATAACTCACAGGCCTTGAACAATTTACAATGCCCTTAAAGTTTAACTTTCTGATTATGAGAACCTATAAAATAAACTTGAGGAGCTAGTTCTAGGTCACTGTTCCTCCCTCAGAAAGCGGTATCCCACCTGGTATCCCACCAGCTTGCTTAAAATGTCTCTATTTTTTCTTTGTTTCTGTGTTTTTCCCCATCTCCTGTCTCCCCTACTTGAGATCCTTTTTTGATGTCATGTGGGTCATGGCAATAGTCCTTTCAAAGCTAGTATCATAAGTAGCATCCCATTTATTTCGCCTTAATCTGTTTTTTACAGGCAAGTGACTTGATCCAGCGCACACAATGGAATGAATACAAGAAGGGGAGACTCACTGGGAACCATTTCAGAAGCTGCCTGCTGCAATGATATTCTCTTAATCCAATTCTACAAGGTTAGTTCAATTAAACAATAGTTATTAAGGTGCATAATGTGTGTCAGGTAGTAGGCTGAAATAAAATGATGAATTATAGTGTTTGCTATGAAGGTTCATAACCTATTTAGGAAACCAATGGGTTGGATGCCATAGCACAAGCTCCGTGGGAGTATAGATTCCTAATCCAGTCTGTGAGACCAGGAAAAGCTACCCAGTGGAGGAAATTGCATTATTTTTTGACACATAAGAGATGGGCACAAGGCAACATACTCAGTAGAGGAAAACATCTTTGCAAAATCACTGGACATGACACAGCACAGTCATCATGGTATGGGCTCATTACATTGTCCATTTGGGCCTTTAGAAGAGACTGCAGCATAATATGTTTATTCCAGAACAAGTACAAAGCACTCTTCAGTAAAATGATATTAAGCATCATTGTTCAGCTCACTTGCCCTTGGCTCCTGCTGAGCTCTCATGCTGCTTAGGAGGAATTCCTAGAGGGATATGCCATTGAATCTCTTGCTCATAACTGACAAAAGCTAAACACAGGCTCCTGGGGAAATTGGCCATAATCACAAATTATCCCACACAAATTTCAAAGTGATATGAGAAGATGGAGAACCATCAGCAGCAGTCCTACTACCTTCCTTATTTCAATAGGCAAACATCCAAATTAAAAAGTACATTGATGTTGCACAATTTCCTTATCTATGGGAAAGTTTGCATTTGCACTAATTATAAAACCAGTTAATATTGCAGAAACAGTTTAATAAAAGAAATATTAGGAATCAAAAAGTTATAACAAACCTGCAATAAAACCTACAGGCAAATTTATACCTTTTACTTACTGCTGAGGAACACTTGATGTTATGAACTCTCCCTCTTCCTCCTTAAACATTCTTTCTGTTTGGCTCATCTGGCACAAGCTTCTGAATGCTCACTTGTGTATATGAGCATATATGTCTTTTCAGTTCTTCTATAAATCAGTAAATGCTACTATCTTAAAATTAAGCCAAATACCATATATTTATCTAATGTCAGAATCTAAAACATAAATCCAGAGTTTATCTGATTCATTCCAGTAGAGAGAGGAATCTACTGATTTTTAAGTAATTAGGTTTCTCTCATAAATGCAATTATCTCCTTTCTGCAGATCTGCTTGCTCTAGAAAGATTTAATTGTTTATACCTTTTAGCTCCAACTTTCCAATGATTCTAAAATTACATGGCATCAATTCTCCAGTCTCTACATGATTTAATAATATAGGGCTGTTGAGGCTAAAGCAAAGGCAGGTACTCAGAAGAACAGACGATGTGTTTTATCTTTACAGAATCCTGAACCATGCCTTCTATGTTTAAAGGAAGACAAATTTGCTATGAGCCTACTAGTGATTAACACTCCCCTAGGATTATAAATAGGACACAGCATAGAACATACTTCACACTATTATGCAAAAGGAAAGGAAAGAGGAATGAAGAGAGAAGGAAGGGAGAAAACCTGGAAAGGAGTAGATCAATTCCTTAAACGAATTAAACATACAATTAATACATGATCCAGCACTTCCACTTAGGGTTATATATCAAAAAACTTGAATGCAACAACTAGAACCAACCTGCATTGAAGTATTATTCACATAATTAAAAGATGCAAATAAGCCAAATGTCCATCAATGATAAAAAAAAATGAGTATATAAACAAAATATGGTATATCCACACAAGAGAATATTGTCTTTAAAAGGAGGAAAATTTTGACACCTTCTATAACATTGATGAACACTGAAGACATTATGTGAGATTAAATAAGCCAGACACAAAAGGTCATATTCTGCAAACTTCCATTTATGTGAGGTTACCTAGAATAGTCAAATTCATAGAGATAGAAAGTAGATTGGTGGCTGCCAGGGACTGGGGATGGAGGAATTATTGTTTAATGGATACAGAGTTTCCATTTTGGGTGGTAAAAAACATTCTGTAGAAGGATGTGAGTGATGGGAACCCAACAATGTGAATGTAGCTAATGCCACTGAACTCTACACTTAAAAATATTTAACATGCAATTTTTGTGCACATTTTACTGCAATAAAAACAATTAGATACTATTCCAAAAAGTGCTGTCATTAACCAACTTGAAAATTAAATTATTTTTGTGAATATTTCTGCCCTAACAATGAGTGGATCACCTGTATGGCTCTCAAAACTATCAAAAATTCTGTCATGAAGATTTCCATAATTAATGACTTTCTTAAAACATAGTAATAACAAAACTACATACAAATTGACAAACAAGACATTCAACTTGGACTTAGGGCAGGTAGCATTTGGGAACATAGATCCAGGTAGATTACCTGAGGCTATAAGCAGGTTCTGCCACTTAACTGCAATAATTAAGACAAATTACTTAACCACACTAGGTTCTCAGTATCCTAATTTACAAAGTGGAGAAAATCATAGTCCTGGTCACATGTGCTAAAGTCTGAGTGTTTGTATCCCCCTTAGTTCACATGTTGAAATCTTTACCTTCAAGGTTATAGTGTTAGGAGGAGGGGTGTTTGGGTGGTAGTTAGGTCGTGAGGGTGAAGCCCACATGCAAAATTGCTGACCTTTCAAAGAAGCCAGCTCCTTCCTCCATGTGAGGACAGAGCTAGAAGTTGTTGTCTACAAAAAAATCAGACTCTCTCCAGTAATCATATCTGTCAGCATCTTGATCTTGAACTTCCCAGCCTCTAGAACTGTGAGAAAGGTATTTCTGTCATGTATAAGTTACCATTCTGTATATTTTCTGAGATCAGACAGAGTGGACTAAGACAACGTGGCATTTCCTGTGAAATAAAGGAGATGATATTTGTAAAATGAGTGAAAGAGAGAGCCTGGCACATATGTTTAAAGATGGAAAATAAAGTATTTCTTTAATAGATTATGATCATTTTTATTTGAATAGTGAAGGTGATTGTTTAAAATGACTCAACAAAAACAATTTGATTAAGACTTTAAAGGTCCCTGGGGCAGAGTGATTATGCTCTTGGCTGCAATCATTTCTTTACTAGGGATTTTTATCTGTCAGCAGCAGTAGCTAAAGTGGGCAATTATCCCCATTAACCTCTACCAATGTTTATCATGATTGTTGTGCTAAAACAAGATGGAGGAATCCATTCAACTCAATATAAATACACATGGTGACCGATTCAACAGCCTATTTACAGTAAAACTAATATTTTATAGATTTTTCTTAAACTTTCCTTTCCCATCATTTTTATAAGTACTTCATAGAAAATGAATGTTATTATAGGCAGATTTAAAACCCCTTCAAAATGTTATAGATATGATACCTATAAAAGTTCACTTTTCCCCCACAGAACCCCCCATGTCATTTTTCAGAAAAAGAATATTGCCCTTTTCTACTATTCTCTTTATAGCTGAATTCTGGGGCATACTATCACCTCAAAGCGAATGATGGAGGAATTTGTTTCAGAGATTCAGTGTGGATTTACAGTATTCACTGTTTCTAGATAACGTGTTCCATGAGAATCCACAACTGTATTGCTCATCATTGTATCCTTAGTGCTTAGACCACTGCACACACAAGGAGTTCACTATGAGTTAACAAACTCTTATCCTGTTCTCATCTGAAGCTAATTTTTTCCAAGGAAATCCTTGTTTCCCAGGGAGAATAAAAGATTACTCCTTTCACCAGTCATTCCCATCTCATCGTTCATGTCTGTTTCAGTACCATTCAATCTCTAGTGCCCTCTTGCCTTCTTCCCTCTACCATGTGTTCCCATGAACCTGCTCTCCATGCAGCCATTCATCTGCCTCCAAACACTTTATACCCTAAACTCTAATCCTCTTTTTATTGGCATTTCCTCATGTTTACAAGCAAAGTATACTAGAGCTACTGAAAGCTGGGAAAACAAGATAT
The DNA here is from genome assembly GCA_028644305.1 of Xerus rutilus. Lineage (NCBI taxonomy): Eukaryota > Metazoa > Chordata > Mammalia > Rodentia > Sciuridae > Xerus > Xerus rutilus. The sequence goes on along the minus strand of CM053403.1, from coordinate 39,672,538 downwards.
TTGTTTCTCTAAAATTGTCATTAATTAATGATATGTAAGATGAAGTAGAGTATCAAGCACAGGTCAGATTCAATAGCCCTACTGAATGTTTAGACAATTAGATTCTAAGATTTAGAAGTGAATAGACACAATCCCACATAAGAATAAAATAGATAAAAATATATTTGTATTAAGATTAAATGTATGCTTTTGAAAAATGTATATTTGAAGTTCGATAGGGGAAGGTCTTTACCAGAAGATCAAATAAGTTCATGGGAACAATAAAGTTAAAGATGTAGTAAATATATAGTAAATTAGTAGTAAATTATTAAATATGTGTAAGACACCTACAGAATTCAGTGTTGCCAAATATATATATGTACACATAAAACTAATAACACATAATGCAATGTGCAAAAGCACTAGAGGAACCCAGATGAGAAATGCAGGGCTGCTGTACAAGAATTTAACAGGTGATATTTGAAATTGGTCTTAGAAAATGAGTCCCATTTTATGAGGTAAAATGTAAAGGAAAGATCATATCTGGACTTACTAAACACCTTAGTATCTCATTCTTATGGCAGCATATACTAAAAGTGATGTTTATAATAATATCAAACATGATCCACTCTTTCATAAGTGAAGAAGTATAGGCCCCAGACCTCTCAAATAGCTGAAAGCTGGGAATAGAACACTGTTCTTATATTTTCTCTGTAACATTTTGTTTTTTAAAAAAGTACAGAAGAATCCTGGTTGCCTGCAAGCCAGAGAATTAAAAGCAGAGAAATAGGAAGTTCATTGTAGGGGTTCATGAATCAATATAGAGCTTCTTCCAGTCAGTGAGAGAGCTGTAATGTATTGCTGTTTCTCAAGTGTTGTTCTCCATTTCACTTGCGTCAGTTTTCCCTTAACAGCTGCTTTATGATGATCATGAGCAATAGTAAATATCAGAATATTTTGATAGAGTTTTTAGTTTAATTATTTATTTTACTTTGATTTTTTAAATGTTAGTGATAAGAATTCAACATGAGATTTATCCTTTTAAACTTTAAAGCACACAATACATTACTGTTAACTATGGGCACAATGTTGTACAACAAAGTTTGAGAAACTATTCATATAACATAACTGAAATGCTATAGTCATTGAACAGCAACTCCCCATTTTTTCCTCTCTTCAGCCACAAGCAGCTACCATTAAACTCCCTATTTTGGCTTATTCATTTAGCATAATATCCTTAAAGTATATTCATGCAAGATTCACTTCCTTTTTTTAAAGCTGAGTAATACTCTACTGTATATATGAACATCATATTTCCTGCATTTATTCACATTCATCAATTGACCTTCCTTTTTTTAACCATATCTTGGCTATTGAAAATAATACTTCAATGAACATAGAACTGCAGATATCTCTTCCACATCCTGATTTCCATACCTTTGGATGTATACCCAGAAGTGGGATTGCTAGACCACATAGTAATTCTATTTTTTATTTTTTTCAGGTAACTCCACACTGTTTTCCACAATGGCTACATCACCTTACATTTCCACCAATAGTGTAAAATAATTCCAATTTCTCCACATCCTTGAATTTTTATGTTTATATAGCCATGCTAGCAGATGTGAGGTGATATCCCATTATGGTTTTGATTTCCATTTACTTATTGACCATATGCATGACTTCTTTGAAAAGAATGCCTATTCAAGTCCTTTGCTCTTTTGTAACCAGGTTTTTTTTTGTTTTTGTTTTGCTTTTGCTATTGAGTTGTTTGAATTTTTTAAATATTTTGATTATTAGCCCTTTGCTACATGCATGGCTTACAAATTGTCTCTTCATTTGGCAGGTCATTTCTTTTTATGTTCAAATTTTTGTCTGAAAAATAATTCTACTTTTCTATTTTGTTTATAGGCTTGTAGTGTTTTCAGTTTGGCTTCATATCCAAGAAATCATTATCAAGACCAATATCATAAAACTTTGCCTCTATGTTTTCTTAAAAGTCTTTTACAGTTCCAGGTCTTACATATAAATTGTTAATCCATTTTGAATTGATTTTTATGCATGATATAAAGTAAGGCTACCATTTTATTAATTTACATATATATACAGTTTTCTCAACATTTCTTCAAAAAAGCATCATTTACTATAAAAGTAAGATTTATCCCTAGGATACAAACATAGTTCAACATATACAATTCACTTAGTGTGATATATCACATTTACAGAATGAAGGATAAGAATTATATGATCCTTAAGAATCAAATGTCAGTGGATGCAGAAAAGAAAGTATGACAAAATTCAATACTTTCAAGATTTAAAAACTCTCAATAAAGTTAAGTGTAAAAGAAAATTACCTTATGCCAACATATTAGCCATATGTGAAAAGCTCACAGCTATCATCATACTAAATGGCCAAAAACTGAATGCTTTTCATAATTGAAAGATAATTGAAATAAAAATTGAAAGAATAATTGAAAGAACCCAGATCAGAAAGGAAATAGTAAAATTATCTCTGTTGGCAGGTGACATGATCTTATATGTAGAAAACCCCAAGGATTTCAAACAAAATATTGTTAGGATTAATAAACCAATCCATTAAAGTTGTAAGATAAAAATTCAATATCAAAATCTGTTATGTTTCTATAGCATAATAATGAACTACCTGCAAATTAAATTAAGAAAACAATCTCAGTTGCAGTACATTAAAAATAAAATATTGAGGAATAAATTTATTTAAGGAAGTTAAAATGTATATAATAAACATTATAAAACAATGAAAGAAGTTTAAAAAACAAATAAATAGAAAGACAAGTAGTGTTCTGAGACTGGAAGAATTAATGTTGTAAAAATGTCCATAATAATCCATGTTATATATAAATTCAGTGAAATGTCTATCAAAATCCTAATGATATTTTTACAGAAATAGAAAAACTTTCCTAAAATTCACATGAAACCACAAATTTAGAGAGCCAAAACAATCTCAAAAAAGAACAAAGCTGAGATATCACACTTCCTAATTTCAAAATATTTGCTATTGTAATGAAAACAGTATTATATTGGTATAAAAATGTACATAAAATCCAATAGAATAGAATAGACAACCCAGAAATAAAATGATGCATACATGATCAACCAATCTTCCACAGATGTGCCAAGAGTATACAGCAAGGAAAGAATAGTCTCTTCAACAATTTTTTGGGAAAACTGGATATCCAAATATACATTTATTTTGATATAATTAGTTCCATGCTGTATCAAACTGTTCATTTCAAAAAGGAAACTTTGCACTTTGCATAGACACCGATGACATTTACTTCTTACATCATGTTTATAGTGTCTTAGCTTCTACTCTAGAAAGAGTATTGTGACAATGTCTATTTTCCATATTTTTGATGATATTTAAGATAAATATTTAATAATTTATAGTGGCAATCCATTGCCAAATGTTCTTAAAAAGTGGAGATGTCAAAGAGACCATCTCAAAGAAATACAGACTTACATGAACTGCTCTTGAGAAGAAATCTATCAAGAGGCAGGCTGTCTTTTCCATAGGACATCCCATGGTACTTTTCACTTTCATTTTTAGGGTTATGATGTGGTACCTGCTGACATTTTGCTCCATCTTCTAGAGTATTTCCTATTCACAACTTTTGATGCTTGCTTTTCTTGTGAGACCCATTTAGGCTCTTCTCAATGATTGCCTACAGATTTATATCCAGGAATATTCATTTGGTCCTAACCATCTGTGAAGTTATACCTGACCAACTAGAATATTATTTGCATGAAAGAAGTATCTGTCTTTCACTTCTTCAGCCCCTCACAATACCTCCCATTTACTGGTTTTCAATTATGAACAAACTAATGATGAATGTAATAATAAGGAAAAATTCTGATCTCCAAATTGAATCTGAGGCTTTGTCAACTTCTGATTATATTTGCAATTTGCCATTTCTAATTATAGAAATATGTATCAATCTGCAAATGACATAATAAATGGATGAAGTTAGAGAATATCATGCTAAGCAAAGTAAGTCAATCCCAAAATATCAAAGGTCAAATGTTTTCTCTGATAAGTGGATGCTAATCCACAAAGAGTGAGGGGTTATGGGATGAGTAAGCAACTTGGGATTAGCCAAAGGGGAGGGAGAGGAGAAGAGGGGGTATGGGGAGAGGAAAGATGGTGGAATGAGATGGGCATCACTACCCTAGGTACATGTATAATTGCACAAATGATGTGATCCTATTTTGTGTGCAACCAGAGATGTGAAAAATTGTGCTCCATTTGTGTACAATGAATTGAAGAGCATTCTGCTGTTATATATAACTCATTAGAACAAATAAAAAATAAAAAAAGAAAATATATATCAATCTGAAAAACATAAAGAGATCCAGGGGTCCTTATAATCTGGCAGAGAAGAGAGTCAAAAATGATATATCTCACTGAGGAGCCAGTCAGAAAGTGAGAGCTCTATTATCACATTGAATTTTATTTATTTATTTATTTGTTTGTTTTTCTCAACATTTCTTGAATCTTGGTCTTCTCTATTCATTTATTTTATTTGTTCTTTTTAGATGTACATGGCAGCAGAGTGCATTTTGACATACATGGAGTATAGCTTATTTTAATTAGGTCCTCAATCTTGTGGTTGTACATGATGTGGAGTTACACTGGTTGTGTATTCATGTATGAACACAGGAAAGTTACATCTAATTCATTCTACTGTCTTTCCTATTCCCATCCCCCTTCTCTTCACTTCATTCCCCTTTATCTAATCCAGTGAAATTCTATTCTTTCCTCCCCCTACCCCTTTGTTGTGTTAGCATCCACATATCAGTGATGCAGTTTTTGGGGATTGGCTTATTTCACTTAGCAGGATAGTCTCCAGATCCATTTACTGGAAAATGCCATAATTTTATTTTTCTTTATGGCTGAATAATATTCCATTGTGTATATATACCACATTTTCTTTATCCATTCATCTGTTGAAGGGTACCTAGGTTGGTTTCATAGCATAGCTATTATAAATTGAGCTTCTATAAACATTGATGTGGCTGAATCAATTTAGTATGCTGATTTTAAGTCCTTTATGTATATATCAGGGAGTGGAATAACTGGGTCATATCATGGTTCAATTCCAAGTTTTCTGAGGAATCTCCATACTGCTTTCTAAAGTGGTTGTACCATTTTCAGTCCCACCAGCAATCTATGAGTGTACTTTTTCCTTGACATCCTCACCAACATTTATTTTTACTTGTATTCTTGATAATTGCCATTCTGACTGGAGTGAGACGGAATTTCAGTGCAGTTTTAATTTGCATTTCTCTAGTTGCTATGGACATTGTACATTTTTTCATAAACTTGTTGATCATTCACATTTCTTATTCTGCGAAGAGCCTGTTGAGTTCCTTTGCCCATTTATTGATTGAGGTATTTGTTCTTTTGGTGTTAAGTTTTTTGAGTTTTTTTAATACATTCTGGAGATAAATGCTCTATCTGAGGGCAGGTGGCAAAGATTTCATCCAGTTCTGTAGGCTCTCTCTTCATATTCTTGATTATTTGCTGTGAAGCGGCTTTTTAGTTTGATTTCATCCCATTTACTGATTTATTTTACTTATTGCATTTAGGAGTCATGTTGAGGAAGTTGGTTCCTAAGCTGACATTATGGAAAGTTGGGCCTACATTTTCTTCTAGTAGGCTCAGGATCTCTGGTCTAATGCCTACATTCTTGATCAATTTTGAGTTGAGTTTTGTGCAAGGTGAAAGAAAGGGGTTATATTTCATTCTTCTATGTATGGATTTCCATTGTTTTCCAGCACTTTTTGTTGAAGAAGGTGTCTTTTCTCCAATCTATGTTTATGGTACCTTTGTCTAGTATGGTATAACTATATATGGGAAAAATCCAGATCAATATCCCTGATGAACACAGATGCAAAATTTCTTAATAAAATGCTGGCAAATAACATACAATAAATGTTAAGAAGATAGTGCACCATGATCAAGTGAGTTACATCCCAGGGAATGCAAAGTTTGTTCAACATACAGAAATCAATAAATGTAATTTTCCACATCAATAGGGTTAAGAGCAAGAATCACATGATTATCTCAATAGATACAGAAAAAGCATTTGATAAAATTTATCATCCATTCACATTCAAAATACTAGAAAAACTAAAGAGAATAGGAAAATACTTCAAAATTGTAAAAGCTATATATGTTAAACCCAAGGTCTGCATCATTCTAAATGGAGAAAAATTGAAAGCATTCTATCTAAAAACTGGAATAAGACAGGAATGCCCTCCCTTTCACCAATTCTATTCAACATAGTTTAAAGAAAGAAAGTAAAGGGATGTGAATAGGCAAAGAAGAGCTCAAACTATCCTTATTTGCTGACAATATGACCTTATATTTAAAAGACCCCAAAAACTCCATGAAAAAACTTCTAGAACTCATCAACAAATTCAGCAAAGGAGCAGGATATAAAATTAACACCCAGAAATCAATTGCATTCCTATACACCAACGATGAATCAACTGAAAGAGAAATTAGGAAAACTGTCCCATTCACAATAGCCTCAAAAAAATTAAATACTTGGGAATCAGTATAACAAAAGAGATGAAATACACCTACAATGGAAACTACAAAACACTGAAGAAAGAAATTGAGGAAAATCTTGGAAGATTGAAAGATCTTCCATGTTCTTAGGCAGAATTCATATTGTCAAAATGCCCATACTACCAAAAATGCTGTACAGATTTAAAGATATTCTTCATAGATATAGAAAAAGCAGTCATAAAATTCATTTGGAAATAAGAGTCCCAAAATAGCCAAAGCAATCCTTACCAAGAAAAGTGAAGACAGAGGCATCACAATACCAGACATTTAATGTTACTACAGAGCTACAGGAACAAAAATAGCATGGTGGTGACATCAAAGACACATGAAGACCAATGGAATATTGAAATTTAGAATCCAATGTATAGTTGTTGAACTTTAGAGAGAGAGCCAAGAAGTTTAAGATAAATCATGGAACTGGGTTTTCAGGAAAGCAATAGTTCTAGTTTGGATAAATGCCCCTCAAAGACTCATCTGTTGAATGCTTGGTCCTCAATGCTGTCATGTTTAGATGTGGGAACTTGGGAAAGTGGATCATGAGGGCTCTCACCTCAATGAATGTACTAATCCATTGAAAAATTCATAGCTGAGGTGGTACAAACTTAGGAGGTGGAAACTAGTTGGGGTGAATGGGTTGTATGTCCTTGGGTACCCCATTTTTTATGTGACACCTTCTCTGCTTTCCAGCTGCCATGAGGTAAGCAACTTGCCTCTGCCATTCAGTTCTGCCATGATGTTCTGCCTTGTCTTAGGCCTAAAACAATAGAGCCAGTCAACCATGGTAAAACTTCTGAAACCATGTACCAAAATACATCTTCAGCCTTTTAGTTGTTTCCTTGGGTATTTTGTTTGTCACAGCAGCAAAAAGTTTACTAACATAGCAATGAATGATTAAAGCTAAAGACCTAGACAAGAAACTGCTCACAATAGTTCCTATATGAAACAAACATAGTATAATAGTGTAAAGGTCCTAAAATTTAACAGTTCAAGACAGGCTATATTGAGAAATGAGACCATCTTATATTCAGATATTACTCAAGGCAAATGACTTCTAATATTTCCTAATTGAAAACTGAACAATTACACTTGGGTAATTGTACTTATATAAGCGAATAACTTCTCCATGGCAGACACTTTCTACAAGTTATTTCAAGTAATTCCCTAATTTTCTTTAGTTAACTTTATTTGTCAAAAGGAAAAACAGATTTGGAGGGATGTATTAATTTGCTAAAACTAGTAAGTAGTGTACCTGCAACAAAACATTTTGTTCCACATCAAAATACAGTTTTCTCTAGTACTTTAGGTATCCTTCCATGAAGGACATTATCTGAGTGGAAAAAAGTATTTTTTTATGGCCACATAGAAATACTCTCACTCTAAACAATGGTTGCTGCACATCTTATGGTTGCACGTGGATGTGTTTGTTTTAATCTGCTGCTGAAATATCTGTCTCTACATCCTTGTTTTGAAATGTCTCTTCTCAGCATCAGTTCTGTATCCTCTTCATTGCACTGTGTGACAGGGAATCTGTCACTACTTGACTCATATGAGAAAAGTCCAGACAACTGTTTAGCATTTATAGGAATTAATTTCCATAAAATTAGACGAATTAATGTGTGCAAAAATAATTAGTGTTAAAACAAACTGATATTGGAATTAATATGAGCTGAATATACTGGACAACAGTTTGGCCAAATAGTTTTGAAAGAAGTAGGAGCAAGTTAAAGTTAGGCAGCCACCTTCTTACCCATGTTGTTTTTTGTTTGTTTGTTTGTTTGTTTGTTTAGTACTGAGAATTGAACCAGGAGTGCTTTACCACTGAGCTATATTTTCAAGTCTTCTATTTTTTTATTTTGAGATAGGGTCTCACTAAGTTGGTGAGGATCTTGCAAATTTGCTGAGGTTGCCCTTGAACTTGCAACCCTGTCTCCCAAGTCACTGGGATTATAGGCATGTATCCCCAGGCCAGGCTTCCTGGCTTATTCTCTTATGCAAGGCCTCTTATGTCAGGGCCTTTTATTGTTCACTGGGTAATGTTGCCTACATCCATAAAGTTTTAGGGAGTCAATCATGATTTAGATATTTCTCAGCTCTTAAATTGCCTTACGGATGCATGATGGATCTGACAAAGATGAACACAGGAAAAAAAGTAATAAACAGAGATTGAAATTGGTTAAAATGACTATTAAAGTGTTGCAATAATGTCAACTCATTTTTCCCCAGAAACTAGAGATTACAATTCCTTGAAAATACAATAAAAAACAAATGCCATTCTTTATAACCTTTAGGAAGTAGCTAAATCTTCACAAAGAAGATATATCTAAAGAAACCCTTGGGCACAATGAACCTTTTCAAAAAAAATAACAATTTGATCCAGTTTCCTTTTATAGGCACTTACCATGGGGAAAGGATGATTCTTACTACCCACATACTTACCTGGAATCAAAGAACTCTAGAGTTCTCTCACAAGCCCTTTACAAATGCATATATTTTTTCCTTGTATTCTTATGATAAGACTGTTTTTATGTGGTGGAAATATTCCAAATGTAAACAAAGAAAAATTAAGCTGAAAACTGCTAATGCTAAGTTTAGGGCTTGCAGAAAATATCAGCTAGTGAAGAACAGCTGCCAGAATAAGACACTTGTACTCATAAAGATGATTTTTCTTACAAAATTTGAAAGAAATTGTAATGATGAATCATAAACACTGCTATAAATAAATTATGACTGCAAATTGCCAGATACAGAAATATTCTCATTAAAGTCCATTGTCTTTGAAGACAAAATTGCCTCATTTATTATTTCAGTGGACTCAAACCAATTTAGAACAATTAAAGCCTGCATTATCAAACATGCTTGATATGCACTGAAAATACATTAAAAGAGAAACAGGTGCTATTTCAATCTAATAGGATCAGTCATTGATTATCTACTATACAAAGCGTGCCACTTTCTTGTAAAAGCAATTTAGAGTGTCTCACTGAATGAATGCCAATTTCCAATGAGCCAAAGAAAATAGGGCATCAGCCTATACCAACTGGTTCATTCAGTCATTCATTCTGTCCTCCATTTCTACTTTTTCAACTACACATCAGGTAGTTGGTCAAGCATGTTGGGAATTTGGAAGATGAGAAAAATATTGTCATTTAAATTCATGCATACTTTTTAGAAAAGCAGAAATAGTATGAAATTGAAGAAAAGTAATTTGAAGTTGAAATTCATTGGTGACTGTAGGGTTTGAAACTTGAAAGGAATAAAAACAACTTTCATAGGAGAGGCCATGAAAATCTATAAGAAATTGACATTATGTGAACGAGGGACTAAGGACCATTAGAATACTACATGTATTAAAGATATTAAAGAAGAATATGCCACATGGGATAAAAGGTGAAAAACAAAGGGACTAGAAACACAGCATGAGGACTTTAGAGTAGATGGAACATTAAAGTAAGTCATGATAGATAGGGCTTAAAAATCAGAATAAGATTAAAAGCTTAAAGCAAAAGATCTAAATTTCTTTGGAAACTATTGAGGCATGATTAAAAATATGCATGTGAATTAATGTGACCAGAATGGACAAGAGAACATAGGAAGATTCATTCATGCAGAAAATATTTGAGTATTCTTTAAAATAATAGAAACATAATATAACTTCTAAATTATTTTATGAACTAGGATGTAAAAGTGTGTAATCAATCTGAAAAAGCAAAAGCAAAGGACAAAATTTTGAAAAAAGTAATTTCAATTGAACTAAATGCTAAAAAAAGATACACAATAAAATTGAAGTATTCATTAAAAATACCTAAAATGTATATTAGATAATGAAAAAATTATGAAGATTAATGAATTTAGATCTCAATGCAGAATTTATAAAAATGGGAAAGGAAGCCTGGAGAATATTGAAGGGAGACTATTATTAGAGATTATAAGTATTAATGAAATAGAAGGTAAATAAAATGGATTTTAAAATCAATTTCTGAGATGCTCAATAAATGGAAATATTTATGTCATGCATGGGCAGCAAAATTTTGGGAGAAGTTTCAATAACCAGACAGAAGAGTCAAAGCAAGTGCTGCTAGAGGTATTGCAGACATTAATTGAACCAATCTAAGTATATTATGGACAATTTTATGTCAAAAATTAGAAAATATTGGGCTGGGGCACTGGGTTTAATACCTAGCACCACTTAAAAAAACTAAATAAAAAAAATAAAGGCATTATATGCATCTACAACTAAAAATAATTATTAAAAAATTAGAAACTGTAACTAAAATGGATGAGCTAAAATATATAAACATAAAAATATCACCCAAACTGACACAAGTAGATATAAAAAACCTTTAAAAAGTTTAGAACCATTCAATTAGTATGTGTGATCAAACAAGAAAATAAACTCTTAACAAATGCACCTCCTAACCAGATGGTATTATCAGTAAGTTCTTTCAAGCATTCAAGGAAGAAATACTTTTCATAATTTATAAGTATATGCACACATTATCATGTTTAACAAGTATATAAGATTTAAAATCAAGATCTAAAAATTGGCTGACTCCATAAAAGGAAGATTACATTTCTTTTAATCAGCATTTTTGCTACTGTGACCAAAAGACCCAACAAGAACAATTAGAGAAGGAAGAGTGTATGTGGGGGCTCGTGATTTCAGAGGTCTCAGTACAGATGGCTGGCTGGGCCCATTCTCTGGACTCAAAGTGAGGGCAGAACATGGTGAAGAGTATGGTGGAACAAAGCAACTGAGGACATGGCACCAGAAAGCAGAGAGTGAGAACTCTACCTAAGAACCACCAAATATAAACCCCAAAGGCACACCCTCCAACCACACCTATCTGCCTTAAGTTACCACTTAGTTAATCCCTCTCAGGGTTTAACTTGGCTTTCCTAACCCAATCATTTCACCTCTAAACTTTCTTTCATCATCTCATACATGAGCTTTTGGGGGACATTTCATATCTAAACCATAACCCCATTTGAAATTGTGCACCTTTATCATATCATATATCAATATGTATTTGATCCATATGATGTCTTTAGAAATGAATTTGTTGGCCAGGTGCTGTGGCGTATGCTTTTAATCCCAGGGGCTCAAGAGGCTAAGGCAGGAAGATTGCGAGTTCAAAGCCAGCCTCAGCAAAAGTGAGGCGCTAAGCAACTCAGTGAGAACCTGTCTCTAAATAAATAACAAAATAGGGGTGGAGATGTGGCTCAGTGATCAAGTACCCATGAGGTCAATCCTTGAATTTGTCAAAAAATTATGTAATGTTTACATTAAATGTGTAAACTGTTAACATTAAAGAAGATATCAATAAGTGAAAAGTGATGCTATGTCAATAAATTACTTATTTAAGTGATGTCAAAAATTTCCCAAATTGCTTTATAACAACACAATTTGTGATAAAACTCCCTAAGGAGTATATGTATGTGTATGTGTGCTAGAAATTTAAAAGATTGTGAAAAATGCAAAGGGTAAAACTAGCTCTTGATTAGTGATCTTAGAAAAGAAGAGCTGAGGATAATACCTTAAATATTAATACTTAATGGTTGAGTTTGACTATCAGGGAAAAAATAGAAAAAGGGGATTTGAAGCAAATATATTTTAATGGATTATCAAGGTGGCCACTGTTTCACAAAGAATCAGATAGTCTTGACCACATGAGATGACTCTGGGCAGGCTGTTACAGCAACATGATGCTCTGGAGTCCACACAAAAGTGTGGAGAAAGACTGTATCTACCAACTTTCTCCCATGTCTTATCTCTCATTGATCAACTTTGATGTCATGGGGACTTATCTCTGCCCCTTTGCTGGTTGATGGGAAAGTTTTACCCCACATCCTGCCATATGGTACTTGTATCAGAATTGAAAACAATGAGAGAAGCCAGAGAGGTCTCCAGGTGTTGACCTAACTGGTGAACTCAGCTGTCCCACACAGTCAAGTCAGTTGCTGAGGTTAGATGGGAGCAAGCATCTCAAAACCCAAGAAACAACTGATAAAATCCAAGGTAACACACAGATGCATACAGTACAACAAAGGGGAAAGATTACACCAGACAAGATGATTAAATATTAATCTCAGTTGGTTATCATTTTCAGGCATTGACTAGGTAAATGGGCCAAAAGGAACAACAACAACAACAAAAAGAAATCTTTGAAATACAATAAGAAATATATGGGAATTATTTATGATTGAGAAAATGTTTATGCTACTGATAATGATCAATCTATTGAGTTAGATATTAGTTACAATACTATCAACTTTATTGAACTATTTGTTAAATTAATTTTACTTGTTAAATTGTGAGTTTGAATACTATATTCAATTAAAGACTAAAATTAAACAAATACAAATATTCCTATCAAGGTTACACATCTTCTTTTACATTTGCAACACTTCTGAATTTTAAAAATCAGCTTCTCTATATTTATAAAATATCCTTTAGGGATTTTAATTAGGTTTATATTGAATCTATAGATCAAAAATGAAAGAAGTGACATATTAATAAAATTGATTTTCCCAACCCTTTAACACAGAATTTCTCCCCATTGGGTTATCTTTAATTTCCTTTTCCAGTGTTTTACCTTTTTCACCATACATATTCAGCATTTATCTTAGTAAATATGCACCTAGGTATTTCATTTTTTAGTGTTATTATAACTTATTATTATTCTTATTTTGCATTTTGAATTACAATTGTTAAGTGCTAGTACATAGATATGCACTTGATTTTTTGTGTAATGGCCTTGTATCCTGCAATTTGCTGAACTTATTTATTAATTCTAACTTTTGTTTTGTTCTGTTTTATAGATTCTTTGGGATTTTCTAAGTAGCTAATCATGTTGTTTATCAATGGAGACAGATTTATTTCTCCTGTTCTAATTTGTTTTCCACAAATCCTTGAAAAACATAATTTTATTAAAAGTATGAATGTGTAGTTTTCAGCATTAGATCAAATGAAACCAAAAGTATCTTTTAGGATTCCCTTAAGTTTATTTAATTTATTATAAACATCAAAGGTGAAGTTGTGCCTTTAAGATACAAGTTGAGTGCCATTCCTAGGCCAGTAATCCAGACTCTCATGATATTCTCTAGGAAATCATTTCCTGGAACAACCATTAGCCTATCTCTGCTCATTTTGATTTTGAATTTTCCTATAGGACTTGTCCTCATTGTGTGGGTAGTGAGCAATGCTTACATTTGTCCCAGACATTCTCTGTTTTATTGCTGATAATCTTACATGTTAAAAACCAAAACCTCTGCCCCACAAAGACCAGGACTAGATCATCCTTGAAGTAGGATGATAATGTGTCTTTAAAAAAGTATTGTTCCTGCTATGAAGAAATCACATTAAATATTTATGGAAATATTAATACTCACAGTTTAAGGTGTAATGAGCATGAAATATGACTAATCAGTCTTAGCTATTTTATCACATTTCAAATCAGTTTATCTTCTTTTAAGAGATCTCCCTCTGTAATTTGGATATATTGCAACATTTAAGCATTATTTATATAAACATCATTTAGATAAATAATTACATGATTATTTACATAGCATCATCATTTATATACCAATATTTATATAAAAAACACAAATGCAAGTACATCCCTCATTCTATAACCAAGAAAACTTTAATTTTCCTTAAATAATCTCTGTGCCTATAACTGTCTTGGCAATATTTATGCAAAGTTAGAGAAATAGCTGGCATTGAGGCAATATATCTGCCTATCTCATAGAGAAATAAGCCTCATTAAATCTTACTGATTTTGCCTCCTGAAATTTTCCATTATGTTTACTTCTTCATCTGCTGAGAGAAACAACTAAACAGTAAGTTCACTCTTGGGGCTGCTCAGAACACTCAAAAAGAAATGGGAATACAAGGTCTTCTGTACTTACAATTTTGACTTATGCAATGGAGATATTTTCATAGTAGACTAAATACTTCTCCACAGTGTGTGGAAGATGTCTTTATATAGGGATGATGTTATTAAACACAATGACCAGAAAAATAATAGGGAAAATATTCTATAAAAGATTCTGTAGATATCTAATAATATGAAAGGGATGTCATGATGTATTACTTAGTGGAAAAAAATGAGCAGATTATAAAGAAGTATGTGATGTTTTAGACTCTTTTTAAGTACCTATCTAAATGTCTGAAATAACAGAAGTAAGTAAAATTTCACCCAGATGCTTACATGTTGTCACTAGGAACATGATATAACTGTAGATATTTATCAACTTTATTTTGCTTCTATATTTTTAAATGTTCTACAATTCATACACATTTTATATGAAACTCAGTCAACTAATCAAATTATGAAAATCACTGGCTTCTGAATATTTAAATAGCTAATGTCAAAGCAATGCTGTATCATCAAATAAGGAATTTAAATTCAAATTCTGGCTCTACTTGTTATTGATTATGTAGCAATATATTCAACCTTCATTATTTTTAAGATTCTCATTTACACAATAGAAAAAAGGTCAGATGGTTTCTGGGTATGTGAAATGAGATTATATATGCAAAGATATTTTGAAATTTCAACCAATATATAAATACCTAATTTTGTTTTGATTTTTTGGTTATTTTGTGATTTGTAAACTATATTTAATTTTTTAGATTAAAATTTTAGATTTATAGCTGACTGGCTGGTATATCTGAAAAAAATAAAGTTAAAACCTATGTTAAAATACAAAACTGTAAGTGATCTTTAATCAAATCCTTAGTGGAGCATAATATATTCCCTACAAGTGTATCCCTTTGCTGCTTTTGTTTAAGGACTTCCTAGTCCTTAAACTTACTTATCCTATTTATATGTTTTTCTATTTTTGAATATGTGAATCTCCAAGAGCTTTATTCTTTTAAAGCAAAAAGAGTCAGATCAACTTAGACATTTTCATACATCATGTTAGCAAGGAAAAACATCCGAAAATTTTATGCATATTTTTATACTTTTCTGAAATTGTTATCTTCAAAGAATTTTTAAAAATTATTATCTTGAAAGATAACTACCACATTTTCTACCATCATTTTTTTTTTTTTGGCATTAGAGACTGCAATAGATGTGCCATTTGTCTAATGTTTATATGTTCAATTCCAAGTGACCAGGCAATGATGAATTCATTTGTAAATGTTTAGGAAAAACACTTGGAGAATCTGATCTTGAGAACATTCAGAGACCAAAATGTTTAAAATTCATGTTGATTTCATCAGTTATATTCATAAAGTCTCACTCTTGTATCTATTTCAGCTTTAGTATTCTAGCTCTTTAGCAAAAAAAAAAAAATTCTTTTTCATGGTTTCTGGTTTTATACTTTTCTTTCTCTACTTATTCATCACCAACCAGCATTTGCATCCACTGGAACCATAGTACTTCACTAAATGTGAGAACAGAAAGAAACAGAGTATGAGTTTTCTGCCATTAATAAGTCACAGATTTAACACAGCCAGATTTCTGCATCCAGTTAAGAAAAAAACATCTTAGAAATTTTCATTTTCATAGTAATATATTGTTGTGTATTCAGTGCTCATTACACTTCAGAGCTCATCCCCTCTCCCACTGTTCACCTTCTACAGAATACGTATACAGCCTCTGGCAGCAGTAAGTCTAATTTAGGTTCTCCATTTGTCTGGGACAAAATCTAAATCCCTTATGCAGAGGGAAGCTGTGCCAAATTGATGCATTTGAAGATGCTGAAATCCCTAAGAAGTGCTGATGTGGTCTGTAGGCCAAGTTGACTAGGGGCACCTTTTTAGCAGGATTTTATTAGATGTGCATCAATTAACAAAGATGGAGAGCTGGGTTGCCATGTGTCCTCATGTTTATATGAACTTAATTCAATAACCAAAGTAAACATTCTTTCTGCCTAGTAAACAGTTCTTTCAGATTACAGTCACATTGCTAATACACTATAAATGTGATCGATGTCAAATTTATTCAGGAGAAAATGGTTAATTGTTCCCCCAACCGCCTCTATCTCTAAATATTTAGCAGAATCTTCATGATGCAAAGTAGCTTTTTGCACCATCCTAAAATCCTTCACCTGAACTAATTCTTACCCTTTGGTAATGCGCCATTTAATTCTCTGTCATGCTTAAAATAGAATTGCAATGAAAAGGAACAAACATGGTTACAGTTAATGAGCTATTACTTGGGTATTTGAGCATAAAGAGACTTCAAGACTTAAGGGAATGAGGAAAAGTACAAATAAAAATGTTTAATGACAAGCTAATTTTATTTGCCCAGAAATATTTTGTTTATAAGAAGTTCCTTGAATGTCATATTAATATTTCTTTGAAAATTAAGAACTTTTGGTATTTTCTCAGATATCTCATATTCATTTTCCTGCAGTGTTGTGTATTGATCCTCCCTTATTTTGGAATTATTTTCCCACAATATCCTCAATGAACCACATATGCAAGAAACATATGAGGTCCATGAATACAGCAGAAAAGCATTTGCAACTATATTCTCTGTGCCTAGAACACTGCCTGGAACTTAGCTGCATAAATGAACTTATAACAATCCATTGGAGTTGGAAAATCAAACAATGCAGAGATGTTATTTACATTTGTAATATGTGAATTATTAGAGGAAGTTAATGCATTTCCTATATGAGTGAATTCAGCTTACAGATTCCATGTGCTTAGCTTTTCATCAACATGTGCTCAAAATTTGTATTATAATATTTTATTCAAATTATCTCCTAGATTATTCCTGTGTAGCATTATTCATTAGCCATTGCACTAGAAGTATTGGATTTTATAAATTAATCATTATTCATAAAGTTTTGCATAGTTTTAATAGATTCTTCTGAATCAGTGCAGTTACTTTTTGTAATTCAATTCTCAAGCTTGACCTATTATAAATAACAAATCCTCTTTGAATACCCCTTTCAAAAATCTTCTAAGCAATTTTGTGACGTTTTCCTACTCAGTGGAATAAGTAGGCAAGTTAGGGGCATTTCTCTCACTGTTCAACTTTCAAGGTGAGGAATAATATTAATAACCTGCTTGCAAAAAATGGCCTTGTTATAAAAAAAAGGTTTTAAAATATAAACTAAATTTATTTAAAAATAAGAACTAGTAAAATATATATTCTGTTCTTTAATCCTTGGAAATATTTGATTCAATGATATATTTTAAATGAGAGAACTTGTATAAATTGGGGTAACATTATGTGCTATATGTTCCATAAAATAGAAAACATCCACCTCTCAGCACTATTTAAACATTGCTGACAAGAGGGTTTTGATTCTCGGTGCTCTTATCAGCTGTGTGCTACACAAAGACAGCCAGTCTCAGGCTGAGGCAGGAATGGTTTTTACTAATGCTTTGAGTTACAAGGCCTGAAATTTTAGCTTCTTGGACATTAAGTTAACATGTTCTTCATTTTTACTTCTGATACAGACAAGCTGTATCATGAAATACAAATTCTATTGCGTGCTATAGGAGATACAAATAAGGCATGGCATCTTTCCTTAGACAGTATCCTATAGAGAGATCATGTAAAAAAAAAAAAGAGTAGTTTTGCACTGTGGAATGTAGAGTAAGCCACAGAAATGCCAGAGTCCAGGGAAGGAATAAATAAGTCTAATGGGCAATATCATGGAGTCATCTGAGCCTAGTAGTGAAGAATAGATCTGGAAATGATTAATATGAACACTGTGGAAGGCATGCCAGAGGAATATCAAGCTTAGAAGAAGGAAATAGTGCAAATAAAATCACAGAGGTGTGAAAGAATCATGGACCACGTTCAGAAAAATAATGCTACCCATTTAAAGGAGATGTATCCAGGAGAAGTTGAAAAATGAAGTAACCAAATAACATTCAAAAGCAAACCAAGAGACAAAAATAACTAGATATTGTGTACAAATCTCTTGCTATTAAAATATATTCACAGGCTAGTGCAGAAATGTTGTGGAAAGAAAAAAAATGCCTGCATATGAAATATGTCAGCTGATTACACTGTGTTTGGAAAAGCCTTGGCTCATAAGCCTGCTTTGGAAAATTGTCATTTTGTTTGGAGTAAGGGGAGAAGATGAGAAGCAACAAAGAAGATTGAAAGGTCTGAAAATAGCCTGGTACTTGGCTTCAGAGTGAAGCAATGCATGTGAATGTGAAAAGGAGAAAGACTGGATATTTTAGGGAAATTGTGTCAGTTCTGCAAATGCTTCACCATGCAGTACAAGGCAGAACCACAGGCATTGGAATGTATCAGGAAAACTCACATGCAGATGACAGCATGAAAACAGCAGCCTCCGTGCCACTTGTATAAATAAGGTTTGTCAGTCTTAAGCATTGTTTTTTTTCTCACAAGTAATTAAGTGAACCAACAAATAAGCTAATTAAAGATAGAAGAAAAAATGTCTTATCACCCACAAATAGAGAAAGTGGTATTTTTATTAGTAGTTAAAGTTACTATTAACAACAACGCAAATGTTGTCAACTAATTTAAATGGAAGTAAACTACTCTGAAGCTTCTGCAGGTCAGAAGGACTCTAAGTATAAGCCCCGCTCACCTATACGTAAACAGTATTGTACTCACAATAATGATGACTGAATCTCACCTCTCCAAACCTGTTATTTTCCAAAATCAGTGAAGGGATGTACAAAGGAGTTAGAGAGGCCCATACTCACGCTGCCATCACTTAAAGTGAAATTGTTCTTAAACTAATATACCCAAAGGAAAAAAGTCTCAAAACTCTAATATAAAATCTGAAAGTTCGTATACTGTAAGATGATTAATCAATAGAATAATGAAAATAAAATATTTTGCATATGTAAATACGCATCCAATTTTGTACAGATTTAAAGCTCTTGGAAGGACTTGTTGAAAAACACATTAAAAATTAGAAAAGAAAAAGATCTTCAACTGCATGAACATGTTAAACCAAAGTGATATTTCATGAACATGTTAACCGAAGTGATATTTGATTTCAAGTTATGCTAACTATGGAACCTATCTACAAAGCACCAAAAATTTAATACTGTAAACCTCCATTAATTAAAGAAAAAGGATAAGAAAGATACTTTGAAGAATATTACTCCAAATTGTACAATAATTTTAGAAGGAACAAGTTTTCCAACTACTCTGAAATTGAAAACAGTCACATCAGTGTAAACAAGTTATATATTGTGATATCTATGCATTACTAAAATGTATTTTCATTTGATATTTAAGAAATTCCTTTAAATGAGCATAACCAGTAATATATATGTAATATATATGTAATATATTTCATATATTACAGAGAAATCTATTTCTATTTCTTTAAAAAATTGCTAGTTATATTAGTATAATTAATTTATTGAGATTGAATATTATTGATTTCGTGAGTGAAAAATTAAAATGCCCAGATGATAGCTACACTTTTACTATTTAAAAATCATATGTTTTCCTTTTTTTAAAATTCTTAATTAGCAAGGTTGAATTGGGGACTATACTAGCCCAAGGAGAGAAGGAAGAGCTCACAGGCTGATGCATTTCAATAAAGGAGATACACACAAACAGCTGCAAAGATCATCAGCAGCTCTATAAACACCAGCCAATGTCTTGGTTCCTTAAGTGGAAGACTGAAAGTACACTAGGGCTAATCTCTAATCCCAGCAACTCAGGAGGCTAAGGCAGGAGCCTCAGCAGCTTGGCAAAAACCAATTTCAAAATTAGAAAATAAAAAATAAAATACATTGGAATAAAATCTGTATTTATGTGAAACAGTGCATGTTTATTATCAATAGAGACAATCTAGGGTTAAAATGAATACTATGGGTAGCAGACCACCTGGGTTTATATTCTGGTTCTACCAATTACTAGCTGTGTAGCCCAAGGCACGGTGCCCTACCAAGCCATGTTGGAGCCTGAGACAAAAGGAAAAGTGTGTTCTCATGTACCCAGAGCTAAATATCCTCCTATATTTCAATAAGTGGAGAAAGTTAAGACAATTTTATTATATATGTATAAATTCATATCTTGATCTATATGTGTATGTGTATGTAGGTTGTGTACATATATAGGGATATATACAGGAAGATGTATATATGTGAGGATATATATGATAAAAGGATAATATTTAATTGATATATGCAAGGAGATATATATAAGTATATATAAAGAGAGAAAAAAATAACAAAGGAGAGTTTTTTGCTATACATGCAATGATTAAATAAAGCTAACAAATATTTTTGTGGTTAGATTATTTAAAATCTCCTCTCAGCAATTTCCAATTACTTAGTATATTACCATTAACTATAGTCACCATGCTGTGCAATAGATCTCTAGGATTTAATCACCCTAACTGAAGTTTTGTATATTACAACGAGTATCTCGCTCTGCCTGCGGCATTTGATAGACACAGTCTGCTTTCTATTTCTGGGAATTTGACTTTCTTACATTCCATGTATATGTGAGATCATGTAATATTTTTTTGTGTACCTAGATCATTTCATGTAGCATAATATCCTCCATATTTATCTAGGTTATCTCAAATAGCAAGGTCCCCTCCTGTCATAAGGCTGAACAGTATTCCATTGTGTATATATACCAGATTTTCTTTACCCATCCATCCATTAATGGACGGTAAGCTTGACTCCATATCTTAGCTATTATGAATAATGCTGCAATGAACATGGAAAGACAGTTCTCTCTTTGATGTACTGATTTCATTTCCATTGGATACATACCTAGGAATGGAATTGCTGGCTCATATCGTTAGCTCTATTTTTAATTTGGGGGTAAGCTTCCATGCTCTTTTCTATAATTTAGGCTGTACTAATTTATGTCCACACCAACAGTATAGAATGGTTTCCTTGTCTCTACATCATTGCCAAAGACTTGTTCTCTTTCATCTTTTTGATAATAGCCATTCCACCAAATAGGAGGTAATATCTCATTGTGATCTTAATTTGTGTTTCCCTGATGATTCATAATGTGGAGCATTTTTTCATGTAATTGTTGGTCATTTGATTGTCTTCTTAGAAATGTCTTTTTATCTTTGCCCATTTTTAACTGTGTTATTTGTTAAATTACTATTGAGTTATTTGAGCTTCTTGTATGTTTGAGATATTAAACTATTGTCCGTTTTATGGTTTGCAAAATTTTCTTCTATTTCATGTATTGTCTCATTAACCTGTTGTTGTTTCCTTTAATGTTCAGAACCTTTTGTTTTGATGTAATGCCATGTGTCTATTATTGTTTCTATTCTCTGTAGTTTTGAAATGATACCCCAAAAATATTTGTCAAGACTAATGTCTTGGAGATAGTCCCCTATATTTTCTTCTGGTAGTTTTATAGTTTCATGTCTAATGTTTAAGTTTTTAAGTTTTTTTAAATATTGAAGAAGAAAAGTGTCCAGGTTCATTCTCTTGTATGTGGAGATTCAGTTTTTCCAACACCATTTATTGAAGAGACCGTGCTTGCCCCATTTTGTGTTCTTGGAACCTTTGTTAAAGATCAATTGACTAAAAGCATGTTTTAAGCATGTGACTCTGTATCTAGGCTCTCCATTCTGCTCCATTGGTCTACATATCTGTTTCTGGGCCAGTAGTGTGCTGGTTTATTATACCTTTGTACTAGACTTTGAAATTAGGTAGTGTGATGCCTCCAGTTTTGTTCTTTTTTCAAGATTGTTTTGGCTATGCAAGGTCTTTTCTGGATCCTCTGGAATTTTAAGATTTTTTTCCATTGTCAAAACATTTTCATTAGAATTTAAAGATGGGTTTGGGTAATATGGACAATTTTGTACTGGAGTCAAGTGCATCATTGGACTAATTAGGCAAGTTACTCCATCTATGAAAAAAATCATTTGTTTCTTATTAAACATTTAGAATAGTATCTGATAGCACATAGTAAGCACATAAATAATGATACTCCCACTCAGTTGTATTTTACATCTATCATTGTTTTTAGAAAACATGATTTTTCCAAGTAATGTTTTCTGGGAAGTCTAAATTTCTTGGAAATATGTCTCAAGATAGGGCTGATCTCAGAGCAAAAATTAGGGTTATAATCAGTTATGAAGAGTAAACACATCCATTCTTAGCATGCCTTCTTCACACTTAAGAAACGAATTACAGAATATTGATTTTATAAGAACCCCTAATAACAAATCCTGGGAATTTAGTGAAAGAAGCCTGACAAAGCCGGAGAGAAGCACAGGAATCAGCTGCCCCTTCTGAGAACATTCCTGGAATAGGTTGCTTTTCAATGTTCTTAAAGAATATGTTGATACAATTAATTATACTATTATGAGGTAGAGATAGAGGAAAGAGTGTGACAACAAAAAGTGGCATCTTGAAAAAAGGTGGCCAAAGTCTGCTACGTCTCTGTTCTGACTGCCCCCACCCCACCTCACCCCGCCTATTTAAGCCCAGCTCAGTGCTGCAAGGTCTGTGAAGGAGTTAGAATTCTCCTAACTTGGGGAATACAGGCTGTCTGTATTTATGACATGATTATCAGTCTGACAAGAACATTTAGTGTAATGTCAATAAGATATTATTTTTCAACAGCTCCAAACAGGGCAATATATTATTCTTAAGAATTTATACAGAAATAAAAATGTCATCTGTATTTTCTGGCTGATCTTATTTATTTCTGTACTTTGCAAATCCAGAGTGCCACAGCAGAGTTCCTTTTCATAAATAGGTTGAAGATTTCAGACACAGCAGAGTTCTCACAATGGGCAATGCCAGAGTACAGTAGCAGAGCAAGTATCTGCCTATGGCAGCAGAGGAAACTTCTGACTGTTTTTCACAAATAGTTCTACTGCAGCTTTGGCATTCATATCAAGAGCCCTGGACAGTTTTAAAGACAGCAGAGCTATCAGGTTTTACTTGCACATTTACTATTGCACCAGACTGAGTTTTATATTCTTTGACTATTCTTTCAGTAATTAGTTCATTTAAATATAGGAAAAATGTAAATGAGGACTCTACTGCTTCTAAAAGAATGAACTAACCTTGTGAATGACTGAATAAATGAATGAACCATTGACAGAAGGAGTACAAAATGTCTGACATGTTGTCTTATTCTTCACACTCCCAGTTAATCTTCCATGGCAATAAAACTTGCTCAGTGAAAAAGACAATTTTTCACTGTTAAAAATAAAATTAACCTAAAATGTCACTGGAACATTTTTGAATTGGGAAAAACATGCCAAGTTTAAGAAACTTTTTATGTCAAATATTTGATTAGAAGAAATGATAAAACCAACTAATAATAAAAAGCTCCACATTTTAAAATAATAGAATAAATTTTCTGGCATAGAAAACTATACAGGAAAGGGTTGAATAATGTAAATCACACTTAAATAATAATTTCAGATTTGTCCATATAAATTAGAACCACTCAGTACAGGTCATAAAGGACATATACCCTATCAAGAAGGTTTAATATTGGTTTTTTTTCCTTTGTAGTGATGCACTGAGTTTTAAAGCATAAGCAATTCAAATAGTAGATTGATCACATTTCCTAAATTGTTACTTCATAAACATGGGCAAAAATGTTTGATTTTCTTTGCTCATTTAAGATTTTGAAAGTGTATACACTACTTTTCATCTGATAAGTATATATACTTTGGAGATTTAATGACAAATATGACATAATCTCTGTCTTCAATTAATTTATAATCCAAAGGACAAAACACCTGGGCAGACACAAGGCCACCAGATATATGCTGATACACCCAAGAAAAAACTAACCTTAGAGCAACAGGGTGAGAAAAACTCCCTTGGTGTACATGGCAATTAGAAACATCATAACAAATACAAAGTTAATTATAATCCTGCTAAATAAATAGAAAAGAATACTCCTAAAAAGCTTAAACTTTTCAAATGTAACAAGTATGATACCTGTTGTAACTGCAGTTCCATTTAAGAGAAACTATCCCAAATCACTTCTCCAAGCTACAGCTCATGACTGGGCACTTCTGTGCCATTTGCCCTGGCCTTGCAGGTTTATTTCTACTGTGTTAGTCAGATTTTTATTGCTGTGACAAAATACTTGAGCAAAACAACCTAAAAGAGGAAAATTTTATTTTGGCTCACAGTTTCAGACATTTCAGTTTATTGTCAGCTGACCCCATTGTTCTGGGTGTGAGGTAAGGCAGAATATCATGGCAGAAGGTATGATGGAGAAAGTTTTTCAGTTCATGGCAGCCAAGAATGGGGGAGGGTGTGGTGGGGAGGTTGGCCAGGGACAAGATATAGCCCCCCAAGGGAATATCTCAGGAAAATTAAGTTCTACCTCTTATGGTTTCCACTACCTCCCAAAAGTGCTATCAAATTATTAATTCACTGATGATGTCAGATTCTTTATAAACCAATCACTTCCCAAAGCTCCATCTTTAAACATTGTTGTATTGGGGACCAAATCTTCAACAAATGAGTCTTTGAGGGACATTCCAGACATTCCAAGCTGTAACAACACAACAAAAATATAATAAGCCAATTATATTAATGTTTTTAAAAAGTCAAAGTAAAACACTTGGCAGTTTCAGCTCAAATTCAAAGGGTACCTAGAAGAATACAAAGAGAACAGAAAACATTAAATAATATGAAGTTATAAAAAAAACAGACTATGGCAGAAGAATAACTATGGAGATGCCAAGTTGAAAGTGAGGCAGGCAATAGTAGCAAAGAGAGATCAAAACCAGGGGAAGGGAAGCAATATTGGAAAAAGTATATGCTGAATAAAAAGCATGAATAAAGGTAGTGTCTGTTCTTTGGTCTTAGCTTAGGGTATAGTGCCAGCCTTCCTATGATTCTTCCACTAAGAGTCTCCCTCACATTTCTTAAACTTCCTGCTTTTCTTACTGATCATTGTAATACTTTTCCTTTATTTAAGGTAATCTGAGTATCTGTCCCTTGTAGTAAAATTGGTCTAACTGCAACAAAAGTTATCAATCTCCCTTACTATTGTCTTTTGCATTGTTATTGTTATTTGTAGTGTTGGAGATCAAATGCAGCACCTCACACATGCAAAGCAAGCACTCTAACACTGAGCTACAACCCCAGCCCCAAATATTCTTTATAACTTGCAAAAATGTGTTTTGGAGTCCTTCAATAATTCCAATTGTCTTAGTAAGTATATTTTTCAAGGAAAGAAACAAAAGCTTAACATAAGAAAGATATAAAATAGAATCATGTAACCTAGACTAAGTGAAACTGTAAGTATTCAATTTTATTTATAAAAGGGAAGAAGAGGAAATAGTAGTAACCTGCTAATAACCTTGCTAGTAACCTGCTGCAAAAAAGCCAACATTCCATGGATGTGGAAAAGCTGTGTGTCTACATTGGTTCCTGCTCACTAATCAGAACTTCTATGCACCAGCTCTGAAAAGGCTCCATAATCAGTCTGGCCAATCTATGTAACATTATGAATTATCACGGCTCAGAGAGAGATCTTTCCCTTAGACGTTTTAAGGACTTCATTGAGTTTCTCAAGTCGACAGAACCAGGCTCACTCTGAAGTCTTCTTGATTTAGTCTGAAAGGATAAGGAGGAGCAGCTGAGCCCCTAGTGTGTAATGCACTGCATCCTCTCCATAAACCACTTTCTTAATCTTAGTGAAGTCTCTGTGATTCAGGTTTTCCTTTCTCTGCAAAGAAGAAGACTAATAGCAGAAATTTATCCAAAGGTCACACTGCTAGGGGTTAACTTCAAGTCTGCCTGGCTCCAAATCATATATCTTCCAAATCCATGGAAAGATTTTTCATCCTCCTTTTCTTAGCTCTCACAACTCTCGCTTTGACCCAGAAGCATGACAAAGGACACCAAGAACTCCCATTATTGCTCTGAGTTCCATAAGTAGAACCATGATACCAAAGAAGGAACTGTTTAAGACTCAATAATGGCTCCCTGTTTGTTCTACAGAGTTTCTTCTGAACTGATTTATCTGTTTTCTTATAGAAATTTTCATTTGAGAAGTTAATACTCATCATCTCACACAAGCTAAACAAATTTAGATAATGGGCAGTCATAAGATTAAAAAAAAAAGTGCATATCTTACTCCCTCCACTCTCTCAGCCCTTCTCCTCCTCCTAAGTAAAGGAGGAGAATAGGTTAGATTTCTGATCCATTTTTGCTATTTTCCACTGACAATATGCCTAGGTTACTTTCTCACCATATTCAAGGTGGAGGTAGAGACACACAACAGATTTTGTCTTAGATTATCTCTTAGAACAGTTTGTTCTGGTTATTTATCACTATGTACCAAAATATCCAAAACTTAAGTAACATAAAACAACACCTATTTTATTAGGCTCACAATTCTGTGGGTTAAGAATCTGAGCAGGGTATAGTAAATTGGCTTGTTTCTGTGCCATGATGTCTGGCCTTTAGTTGGGGGTAGTTCAAAATCAGGATACTGTCAAAAGCCATATGGTTTAAACTTCAGTTCTTTTCCCTGTGGCATTTGCTGAGTCTAGAATTCTCGGATGACTTCACATTGGTGGGTGGTCTCTAGACTTGAATGGCAGAACAACTGGCAGTTAACTGGCACTGCTTTCTATTTTTATATCCTTCTTGCATGGCTATTTTGGATTTCCTCACAGCTTGGAGGGCTCTGAGTAGTCAGACTTCTGAGGTGGTGTCCAGCTTTTCCAAAAGAGAGCATTTCAAGGGCAAAAAGGCAAAACCTAGAAGATTCATAGATGGTGAGTTCCGAGGTTCTCTATCAGTCAGCGAGAGGGAAGCCATACCTTACTTATCTCCTGCAACTTCTCCTTCCACTGTGTACATTTCACTGTCAGTATGCATCCCCAGTTTAATAAATATTTTTAATTTTTTAAAATTAAAGACCAACTGTATACTACCCACAGTGTTTATATGATAAGGACACAAACTAACGTGCAGAATGGTAGCTCCACATCACACTTACTGTGAGAAAAAATGAATTATTTACTTCTTTGATCCTTTTTGGCCTTTTATTAAAAATGTACCTTTCAGGGATGTTTTGACAATTAAATAAGATGAAATAAGACAGATAAATTGCCTGTACACATTGTACCTGGAACATAGTAGATGGCAAATAGTCAACTTTCTCTTCTCCAAATTAGAGATAATTATGGTGACTGTGTTTAGTTTGGGGGGGCTGTGTGTGAGTGTATTGCGGGGGTAGGGGAGTGAGAAAGTAAAATTCTCTTCTGTCAATGCTAGTATTAAAACAAAAATAGAGCCCTTCATGGTCTATTTCTGAATAGTGATAGATGAGTTTATCTGGGAATACTGAGAGCCCAGTAAATTTATCACTATTTAATGAAGCAAGAGAGAAGCAACCTGTGAAAAAATTCCAGTAGCAATAATTATTTGGTACTCTATGTTGGCTTATGCACAGTTCTTTTCCCTTTTATTGCAGTCTTCTTATATTATAGTCATATTTGGTTATAAAGTCATATTTGTATAATAAACATTTTTATGCCATTTTATTATTAACAAACGGGCATCCTGTTAAATTCATTTTTTTCAAATTCTGACCCTTATAATATTTAGCACCTAAGTACTTTATAATTTATTTATAAGCAAATCAGAATAAATAAGGGCAATAGATAAACAATACAAGGTCTTTGCTTTTGTACTATATATTAGTTGGAATATTTGTTTCTATTGATAACTGATGCCATAATGTAACTATTTCAACTTCTATTTTAAAATTTTGAACATATAATAAATTTCTTCCTTACAGCAAAAACAGGATGTTAAATCTAGGCATATCTTAACAGAGGTCAGTTGCTAACATGTTGAGAATAATGTAGGAATCCATTCTATTTTTGGAAACATGGTCCTTTTGATTGTATGAAAAAAAATCACAATATATTAAGTACTAGACATGATATGAAACATAAATATAGTACCTTCCTTATAAATATCTGAAATAAAGTATAGTACCAATAATACCTTTTATTTAACTAAAACATAGCTGGCCTATCAGAAACAAGATGGCCAGTTTAGAAGAAATTGCCAAGAGCCTTCAGATGACTATGTGCCAATTACAGAAATATGACTATGCATCTAAAATACAAATGGAATTGCACATATTGAAAGGATGTTATGGAAGTGTTCTCTATTTGAATCCAAATTTTCAGAAACCAGGTTAACTGTATCTAGTAGCTTTTCTATAGAGTCCAAAAGGATTTACTTCAGCTAAGTCTGCCAGTAGTTTTCTTAAGCTCTCCCATTCTAAAGATGACTCACCTTTAAACTATCCAAATGTTGTCAAAACTATCTCAATGAAGAACTTACTAACATGAGAATACTGATAATCTAAAACAATGGATTAATGCACACTAGTGTATATCAGTTGCCCATTATAATTCAAAGAGAGATTTAGTGAAATGTTTTCTGTGACTACAACAGCTCACAAATTCACTACTATGGTTATTAAATGCCAATACCACTTAATAGTACAAGAAAAGCATCTTTATTCATATCACATACCCTTGGCTTCTTTTGGCCACATGAAACAAAAATTGACCATTATACTCAAAAAGAAAAACACTGTGGCCCTAAAATTGATTCCTGAAAAGTTGGAGAAAGACCAAGTGTGTAATTGTAAACAAAAAACTAAAAACAAAAAAATGCATTAAATAATTACTCCAGCCAGGCGCAGTGATACACGCCTGTAATCCCAGCGGCTCGGGAGGCTGAGGCAGGCAGATGGCAAGTTCAAAGCCAACCACAGCTAAAGCGAGGTTCTAAGCAACTCAATGAGACTCTGTCTCTAAATAAAATACAAGATAGAGCTGGGGAAGTAGCTCAGTGGTCGAGTTCAATCCCCAGCATCCCCATAAACAAAACCAATTATTCCAAAAAGAGATTGAATTGTGGGCCACACACCAATTGGTGGATAAAGACCATTTTAACATCCATCAAATTTCCAAATGATTTGAGACAGTAATGTTACAACTAAGTAAATTTTTATCTTGCTACAGAAACTAGACTAACTAGCATATAAAGCAATTAGAAAATGCAGGATATTTGTTGTTCAGTGCTAAACTGTTTGGTACAAATTATAAGTCCCTTAGAGTTTTAGAATAAAAAATTAATATATATGACAAGATTTTGCAAAACTTCAGAAGTTTTAACTCTGATCCTTAAAAGATAAGTATTTGGAAAGGAAAAGAGATTAAAATAGATATATTTGTACATCATTTTGATAGAAAGAATATATGAGAAAAATGAAAGAGGTAAATAATTTTATTATGTACAATAACTTGGTTTTGTCAATAAAATAGAAATAATAATTTTATAATATTTTCGTAAAAATTTAAGGTGATTATATATACAACAGATTAATATTAAACCTGATACATTAACCTAAGAACTTAATAAAAATGTTATTAGATATCAGCTTAAGCACTTAATGAAGATTGTTTTACAAGAATTTCTCAGTTAAGAATTCGCTTAATACAAGTAAATGTTATTAATTGATTACCACATAAGAGTAATTGTAAAAGGCAAGGCTTTCTGACAGGGAGCATAGTTTTTTGTTACTGGAAGTGACAGACTACAGTATTTGTTTTTTTTATCAGAGAGGCAGGTGAGCAATTTCAATAACAGGAAAGAAGATGGATTTGAGTCCTATAGTTCTTCTTCCACTCTGTCTCTTACAAGTTAGCATGGCTCTATCATGAATCAGCCTGAGGTTTAAGAACCATCCTTAAGCTCTAGACTATACAAAGTGTGGTTCTTCTGAATCAACATGATAACCTGTGTTGGAAACTTGGGAAACATTTGCTTTGCTGAACTTTGGTTATGTGTGACAGGGTGGTGTGCGAGATATAGTTACTAAAGAATGTTGATCATCTGGAGCAGAACCTACCTCTTTTTTCAAGGGAAATGTTTGAGTTCTGTATTAGGCTTTGGCTAAATTTTTCCTTCTAGCTTTTAGTCATATTTTCTTTCAAAATGGTTTTCTAGTTTGTTCTTCTGAGACAATTGGTCTAAGAAAAAATCTATAACCTGGTTAAAAGTGTCCATGTACAATGAAAGACATCTCAGTGAGTGCAATAATTTAATGACCCACAAATTGAATAAATGAATGTCTCACATGTATCCTTATGGAAAAATTTGAGGTGCCAAACATTTATTTTATGTTAATAAACATAGTCTATTGAGTTCTAGATTTATGTAATATCCATATCAAATAGTCAAAAACACTTTTCAAGTGGGTCATGGCTTTAAGCTGTAACCCCAGAACTTCATGTCAATAAAGGATGCATTGAGAATATGCCTGAATGTGAATTATCCTATTAAACAAAATTTTATCATATTTACATAAAAAGAAGAAACTGCTGTTAGGATATAAGATTTAATTCATTATTTTCCTGCTCATGAAAGAAAATTTTCTTCTAATAAAGCATCAGTATTTTATCATATTGTCTAATGTATAAATACCAATAATGCACCATGGATTATTTTAGATTCTTAAATGATACTTTTTCAAAGATCTTAATACTTTTGTTAATTAAATTGAAATATACATAAAAAGAATGTTCTGGGCTAGGGATTTGCAAACTTTTTCTTACAGAGCTAGACGGGAAATATCTTAGGCTCTGTGAGTCAGATGGACTTTGCTGCCAGTCAGCCATAGCCAGTTGTAGAAAACACATAGAGAAAGGATGTAGCAGTACTACATTAAAACTTCATTTGCAAAGCAAATGGTAAACTGGTTGGATTTGGCCCACAAAATTTAGTAGTTCACCCCTTTGTCAGTGAGCAATTGAAAATACCTGTACCCAAATTAAATGGCTTCTTAGATCCCTAGTTTTAAAAGTGTCATCTACAAAACCCCTGAGGTTTTACCCAGGAGAACAGGCTCTCCTTTCAACTACCCATATGCCAAGGCCACAGGGGTACCTCCGTCAGAAGCAAAGACTTCCTATTTAGAAGTAAATGCTTGACTAGATCTGCAGAAACCTCTTTAGAAACTTGACTCTCACAATGAGACAATGTGGAGGAAGAAAAACACAGCTGCATATGATACTGTGGACCAGCAATCAGTGGAATTGCTGGTTATTTTCTGTGAGGACAATAGATCTTAATTTAGTGCTGCTTTCTTCTGTCTTCACAGTACATACTCATCTTTATTTTATAATGACGTTTGTTTAATATGCCATTGCTCAAAATCCCATGATAGGTGCATTATGTTTTCTGAGGATGATTTGGTTGTTGTAATTTAAATGGTACATGATGTCAAAAAATTTCCTTGTCCTGGGATTTATTTTTCCTTATGAGAATCTGTAATATCTCTGCGATTCCTAACATAGAACCACAGGGTACCAGGAGCTTAGTAAAAGCTTTCCCAGTGTGATGAGGTACATTTTCATTTGAACTAAAAATAAGATCTGACTGAATTGAACATAGTTACAGGATAAAGAAGAGTATGTCCCTCACTTCTGGACAGGAGAAAACTTCTTAGTTATATATGTTTGTCATGCATCTTAGACATATATTAACCATTTACCTGTTATTGACACAAAAGTTGTTCCTGATTATTTATTACATCAGATAATGGTATGATGATCATTTGGGAACAAGTCTGGTTAGGACAATTCGTAGAAATGGAATAAATAGAAATAATATTTTGAGTTTTCTCTTTTACTTTGGATAGGAAAGA
This sequence comes from Xerus rutilus, assembly GCA_028644305.1. Classification (NCBI taxonomy): domain Eukaryota; kingdom Metazoa; phylum Chordata; class Mammalia; order Rodentia; family Sciuridae; genus Xerus; species Xerus rutilus. The sequence goes on along the minus strand of CM053403.1, from coordinate 39,640,318 downwards.
ATGTGGTATTTTTATTTAAATTTTACTATTTTGATATACATTAATAGTAATTCAAAGTTGCTTTAACCTGCATTTAAAAAGTTTAAAATTTATATGCTAATTTGCCATTTGCAGTCCTTCAATTTGAAGTTTTATTCTTTCAACCAATATTTGATACTGTCCACTTTTGCTAGAGACATCAGAATTTCATGAGAGACACAAGGTGACTGTCTTCTCTCTCTTTTTTTTTTTTTTTTGGTACTGGAGATTGAACTCAGGGGCACTCTGCCACTGAGCCACATCCCCGGCCCTATTTTGTGTTTTATGTAGAGACAGGGTCTCACTGAGTTGCTCAGCGCCTCGCCATTGCTGAGGCTGGCTTTGAACTCGTGATTCTCCTGTCTCAGCCTCCCTAAGTGCTGGAGATGACTGTCTTGTTGGAACTTAATTTGTAGTGTGCAAGAGTCTATCAGTTCATCACTGAAGGTCTTCAACGGAATGGAGTACATAGCAATGAACAAGACAGAAAAGGTCTTTGCTCTAAGGAGAAAGATAGCAAACATTAGGAGTTAACATATAATTTATTTTGGAGGTTTCAATTTTACTACAAAACAAGAGTAATATGGCATGCAATAATCAGGAATAATGAAGTGTTGAAGGAGAGGCTGTTTTCCTTTGAGAGATCTGATAAGATAGTGTTAGTTAAGACCCCAGTGATAAAAGGAAAGCTATTAACAGTTAACATCTAACTGGAGTATTTTCTACCCAAATCCAAATACAATTGTATAAGTTTGTGAAATAAGAATGAATTTACTGTCCTGGAGGGTCAGGAAAGCAACCTTTAGAGGGTTAGAATATGGAAAACAAAGCTGCGAGTGAAGAGACATGAAATCAGAAAGTTCGGAAGGGACCAGGCCAGGAAGGATGTTGCAGGCCAAAGTAAGAAGATAGATTTTTACTTGAAATATAATAGGAAACTCCAGATGATGAGTAGGAAGTGATCAGAAAAGAGCTGATAAATTGTGAGAATATGGAGTGAGAAGAAACCTTGATGAACAAGCCGATCCAGTGGACCAAATGCATACATAAAATTAAAGACATAAAATTATTCTGAATGTGGTGACAGGTTGTATATTTATAGCATGTCCATAGTGCACTCACTTGAAGTAAAGTGGAGGTGGAGTTCTCTACATTATCAAGGAGCTTTGATGGTACATACAAGACACTAAAAGATGAGATAATATCAGGCCTAAAAGGGTAGAAAAAATAAATGCAGGTAGAGCATGCTGCAGACAGAATGCCGTGATGATGGAGGTGGATGAGTGCTCCATTGGAAATGTGGTCTGTGGGCCGGGAGATTGCCACCTTGCCCACCAGTTCTATACTGAGAAGATGTTGCTGTGGTGAGAAGCCTCAATTCCATAGACCCGTAACTGTCATTCACAATAATTTGTATATTCTAGGGATAAATACATTTTACTTATGACAAGAAGGGTAGTTTATTATGTGATGAGACTGAGTGAGGGAAACAAATTTCCTGGGAACAGACATGACATACTTTTTGAGGGTTTGGGATGGATGAAAGTAGAGAAGGTAAGAGGTGCAAAAGAATGAGTTTGTGAGTACAGGACATAATCATCTTTGATCAGGGTTCAAAGCAGAGATTGCATCACCTTCCGACAAAACACAAAAACAATAATGGAGATCCTAGGACTCTTACTTCATGGTGAAAATAGCCATGGTCCTTAGTACCAAGAAGACCCATCTTTTTAAGATTATTATTTATTTATTTAAAACAACTGAAGCATGTACCAGACACTGCTGGATGCTAGGACTATAAAATAAATATGAAATGATCCCTTTCTGCATGAGGCTCACTGCCTAGAAGAAAGAGGCAGAATACATATTTTTGAGATGCTTAGAGATTAACCATAACTAATCACATTTAAATTTGTAAGAAGTTAATCACCTCTGTTTGCTCTAAGATCAAAGTTCTCATTTTTAATATTACAAGAGCCCAATACTAAAATGATGTCTGATATATACTGCAGAATTCTGTGCTGAATTCCAGACTGGGTAAGATTAAAGAAGTTAATAAAATGTATATTTATGAAAGATATTAAGCAAAAGACCTTTGTATATAGGAATTCTTCTAAGAAAAATCTTAAATATACCTGGATCAGGGTCCAGGTACTTCTGCCCATTCCTACCCCTTACAAGGCAAATGTCCCCTTATATTACTTACAGATGGTTTGGTTCCTATTCAGAGCAAACTGAGTAAGGTTGTTTGCTTGAAATATATGCCGGACGTGTCAGAAGTAGTCAGGTTTTGTCATGCACTTGTTTTATGACAGATCCAGGCCACAGACACGAAGCTTGGCAAGTACCTTATAAATTATAGCTGTACTCAAGCCTACAGCAATGGCACTTAACTCAGGCCCACCTTCCAAATATTCTTGCAAAAATAAAAATGATACAGTTACCTAACGTAGGAATGCAAAAAGCAATTTCCAAAAGGAAATTACGTGCCAAGCTTCCCATGATAATCTTAGATTCTTTATAATATTTTTATTTTCTTTCAAAGAAACCTGAAATGGTCACTATTAATAGAAAACCATGTCATATTATGTAATGGTTTTCTTTAAAGTTTCACAGCCCATATTTTATAGTCCTGGCACAGTTTTTAACAAAAATCTCAGCCCAAAGAGATATGATAATATGGTCACTCTGTTTCATATTGAGTGTTGAATTAGTAATCTTTAGATTCCAAATGATAATGTTCTGCATTGTGTAGATTCTGTTTTGTAAAAGGGCAGGAAAGAAAGGACTGTTATTATTTGGAAGAACAATCTATTTATCTATGCTCACTAATTTAGAATAATTGTTCTATGTTAAATGTTTAGACTAAACAAGAGATTCTTCTCAGATGTTTGATTATACTGACAATAAGATCTTAGTATGAATATAATTTTCAAGCTAGAAAAAAATTTTTTCATTGAAAGAGTTTAGGTTTTGTTTTAAACAATATGACAAGAACCTATGTGTTTGACCTGTAGATTAAACTATTATCCTTTGATAAAAATTTATGAGATGAAATATTCTATATATGTCTGGTAAGTCTAAATTATTGACTGTATTATTTAGTTCCATAGTTTCTTTATTTAGTCTTTGTTTGGAAGATCTGTCCAGTAGTGAGAGAAGTGTGTTAAAGTCAGCCAGTATTATTGTGTTGTGGTCTCTTTGATTCTTGAAATTGAGAAGAGTTTGTTTGATGTACATAGATGCACCATTGTTTGGGGCATAAATATTTACAATTGTTACGTCTTGCTGATATATAATTCTCTTAAGTAGTATGAAATTTCCTTCTTTGTCCCTTCTGATTAACTTTGGCTTGAAGTCCACTTATCTGAAATGAGGATGGAAACCCTTGTTTATTTACACAATCCATATGCAGCTCAATTCACAATAGCTAAACTATGGCAACAACCTAGGTGTCCTTCAATAGATGAATGGATAATAAAGAAAATATGGTACATTTATTCAATGGAATATTACTAAGCTTTAAAGAAGAATGAAATTATGATATTTGGATGGTAAATGGATGGAGTTGGAGAATATCATGCTAAGCAAAATGAGCGAATCCCAAAACACCAAAGACCAAATGTTTTCTCTGATATGCAGATGCTAATTCACAATGGGGAAGGGGCACTAGGGAAGAATAGAGTTTCCTTAGATTAGGTAGAGGGGTGTGAAGGGAGGGGAGAGGAAGTCATATGGGGATAGGATGTATATTAAAAAGGAAACAGACATTATTACCCTATGTACACATATGACTGCATGACCGTTTTTTTCTAAGAAATATTTGTCAGTACAGGATTACCCTCAGACTACTAAGAAAGATGAATTTTTATTTCTTCACTCATTGTTGTAGAATAGCTTCTATGAGCAAATGAAGGTTTTAAAGTCATCCAAATCCAAAAATCCTTAGTTAAAAAGCACGTTTCAGTCATTTTCAGTCAAACTAAATAATCTAGAATTTAAAGTATAGCCATTTAGTACTTTGTAGGCAGATATGAAATAATATAATTGGTTTTAATTTCTTAGTACTATAAATTAGTATCTTCCATTCTTATTTTCATAATGGCTTTTAAATAAATAGTATACTTAGGGAACAAGTTCATCACATAGATAATGTACTTGGTCATGAGAACAATTCTAATTGATACAACAGTTTTCTCATGAACAGTATTGAGGAGAGCCACTATGTCTTTCTTCAGAAACATTTATGCTGAATCAATACTATGGACTTCAATCTAATTGACTTCAAAATGAAAAAATAACCTTCTAAAGAGAAATGCTTCCATATAGTTTTACCTTTTTTTATCCAACTGCAGAGATAAAGAAAATAATATGAAAAAATATTTAATTTTTTAATAATAAAAAGTAAAACAAACTCTTGCATTTCTGGACATGATGGGAAAAACATGTCCTTGCCACTAAACTCTAGTAAACTGGACAAAGTATATGAAACAATTCTTCAAACACTGGACAAAATAAACATCAGGACTAATGAGGTTTATTGAAAAAAGGGGAAAAAAATAAAGTGGCCACTATGATCATCCCATCTTTCTTCCTTAAGTCACATGCTAGACTATACTGCAGGAAAAGAGATTCAAACCAGAGTATACATGTATCACTGAATTTAGGAGATAGAGAATCAATGCTGGGGAAACTGAGGCACCTATTTTGCTGGAACAGTAGTGTAAAAGAGAAAAATATACAGATAAAGAGTTCCAAAATTTTGAATAGGAGCCTTGAGTCTTCCCAGGAACACTAACTAATCTACGCATACCCAAGGTTATACTCATTGAAGCACAGCAAAAACTAACATAGAGCTATAAACTGAACAAAATTCTCCAAACTCTCAAGGAATAGAGAGGTGCTCAAATGCTAAACAACCAGAGTAGAGAAATTTTATTGAGCATCCAGGCATTCCTAAGAGACCCCAGAAGGGCAAGCTTTAGTAATAAATGTTCTTAGAAATTCCAGCATTTCTGGATGCATCTAATAAAGTTTTAAATTCTCAAAATCTTTAAAAGATTTATGTATTAAGTAACCTAATATTTAAAATAAATTGCATACAAAAAATTCTTACTGGACATGCCTAAGAACAGGAAAATGTGACCAATAACCAGGAGAATACTCAGCCAACAGAAATAGAATCAGAAATGACAAAGATAGTTGAATAGAAAAGACTTTAAACAAATGATGATAAATATACTGGGAGATTTAAAGAAAAATATGAATATAATGAGAGGAGAAGCAAAATATATTCTTAAAAAAGCACGTGGAAGCCAGGCGCGGTGGCTCAAGCCTGTAATCCCAGCACTTAGGGAGGCTGAGACAGGAGAATCGCGAGTTCAAAGCCAGCCTCAGCAATGGCGAGGCACTAAGCACCTCAGTGAGACCCTGTCTCTACATAAAACACAAAATAGGGCTGCGGATGTGGCTCAGTGGTTGAGTGCCCCTGAGTTCAATCCCCAGTACCAAAAAAAAAAAAAAAAAGCACGTGGAACTTGACATGAAAAATGCAATATCTGAAAATAATCTACTGGATGGGTTTAACATCAGATTAGACACTGTAGAAAAAGCAAAAGACTATCCAAGCTTAAACAGAGAGAAAACAGTTTTTAAAAATGAACAAAGCCTCATGACATGTTGGACATGTCAAATAGTCTAAAACACATAAGAGTGGAGGAAAGAGAGGAAAAAGAATATTTGAAGAAACAATGGCTAAATATTTTACACTTAGAGAAACAAGGGTAAGAAGTCTATCAACTTCTTTTCGAAAACAATGTAAAGCAACAGAAAACAGAATTTTTAAAAATGCTTAAGGAAAACAGCAGATCAAACTGGAATTTAATATATAGCAAAAATATTCTTAAGAAATGAAAGAGAAACAAAGATGAAAACAGAGAATTCATCACTAGCCAACTTATACTTGAAGACACTTTAAAGTAAATCTTCTCCTCAAGGAAAATAATTTCATATAGAAAATCAGATTTGTAGGAATGGACTAGATGTCAAACATGGAAAATATGTGGGCACAATTAAAAGACTTCTCTTTCTATTTGAAATTTTTTTAAAGTTAAAACATTTTATATTTTATGTATCCACTATGAAAGTTAATCTTCAAATCGAGAATGGAAATAGATTGTTTACAATAGTTAAGCCTACAGCATCAGGAACAAAATCTGATTTCATGGACTCTGTCAGAGATGTTTGAATTGGTAGAAATGGAAAAAAATAAGGTATGAATAATTGCAAAGTTTTAAAACTGAAATTCAAGACTCTTCCCAGTATGAGTGCAAAATAACTTTACAAAGTTATTCCCCACAGTTCTCAACATATTGTAGAGGCTCCAAGACAGCCAGCTGCTTTCTTTGTTGCTTTTAATGATTATACTTTCTCAGCTCTTCTTGATATGATCACTACCTAGAATGAAATTTTCATGAATTCAACACCTTCCAACTATTTTCTGTTTAGTCCAAATCTATTCATTATTTGAATATTTTTCTCAAAAGTAAGACAGTACTGGAAAATGAAATGGAGCAAATTATATTCCATGCATGTAAGATTATGTCCAAATGAACTCCAATATTGTGTAGAATTATAATGCACAGATAAAAACCTTAAAAAGTGATTTCTTCCATAGAAACTTGCTCATTTTTTTGAAAGAAAAATTATCTTTTGCTTTAAAACTCCATGACACTTTGCAAGAAACTCTCAAGACACATTGTATTACTTATGCACCTATCTTGCATTCATTGGTTAAACATAAGCAAAGACTGTATCACATTTACTATGTTATCATCTCTATCAAGACACATATTTTATGGACATTGTGGTGCACACTTGTAATCCCAGCTACACATGAGGCTGAAGTAGGAGGATCACAAGTTTGAGGCCAGCCTCAGCAATTTAGCAAGACCCGGTATCAAAATTAAAAACTAAATATAGTAAAAAAAAGACTGGGCATAGATCAATGGTGAAGTACCTCTTGAGTCAATCCCCAGTACCAGGAGGGAGATATATATTTTTATTTTTATACAAGATATTTTATTACAAAACATGAATTACTGAGTACCTACTATGTATCCTTACAGAGCTAATCATTTTTTAAATAGTAGTTTTAATAGTTATTATCATGCCTTCTTACACATTATGAAATGAATTCTGTATCAGATGTTCCAGATCACATGAGGAGCAATAGCAAAGCTACAAGAAAAATGTAGGGTTCTATGACTCCAAAGCACATGCTGCATTATATATTGTAATTTTTTGGTAAAATTAATTGAAACTGAAGTTTAAATTGATAAGTTGTTAAAGTATTAAATATTTTTTAAAAAAACTAAAAAGAGAAAGAGAGGGTATGAGACAGAGAAAGGAAGTAACTAATAAGTGTTTGAAGCAGAAATTCTAAATATTTTGCTTTTGACTATTTCATACAAAAATAGGGTTTCCAAAAGTAATTTTATAAATGCCTGAACAAGGAAAAATATTTATTTCAAATAAATCAAGTTTCCTTAATGTTTCCTTAATTAATTAAATGTATATCTTAAGAATGATATTGATAGTGAGACAGCTTTTATTTGTATTATCCTTAATTAGTGAATTAATGAAATTCCCTAGTCACCTCCAAAAGTGTTAGGAACACTGTTGTGAAGTCTCAAGGAATATTGGAAAGTATTGCTCCATGACATGACAGGGATATGAGGGATAAATAGGGCCATGGCTTCTACCTCAATACGCAACATATGGTTTGTGATAATCCCCCTGACACACAGATTAAATCTAACTACAAATATCTCTAAATATTTGTGACAAAACAGCATGAAAATATTAGAGTTTACACCTTTTATATATTATTCTGTCGAGTCCATATCATGACTTACTGAAATAGGTAAGTTATCAACCTATTCGAAAACGGGCAGTTGTCACTAATTTCTATTATGATCGCCTTAAGTCAACACAGCCATCTCCAGTGCCTTGTGAAAGTATGTGTTAAGTGTCGGAGCACACAAATTAATATTTGAAAAATGTATGCACCTCGTGAAAATGTGTTAATGTTTATCTCTGAAAGACATTAATTGTTTTACCAATATATAAGTTTAGGATATTGAACCGTTTATATAAATGTATTTACTGAGGCTTTCTTCTCAACGTACATTCCAAAATGGATCATAATAACAACAATTAAAATTTAAAATAATGATGATCTGCAATAATAGGAAGCAATTATTGTGGTAATAATCTGTGGAAGATAACTTTAAGCAGCTAATAGCAAAGGCAAAATTATAGCGACTGAATAATGGCAATAATCAAATGAGCAGTTTTCCTACTAAAAATGCTTATTTGATGGCAACCTGGTTAATTAATATTGTCAGTTGCAAATCAATTCAAAAACAAAGAAGTATATTAGCTAAAATAAATAAACAGAAAACCTTCCAAAATAATTGAGAACTACTCCTAAGCACCACAAAATACCCAATAAATAGTTGCAGAAATATACCTCATACAGGAAAACAGGTAAGAGATACAGATAAAGGGTTCAATTACTAATTATGATACTCATGGATACAGTTTGCATTCTGTAACCAATATTAACTAATGTTTTATACATTCCATGAGGTTAGTGACTTTATTTGGTTTACCACTATGTCTGTAGACAGCATTTGGCACAATGTAGGTGTTAAATAATTATTGTCAAATATATGAATTAACCAATGAAACATTTCTGAGAGTATCTTTTGCAATGGGAGGATTCATGTTTATTCCTTTTCAATACAAGAACATTTTCCAAGGCAGAAGGACAAAAACATCAATAAATTGCTTATAAGGCACCTAGCAGATTACTTTTTTTTTTTAACTTCATTTTATTGAACAACATGTGGCCCAGGGGGAACTGGAAAGCTTAGCATATGGGTTAAAGCGTTCCTTTTAGTGTTTCACTATGGCACCACACAGTAAAGTTTTATGGGTCCCATGAAAACAAATGAAAACAGTAATTCAGACTCTAGTCTAACTATCTCTATAACCTCTAATTTTTGTTTTCACTGATGGCATAGTCATCTTGGGAATTCATATTACAAAATTTAAAAACTTGCATCAATAGAGCAATTCAAATGGCAAACTGTCCCACCCATCAAAGGGTTTGTGTTGTAGGGGACAGTGGAAGGACAGGGCTATGGTATCTGATATTATAATTTCTTGCCATTAGGAAATTGTGGGGTACTTAAACTGAAAGAGATCTTATCAGCCCCTTTTTTATCCCTGGCATATATGCTCCAGACTTCATGAGTTTTCAACTCTGCCAACTCCCTTGAACATGATGTTTGATTGATGATAATAATTATGGAATTAAAAGTCTTTTCTAAAAAGAGAATTAAAATGTTTTATAAGGGAGTATTTGGTCTTACCAAAAAAAAATCTCAAAATGAAGATTAGAAGTAGAAAACTGTTCATTATTGAGAAATTAATGAGAAGGCAAAGAAAATTATGTCCATGGATATGAAAGGGGAGGTTCAACACAAAGTCAACTTTTTATTTGTTGTCTTGTACATGTTACCTGTAGGTTAGTCCAGGGACCCTGCCCAGATCTTGGCTGGATTGGGCAAGATGACTTCACAAGAAATTGGCCAGAAATGGGAAAATGAATAGTGAGTTGTATGTGTTTTGATCAAACTGGGGAAAGCAGCTATGTGACTACTCACTGGTTCCATGGAAGAACTTACAATTCACAGAAATATATCCCAGGTGATATGCATATATAGATTTAGTTTGCCCAAAGAAGGGCAAAATGGGACAAAAAAACAGGAAATACACATACACAGATTTAGTTATCCTGTGTTAGGACAGGGGCAGAAGGCCTCTCCACTCTCCCAGCTTCTTTGGTGTCTGTGTTTTAGTCAAATTTCTGTCCCTGTGACCAAAGTAGCTCAGAGGAGGAAGAGTTAATTTTGGCTCATGGTTTCAGAGGTTCCAGTCCATAGTTGGATGGCTCTGTTGCTGTGTGCCCAAAATGATGCAGAACATCATGGCAGAAGGGCTTAGTGGCAGAGCACTGCTCTGCCAAGAAGTGGAGAGAGCAAGGGGAAGGGGTTACAGGTAAGATGTATCCTTCTAGGGCATGCCCCTAGATCCAACCCAGTATCTCACACATGCTAGGCAAGTCCTCTGCCACTGAGCCCCAACCCCAATCCCAATTTTTAGTATCTTAAGAGAAAAGAGTTTAGACTTTGAAATATCAAAGAGATCAGGATAGCGAAGAGGCTTACAGTAAGCATAGTTTGTTTATTGGATAAAGGATACTTGAAGACGATAGATTAAGCTTGAATTGTTAAGATTTTGAGAGGTAAAAGTGATAAAGTTATACCTCTAAACAACTAGGATGATCTTGTTCCTCATCTTTGGAGCAGTCAGAAATGGTAGTTAAATGACCATGGGAATGGAACTTAAATATAAGGTTGATGTTCCTGCTCTTGTATACAACCTGTGTGTATGTGTGTGTGTGTGTGTGTGTGTGTGTGTGTGTGTGAACTTTCTCTGTATCTTCCCCCCTTATATTATATGTTTCTTTAGAGTGAAACTGTATTTTTAAAATATCTTTATGTTATAGACCCTGACCTGGATAACATAATATGTTTCTATTATACAGCACTTAATAAATGCATGCTCATTACATTAAGGCACATTTACTTGAATGAATACATTTTTTTCCCAAAACAGGACAAGTAAATAAAGCAATATTACTTTGATTTTAGCTAACATGCAAAAATAACAAATAATTTGGTTGAAGAAGATAAAATCTTGGTTCTTACAATGTGTGAGTAGAATTTAGGTCATTCATTTCTCTTACTTGCATATAAGAAGCAGTGGAGGTAGAGATTTGAAATGATTACTTAACAACTTCTTAGCTCTAATAAAGAAAATTATTGAAAAGATGCTAGAAGAAATTAATTGGAAACATTGTTGTTCATAACTTAATTTCTAGCTCAGTAATATCCTTGATTATTAAATTTAGTTTCCTAATATGATGTCTGACTAGTTATGGACTACGTGGCTTGTCTCCCAGTAGCATAGAACAAACAGTAGCCTCCATTTGCCTTAATTGAACTGAGCCTTTGCCTTCTTATGGATCACATTCAATGCTAAAGAGATAAAGCTGAGTCAGCTTTCTAAAGGGACAGATGAACTAACGGGCAAATGGAAAACATGGAGCCAAAGAACCTACTTGTTTAGAACCAATGCCAGGTCGAACTATGGGGAAAAGTCACCATTTTTGATGATCCTTTGAGCTTAATGTACACAGTATAACTAATTGTGGCACTTACTTCTCAGCTTAAAATGTAGGGAAAAAATGCATTGGTATTTACAATTCATGGCCTTTAGACAGGATATGTATGGCATGCCTATTCTCTTAGGTCTACTAAATATTAACCGCACATTATCTTAAAAATTTATTTATCAAACATACAATTTGGAATATTTCATAAAATAGATAATTCTACACTTCTTAAAATTTGAAAGTTCTAACAACACTAAGATTATACTTGAGGCTTGATGGTAGCCATTGCCTTTAGACAAAGACATTCTCCAATCTACCATAATCATCAAAACTCCTAAATGATCAAATATTTATCATGTTATGATTCTTCAGGGACAGAAATAGCTCCCCAAAACATATTGAACCAGAGGTAGACTGAAGACAGCTTGGAATGGTGCAGGAGAAATAGAAATAGTGTGTGCATTTCTTCCCATTTTCAATGTTAATGGTATTATGCATGTAGCTTGAATTCAGTCACAGTGAGAATATTTACACCATGGAAATATGCAAATATTGTCAGTTGGGCTCCCCTCTCAACCTCAGAAAATAGCTGTTAAATATCTAATGGTATAACATAGACTGAGATAAAATGAAGAGTACATGTCTTCATGAATGAGACAGACTTCAAAGCCACTTCATTACCTACTTTGTGGAATAAAATCATAATTTGCAATGAAAATACATTGTATCTATATGATTGGCCTCTACTCATCTTTAAAACATTATGGTAAATGGCCCACTGCAGTGATACTGAACTATGTACCTTTTCTAAGATGGGAGAAATTTTCTTATGGCTTTTTGGTAGACATTGCTACCCTTTTCTGGAATAACCTTTCCATTTTGTCCATCTGATCATGCATGGCCTCATAGATTCACCTCAGGTTATATTTTGTTAAAGTATCAAACTGCCTTAAGTCATATTTCTATGTCCCACCTCTCTGCTTTGTAACATGAAGCACAATCCTCTAATACTTGTACAATCTTAGACATCTGCCTGTTTGTCTTTTCCCTCAATTGAGTGTTGGGGTACTTGAGGATACAGCTTTGCCTTTTATTTTGCAGAGTACAGGGAAGTGTATTTCATCAGAATGATACATTGCCTGTTATCTAGTGGGTATCCAATAAGTTTCTTGATTTTAATAAATATTTGGCATCCAAGAATATCAAGTTCTTTACATTTTAGCCATTTCATACCTGCTTATTATAGTCATGTGTTATGGTTTGGATATGAGGTGTCACCAAAGACTCATAAGTGAGAAAATGTAGAAATAGTCAGAAATGAAATTATTAGATAATGATACCTGCAATCAGTGGATAAATACATTCAATGGATTAATCCTTTGAAATAACTACTGTACTGGGTGATAACTGTAGGTAAATAAGGTGTGACTAGAGGAAGTAAGTCACTGGGGGCATGCCTTTGGGGTTTATATTTTGTCCCTGGCACCTCGCTTTTTTCTCTGCTTCCTGGCTGCCATGAGCTGAGCAGTTTTCCTCTGCTATGCCCTTCCACTATGATGTTCTACTTCATCTTAGACCCAGAGCAATGGAGTTGGTCGACCACAGACTGAACATTTGAAACCGTGATCCAGAATGAACTTTACCTCCTCTGAGTTATTCTTGTCAAGTATTTTGGTCATAGTGAAGAAATGCCGACTATCACATCATGACTACTTTCTATCCCTTTGCTGAAATGTGCATCCTAAGCCTGGGACATCATCAGTAAAGTCTGATGAGAAAAGAAAAGCAGAAAAGAAAACCAGCATGGCTTCCCAAGATCCCAAGGCTCTTGGTAACTGACTGAACCAGTACTCTAGTCCATGGATACTGACAGCAAATTCAATCATTTTTCCACCAATTCTCAGCTGTTTCTTTGTATTTTTTTAATCCAGTTACTCTATCTTCATTTCCCTACTGAAAATTCTAGCATGAGGCATCTACTCCCTAAAGGCAAAGGGATTCAGTAAAAATCCTAGATAGCTAGTTTATTACCTAATGCCTTAAATTTCTAATTACAGTGTGAGTCCATTTTGCCTTTTTTTGGAGTTCCTCAGAGACATTCCCTTTCATTGTCTTATCATTGAGATTTATTGGTATCATTTCATTTACCAACTGCCCTTTTCATTTTATATCAGGGGCAGATGTTCAATCTGGCATCTTCCCCAGCTGCAATCAATGTGCATAAGGCCACAGCTCCTCGATTGGTTTCAAAGCATTTTCCTGTCTACGAGGAGGAAGAAAGTTTAAGGTTTCTGATGGTACATTTCAAGTGGTGCTGCTGATTCATCCGCAATTCTCAGGGTCTTGATTTCTTTGTATTGATCTTTAAAAACAGACTTCCTGATGCTGCAAACTAAGTGGACCTAAAGAAAAGATTAAAGCCATGGATGGTGCATTAGAGATAGCAGATATCCTCTTACATTAGCTAGAAGTATGAAGATGAATTTGTTGGATAAAAAGTTAGATATTTTGGCCATAAGAAATTAGATAATCCCTAGTAGATGACAAAGTTGTATACTGTGATTGTTGTTAATTTCCTAATTAGTTTTTTAAACTGCTTTTAACTAGAAAACAAAATTTCCTTGAAAATATGTATAATTTTTATAACCTATAAGAAAAATTATTGCTTAAGGAGCAATGTTTTCAGAGTAATTATCATATGGATTATTGCATGATAAATTAATACAAAATGTTCCAAATAAACTAAATATAATAAATGTCATTTATTTGAATGCTTTATCAACCTCTCAAACTGTGCTTTCAACTGTCTTTATGTATAATAAAATACATAATATGTCTTCATTAGAAAAATTCCCCTCATTTTGTTTCCATATGAATATTTTTATTACTATAATTTTATTTAACATTTATTTAATATTCACTAATCAAGTCCAACAATAAAGCAAAGTTTTTCCATTTCGTCATTTAATTTGACTCTGTTCAGACCATTCTTGCTCCCCTAGTTTTTGTAACAAAGATCATCTAAAAACTTTACTTGCACTTGAAATTTCTGAAAATGGGGTGACTTTTAAAGGCTCTTTCTCACAAAACCCATAGAAGAAAACACCTAAGTAACTACTCCGGGAAAATCCTGTAGCTTCTAGAGCTTTGTTTGCTTTGCTCCCTTGATATAACTTGTTATTTTTTAGGTAAATTAAAAGAAACTTTTGGAAAATTCAAAAGACTGACTCCATAGATTTGTACTGTTCCATTAAGAGATATTTTAAGTAATTTTTAGCAGTATTTGTACCACGGAGTGCCTGGTATCTAACAGGAAGAAAGAATGAGGTAAGTGTTTCTCAAAGTGACAGTTATAAGTGACCAAGACAGAAGGAGATGAATCATTTGGTCAACATATTGATTTGAATTCTTGGAGGACATAGATCATAAATTTGAAGGAGATATAAATTTGAAGGACAATTTCTGCAAATGGATACTTCTTAAGTCCCTAAAATGCTCTTGAAATAAATGGGGCACAAAAGGAGATGGCTTTGCCTTAAAACAATCTCACCTACAATCTTGGCAGACTTCCAATTCCCTGAGATTTACTGTCTATCCTCTTAGATCTGAGTGTTTTTAGGGCAATGGACTCTTCTGTAGATGTAGAATCAGAGGATTTCAGTTTGAAAATAAGCCTTGTCTCTTACTGGCTTGTGGACTTTGGGCAAGTCACTAATCTTCTCTAACTTTTCCTATCTGCAAAATAGAGTTTGTTGAATTAAAATGTACACAGATCTCAAAGCCAGATGATGCACAACAATGTGATGAAGGGTCAAACAAAAAGCAGTTCCATTTTCTCCATAGAGCTCTGTTTCTGGACCTAATGGAAAATATTCTAATAAAGCATGTAGTCTTTCCTGGGTGTTTATTACGTAGTTCAATAAAGCACTCAACATATAGGTTAAAACTTACTAATATTCATAATTTGTTTATTGCCAGGAAGAATAGAGTAGGCAAGGACTCTTAAGGGTACCAAAAAATTCCATCCTTGCCAAAGATGAGATTTTCAGCTTACTAAATAACCTTGGCCATCTTACTTAATGACTCTGAACCATTTTTTTTTTCTTTTATGAAGTGGAGAGAATTATTCCAACTCTGGTTATACCATAGGGTTATATACCATAGGGTTATAAAAATGAAAATAAATTGATGGAACAGCACCTGTTATATTATGTAGGAGTGACCTGTGTGTGTGAATAGAAGAGTGTTTTGTAAGCAATGAAGTGATTACTACCACACTCAGAGGAGGGGACTGTTAGTTCATTGGCTAACAGGCTTCATGCATTGTACCAAGATGGAGGATACTGAGATGTATCAAACACGATCCCCTAATTTCAGGATGTGTACCATTGGAAAAGGGTTGTAGACTCAGGTCACTGTGGCCCACATATAGCGTTATCTGACAGCATTGTTTATTTAAAGTTTGAATTACCACATATTCAACCTCTCCTTTCTTCTTACATTACCCTGCTTTAGTCAAACATGCTATGTATACATATCTCCAAAAGTCATTGTAATTTGAATGTTACTTCCCTCAGCCAAATGAATATTTCAGCATATATGGCTTATTTGTTTTGCAGTTTGACTCTAAGATTATATTCAAGAACAAATGTCCCTATACAAGCTATGGGAATAATGTTCATATCATCTATTCTTATGTGTATGCTTGTCCCAATACCTTGTCTTCATTTTTCTTCCAAAATCTGTATATCTCCTAATGTTTTTAAAATTTTCTTTGCTACATTATAATTTTACCCACAATAGTCCTTCCATATAGGATGACTTCTCTGATTTCATTCTGAGGCCTGTACTTCCCTCAAACTCAACAAAGTAATTGAAATTTTACTATTAGATTAGTCCAATCTCTACTATTGCTCCCCTTCTTAAATTTCTGTAACGTTCCTCATGCCTATACCATTCATTTGGGAATGAAATCACACATGGGAACATTTATTTGGCTATTTTATGACAGCATCTTTTTAAAACTACAATGTTTGTTTGTTTATTTATTTATTTGTTTGGGGTATTGGGGATTGAACTCACAGGCACTCGACCACTGAGCCAAAATAGCCCCAATCCTATTTTGTGTTTTATTTAGAGACAGGGTCTCACTGAGTTGCTTAGTGTCTCGCTGTTGCTGAAGCTGGCTTTGAACTCGTGATTCTCCTGTCTCAGCTTCCCAAAGTGCTGGGATTACAGGTGTGTGCCAGTGTACCTGGCTACAATGTTTATTTTTTTGAAAGCAGAACCTGGGTTTCAAACTCTGTTTCTGGGCCTTCTTCCAGTGAAATATTGCTAAAATAAATGGAAAACTATGCAGGGCAGGATGACAAAGTTCAATATGTGACCTCCAGTACATAGGTTGGTTGTATGCATATAGAACAGTTATGTAAATATAAATTATAATATATAATAAAAATTGCACCTAATTATTTCATCCTTAAACACAAACAATACTATAGAAAACAAGCAAAAAATAATTCCTAAGCCCTAACCTTATTTTCTAAATAAACTCAGTGATTTACAATAGCTATTAGTTTAATATTATTTCCAGTGTTATATTATGCATTATTTTTACATAGGACTATCCTTAGTCTCTGATGTACTTAATAACATCTTGGTTTTACATATAAACTAATTTTCCAGAGCTTATGTATCTCTACTTTATATACTCATGCTTTAAAATTCTCTGCAAATAAGGGCTGTTTTAAATGCTAAGCAAGAATAACAATGACGGAAGCTTTATATTTAGCACCACCTATACTTGGACATCTACAGGACAAGACACATACAATAAAGGTTGAATGTACTAACTGACCTATGGAATTAGGTTAAGTTAAAGCACAGCACTGGTTATGTAAAAAAGGCAAGACTTAAATATTTGAATTGTGAACATATAAGAATAAAATAAATCTGTAGATAAAGTCAAACCAGAAAATTCCACATGGTGAAAGTAACAGATGAGATGTGACCAATAAAGGATGATACAATGGTTATAATTCTAACCTGAACATTCAGCATCCAAGCTTCAGGGAGTCTATCCAAACAGAAATGGAGAAAATAATCAGCAAAGGCATAAAAGCTCTGTAATTGGTAGCATCCAAGGCAAGCAGATGGGCAGCATTCATGAAAGCTCACAGTAAAAATTCAGTCTAGTCGTGGTAACATTAGAGTTGATCAGAAAAGGCTCAGTTATTAGAATAAGTGGTTAATCAATGTGAAATAAAATAGAAAAGAAGTATTTTTTTTTTTAGGAATAAAACATAGAAGTTAAAAGCAGTGATGATTAAAGTGTAAAAACAAAACCTTTGTTGGATCAGCCACAGTCAGTTTTTCTATTTGGTCACATAGCAATGGTCAACGGACTCTCTTCACCACACTTTTGAAATTCAGGCTGGTACTCACATATTTCCGAATGAGATCAAAGGTGGCAATAATAGGCTCAGATACTACTAGTAGAAGAATTTTATTCCACTTTTTTGTATTTCTTGTCATTAGTGAGTGTATTGCATATCAAGTAAGAAATTAGTCTAAGAAACATAAAATTAAAAGTGTCATATGTGTTATGTCAAAAGCTGATGTTATTAAGCTTCTACATTGAACATTCACCTATTTTTGTGTGCCAGAGAGATTTTCCTAAGAAAGTGATAACTAAATTGAAATACGCAGAAGAAAGTTAGAAGTTAAGTAGTGAGGAAGATGAAATAGGGAGGAGGGATTGAGATAGAAGAGTACTAAGAGCAGCTGGAAGAAGGAAGATGCACAGATAGGTAGGGTCAGTCTTGAAGGTCTTGTTTGTAGGCTGTCAAGTAATTTCTTCCTATGAATGGTGGCACATTTGTAGGTGTCAAATCAAGAGATGACTTATCTGACCTCGCATCTCATTAAGCATTGTGGTTACAGTGTTAAAAAGGGATTTAGCATCAATACTGGGCATGGGAGAGTAGTTGCAGGCCACTATAGCAGGTAGGAGTTCACTACAGGCAATGGGACCTAGGGAATTTTCCACCATTACAGCAGCAACTTCACATTCTTCTCATGGGTCCATTGGGGCCAGTGCTCATTATAGCCACATGTGTGCAGTTTGAGAACAGCTTGAAGGAGTAGAACTGAACCAGTCATGGTAGGGAGGTTCCAGAGACTGACTGGTTCAAACATAATGTCAGAAAGAGCATTTGGAATTGCCCCGCCTGATTTACAACACCAGGTTCACATTTTCCACGAGTCCCTCAGAGCCACTACTCATTATGACAGAATATGTACAACTCAAAAACAATTTGTAGGAGTAGGAAATGAAAGGGTAGCAGCAGGGAAGTTTCAGAAGCAAGTTTCCATTTAATTCTCAAATAGGACATTGGGAATTGCCCTTGTTGCAGTGTCTGATTCACATTCTTCATTTTGTGCCTTTAATTCCAGGGCTTGTTTTGCCACAATATGTGGAATTTGAAAAAACCTTGTAGGAGCACTGGAAACACTAGAAGGACTAGGGCAATGGCAATGGGGATGCAGAGAAAATTGACTTGAGAAATATTAGCAGGCAAAAATCAATTCACAGTGCTGAGCTCTATATTGAAGGATAGGAGAGGGAAATGCCACATGTAGTTCCTAAATTTGTTTTGGATTTGACGCCTGTAACACAGGAAGACAAGCAATTTAGGGTGTATGTGGTAATAATGAGTTCAGAGATGTTGACTTGCAGGAAGCTTTGAGGTGTCAAGATAAAGATATTAGAAGCCTAACTGGGATAAAAGTTTCAGATTTCAGAAATTACAAACTTGTGTAATTCACATATATTTGGCAGAAATATTGAAAGTTCAGACCTGTTTTAATTTGGTAATCACTTAGCCATATTGTGAGAATTTTCTCAAAACCATTTGGTTGATCAAGTACATTCACAAAGAAAGCAAGACTTATTCACACTTGGGAGTTTTGCTAGATGGATGTGACCAAACAACAAAAGGGACCAGGTAAATCAGATTATCAAGAATACAGCGAAATACAAACAGTAGACTCTAACTAATACAGAAATATTTCAAGACGAGGAAGAAGGAAAGGTGGCTATGGGTTTAAGATGCTAATGCAGTCAAGTAGTTGAAATTTTTGGGAGAAGTTTGAGATCAGAGTGTGATGTTGCTAATTATTGATCAAAGGTGAAATAGCCATAGATGACAGCAACATACTGTCACAAAGAAGCCAGTAGAGGAGTGGAAAAGAAGGTCTATGGCAGTGAAGTCAATGAGCTGAAGAGCTTGCACTTTGAACAGTCCATGCCCTTAAAGCAATAATGAAGAGGAAAAATGAAGGAGTGAAAAAAATAAAAGGAAGTTGCCATCAAGTTTTCTTGCTTAAGAAATTCAAGGATTGGGGAGCATAAACTGTTGTTCCAGGAGTTTTAAAGATTACCACAATAAGCCCTTTGACTTCTCTTGGTTCTGCATTTTATCGCTAAATATTTGTACATTACAATCTAGAACCTCTGGACATTTCACATTCCAGCTGAATTTAAACTCATCTCTTCCACTACCTCCAACACACACACCAGAAAATATAGCACAGAAAAATATGTATTTTGACAGTTTTGATCATTAGGAAGCAATGAAGACAGGCACAAGATATTTCCTAGCAGGCTCTTGGACAGAGAAGGGAAATGTAATTAAGATGTTGAATAATTTAGTGACGTATATTCTCCAGAGCATATCTACTTTTACTGCTGTTGCTATTTCCAGATCCTATTTTCCAGCCAGTGATTTTTTTATGAGTTGTGATATTCACTTGAAACCTGAATAATTCTCAGAGATCCAGCTCTAAAATGGAAACTAGGGCTTTTCCCTCCACCTTGAAGCTCACATGAAAGAACTAGAGCTGCTATGTCAACTCTTTCAAGCATTATGGAGGCCAAAGCAAAGGAAATGCTTAAGAATAATGTAACAGATGTTTTTTAAGTCACAGGTTACCTGGACATATACTGTGAAAACTTCAATGCTGAATTTTCAGGTCCCAGATTAAATGTTATTTAGATATATATGTTAGGTAGCTAGTCAGCCATGAATGGATGAGCAGAAAAAGACAATTAAGTGTGACAGAAAGACACAGAGGGCCTAATCTGACAGGCAAGCACCTGGAAGATGAGGGCCTGCTATATTACAACCTTAACCAAGAAAAATTCTTGTTTCAAAATCAAGTCACACTCTACCAGGTGGCCTGGACGCTCTCTTATCAACAACCTAATCCTCAATCAATCACCTGGGCAGCTAAAACGTCAAGTCCCTTACATTTAAAAAAAAAAAAAAAAAAAAAGGTTGCTGAGGGATATTCAAAAGTAATGAACTGCTTAAGATCACAGAAAATTAAGGCAAAAATAGTGGGACTCAATTTCCTTACAACCTCCTACTCTGACCACCACCATGCCATCCTCTCCTGGAGAAGGTTCATGCAGTTTCTATGCCATCAGTCAAAAGGTAGACCTGGGCAGGACTCTGGTAAGTTTCTGGACTCTCAGTAAAATTGGAGGACAGGAGGGGCTCGCTCTTCCTCTCCTCTTTGAGAGGAACCACTCTCTTCCTTGGGAGTGTATCCTTTTCTGTCCCTTCTAATAAACCCATTCCTATTACTCTGAGCAACATGTTTGAAATCTTTTAGGCATAATTTTAAGAATCAGTGTTTGAAGAGGGTGTTTCTACAGTGTCCCAGTTTGGTGGCAGGCCACTGCCCTGTAAAAGTTTGTTCTTGGTAAGAATTAGTAAGGACTATATTATTATAAAATGAATTATTGGCAGAGTCTGAAATAATATAACTACAAATTAAGTGGTAAGCAAAATTTTTACACATGAGACACTAATCTGAATAGTTTTATTGATTAACTTATAATTTGCTGGAATTATTGCAATAAATGTCCTATCAAATTCTATTTTTGCCTAATACTATATATCAACTTTGTTTTTGTCCTTAGCTTTAAAGCACAATACTCATTCAACCCCCAATTGCTTTCATCCTCAGCTTTGTCTCTCTTGGTCTCCTGGCTCTTATCATTGTCCTCCTATTGTCCTTGCCTCATGATATTTTGCACAATGATTCCTCAATTTTGCAGATAATTTTCTTCTCCAAAGTGACATAAGATACAATTGGTTGATTGCATTCCACCATCGATTTCCATGTGGGCAGAATAATGCTCCTGCTCATGCAAATATCAGTAGTCTGAAGAACCTATGACTAAGTTATGTTATCTGACAAAGGGGAATGAAGTTTGCAAATAAAATTTATTTACAACCAGCTGAACTTAAAATAGAGAGTTGAACCTAGATTTTCTAGGTGGACCAATGTAATTGCTAGGTTTCATAAAAATGCAACAAGGAGGCAGAAGAGGGAGGTCAGGGTCAGAGATATTTAGAGATCCTCCTAGACTGCTCAAGAAAGAAAGAAAGAAAGGGGTTCAAAGGTGTCCCCTAGAAGCTGAAAGAGGCAAGAAAACATTCTCCTTTAGACTCCTAGAAGGAATGCAACCTTTCAACATCTTGATTTTTGTCCATCAAACCCCTTTGGGCTTTGAATTCCAGAACAATAATATGATAAATTTGTGTTGGTGTAAGCCACTAAGTTTATGAAATTTATCACAGCAGCAATAGAAAACTAATATACAGCTTTGATGTGGGGTTCACAAGCATTTTTCTGCCTCAAGATCCTCATCTTCATCAACAGCTTTCCCCAATTCTCTGTCTACATCAGTGACTAGCATTGCTAGTAAGTCCATTCCAGTTAGTTTACATCATAGTGATTAGGGTTTTCATTACTCAATGATGAAACATTTCATTACTCAGTGATGACATAAACATTTCAAAGACAAAAATTTATCCCATGAAGGAACTACAGAAAATCCTCACATTAGAAATGAAGAGTCTTCCAGTAACACTGCAGAGAAAAGATCTACCGGTATTTTCTCCCTATTCCCAGATTTTCTTCTCTCATTGCTTATCAAATGCATTCAGAGTCAATCTTGTTTGATTATATACATTTTTAGTGCTCCTATGTCTGTTCCTAGGTTACATCCTGGGACTGTAATATGCTTTAGTTTTTTTGTTGTTTATTAAAACAGTTGTTGAAGTATCTCTTCTTGTAAGATATTTCACATGAATTAGAAGAGATATGTTGATCATCTAATTTGTCTAAATAAATAACAATAGCTCAATTCATTTCTAATAGTAATAATCTAAATTATTTGTCATAAACCTTACTAACTGGTATTTACTGGGGTAAAAAGATGAAGACAACTCTGAAGAGAAAATTTGAACTTATAAGATACCTATGAAATGCAAAATTGAAATTTATATTACTCAACCTTGTGTGACTTACAGTTATCAGGAACTAAATTTTAAACAAAAACAATGTCAAAGGCATAAATAGATGTTAAATGTTTTTATATTTATAGATCTTACAGAAAATAGTTCAGCTAAAATATTAAATAACCCTCTAGAATGTTGGTTACTCAATATGATCATAATTTTTTTTCTAAGACAGTAGGAAATTTTAATTTTGTGCCCAATATACTAATTTTGAAGTAAATGAACATCCAAATGTCTAAATTTATATGAAACTGATGTATATGGTGCATGTATTTCATGTATTTTCCACATCTATAGTTTTCATACTAGAATTTTTCATCTGAAGGCAGAGTCTGAATTATGGAACATGGATAAGGGTTTGATGGATGTGTCCTTTTCAAGTTAGCAATGTTAATGATCTTAGTTATAATTTTCATCTTTAAATTCACAAGCCCTCAACTCTCAAGCAAAATATTATAATTAGAAAATAGGGGTATAATGAGCAGATTTTCTTAAAGGCCTATCCCAGAAAACATTACCCTGATTTAGTAACTCAGAAAATAACCTCAAAATGAATTTGGAAGAATCAATATATCCTAATCTAGTTATGGAAAATAGATATTTTTGGAATCTCTTTTTTAAAACAAAAAAAAAGAAAACTTTTTCTGTCATTTATATAAAATACAAGGAATGGAGAAAATCTTGCTAATATAGCAACTGTAATGATAATATTTGCTTATTAATTAATTATTACCACAGGGATAGAATATTCCTTAGATTAACTTTAAATCAGAGAAGTTGTGAGGAAAACATTCTTCCATAGAAACACAATATTAAAAGAATATTTTCTTCTGAGTTGATATTCTCTGAAATAATTTAACATTATGTTGGAGAGTCAGGGTGAAATAAACTCGCATCAAATAAAAAACGACAAAGCCTAACCAAAAAAAATCTGAATCTCCTCTTCTACCCTTTCTTCTGGAAAGTTCAAGCACATCATCTCTGCTTTATTCTTTTTGTGGGAAACAGCTACCTAATTAAAAATTGTTATGCATAGAAAAATATTGAAAAACAAAGGATTAGATTTTAATTTACTTTAAATTAACATTGTTTTATTTTATTAATGATAGACTTATCACTATAGCTAAACATGAGAAAGAGGAGAGGGAGGGGGAAGAGGAAAGAGGAAATACAACTAAACATTAAGGATGAGTAAGAGTGGGTTGTAGCAGAGTCCAAAACCCAGTGACTTTTACTTCCATATAGATAACCTCATAGCATCTAATTTAAGACAGAAATATTTGATGCCCAATCATCTTATTTGAACAGCCTGATAAAATAATACTCTTCATACTCTGTGAAAATGGAGGTAATGTAAAGTGAGTGTTTTTGACATTCTAAGTCATTAAAAGACTTACATCACTTTAGAGTTTTTAGGGAAAAAACACCTAGTGTTAGTCAACTTTTCATCCCTGTAACCAATATACCTAACAAGAACAACTTAGAAAAGGGAAAAAAATTATTTTGGACTTATAATTTCAGAGGTTTAGTTCATTGTCAGCCAACTCCATTGCTCAGGCACGAGGCAAGGCAGAACATCATGGTGGAAAGGCACGGCAGGGAGGAGCACTGCTCAGCTTATGATGGACAGGAAGCAGAGAGAGGGAAGGGAGCTTCAGAGAAGGTGAATCCTTTCAGAGCATGTCTCAGTAACCCACCTCCTATAGCCATGAGCCATCTCCTACAGTTACCACTAAGTTAGTCCATTCAAAGTAGGATGAACTGATTAAGTTACAACTCTCATGATATAATCATTTTACCTCCATATACTCCTGCATCTCCACAGGAGCTTTTGGGGAACATCTCACATCCAAACCATAACATACCTCTTCTATCTTTATACCATATTATTTCAGTAGACAGGATTCCATATTTTTTTTCATGAGCTATGTGTATGCCACACACTATAAGCAACATTTCATTATTACTCAGTTTCCTACTGCAATTTTAAGTATTATAGAAATAAAATTATTTGAAACACATTACAATGCAACTTTCTATATTTTTATGTATAGAATTAAATGGCATCCAAATTTTTGAAGTTTAAATATTCTTATTTGCTAAAATATTAATTTTGTTTTTGAAAACTGATATACTTGAAAAAATTTTTCCAGTTTTGATATATTGCACACAGGATTACAAAGCAAATTTGCTTTTTGGTTCCATGTTCAACTCTAAAGTTGAAGCAGTTTCCTTTCTGACTAGTAACGTAAATTTTCAATAGTTTCCAAACCAGAAAAAAATTAAGAGGAAGCAATGAAGAATAATTTGAATCTAGAAATGTCATCACTAAATGATGAATAAGAATTCTGATTTTTATCTATTTATGTTTAATTATTTTTCAACAATGCTATAAGTAATACATTTTGAATCATATATCAAAAGGAAAAGAAAAAATTCAAAAACAGTTATTTCATAATGTGTGTGGGTTTTTTGTTTATTTTATTTTATTTTGTTTTTTTGGCACCGAGAATTGAACCCAGGGACACTTAAACACTGAGCCACATTTTCATATTTTATTAGAGACAGGGTATCACTGAGTTGCTTAGGGCCTCGCTAAGTTGCTGAGGCTGGCTCTGAACTCGTGATCCTCCTGCCCCAGCCTCCCAAGGTGCTGGGATTACGGGCATGCACCACTGCGCCCAGCATGTCTGTTACTTTTAATGTGAGTTAAAATAAATGACATATTGTATTTACATGAGCTTTAAAAGAATGAATATTAGAACACAGATGTCCAAATATAAAGACATAAATTACTATTTTCTGAAACAATGTAAATTAAACTAAATTAAATTAAAGCGAAAAAGCCTTTCAATATGATCTTTAAGTATTTTATATTATCTCTATGCCAAATCCTTTGCCCAGACAGGTTAAAATTTTAGATGTTATTTGTTTTCATAGTTAGTTGCAACTCAAAAATCAATACTTTAGAAGATGATGGAGTTGCTTACTTTTTAACAGTCAGTTAGGAAATTTACTTTCATTTGATTTTAGAATTTTCATATAACCTAGAGCGTGAATAATCTAGAGCATCCACTTCATAAAATAAACAACTTTTATCTCTTTTGTCCTCTAATGTATCCCAAGTACTTAAAAGAGGGCCAGTAAAATTGTAAGTAATTGATAAATATTTTTATCATAATCAGAACTAAAAGAATTACATATTTAACAAAATCTGTAGAAAACAGTCTTTCATCTCTTGATCTGTGGACATCCACATTCCAATGTTTATTCATTCTATTCAAGCTTATGTGAATAAAATGTGGTACTTATTTACAATCACATTAAAATATAACAGACCATGAAATAATTGTTTAATTTTTTCCTTTTGATATGATGTATCAGATTCAAAACATAATATATATAGTATGCATTCCACATCATATTCAAATGGTTTCTCATTAAATTCAAATTAATTATTTTTCAAGTTAAATTTTTGTTTAAAGCCTAGCTGTCCCTTTAAAGAGCACTTGGTTTTCAAGTACCTGAACATTTTACAATAAGAGAAAGTGTTTTCTAAAATTGAAATTTCAAAAGAAAAATATCTTTGGATTTCACCTTTAAGGGCATTTACACTTATAAAAACAACATACTTAAACTTTTTACTTAGCACATATTTATAGAAGAGATGTTGCATCTAGCTTAAGAAACATTTCCTCCGTAATGCTGAGAAATTAAAAGTACTATTAATTAGTGAACATTAGTTTTCCAAACAAAGTGACACTTTACCTAAGATAGCTGGTTCCTTCATGTTTTGTTCTGTCTCAGAATAAAGGTGCTATGACTAGGGGTTAACCTCAAATTGAAAGCTAAAATGGTCCTTTAAAAAACACATGCCTCAAAATTATGTGCTCTGATCATTAATATTTAATGCAGAAACTCTATACAGCACTATACAAACCCAAAGTATTCATATTAGTACTTATAATCTCCCTGACAGAGCAGAGTGCTAGATAAAAGAACAAGCACGTGTGTTTTTTTTGTTTTGTTTTGTTTTTTTTTTAAATATTTATTTATTTTTTTAGTTGTAGGTGGACAGAATATCTTTATTTTATTTTTATGTGGTGCTGAGGATCGAACCCAGTGCCTCACGCGTGCTAGGCGAGCACGCTACCACTGCGCCATAACCCCAGCCCCCAAGCACGTGTTTTATAATTCTTCTAAAAAACATTTTATTGAATTGTAACTGACAATAAGAATGTGTGAGATTTAATGTATGCAACCTGATGAGTTTGTAAATAAATATATGCCTGTGAAACCACCACTACCATGTGCCATACACTCACCTACCATCTCCAAAAGTTTCCTCTTGCCTTAT
The DNA here is from genome assembly GCA_028644305.1 of Xerus rutilus. NCBI lineage: Eukaryota > Metazoa > Chordata > Mammalia > Rodentia > Sciuridae > Xerus > Xerus rutilus. The sequence goes on along the minus strand of CM053403.1, from coordinate 39,613,260 downwards.
TATTATTTGTGTATGTGTATGTAATAGGAACACTTAAGATCTACACTCTCACCACTTTTTGAAGTGTTCAGTGCAATGTGGTTAACTATGAGCACTATTTTGTAAGGTTTCTCTCTACGATTGTTCATCTTGCATAGCCAAAACTGTGCTCTTGGTTCAACACCTCCCTGTTTTCCTTTCCCTCCAGCCTCTGGAAATCACTCCACTCCATTTCTATGGATTTGGCAATTTTATATTCATCATATAAGTGATAGGCATACGGTATTTTTCTTCTGTGTCTGACTTGTTTCACTTAGTGTGATGTCCTCTTGGTTTATCCATGATGTCTCAAGAAACAAAATTTCTTTTTTTTTAAGTCGAATAATATTCCATTGTGTATTTATACCACATTTTTCTCAGTCCCATTCATCCATCAGTGGACATTTAGTTTCTTACCACATTTTGGCTATTTTGAAAAATCTGCAATGAGTGCAGGAGTGCAGATATCTCTTTATCATACTGATTTTAGTATCATCTGTATTTACATCTACAGCTCTGATTTGGAACAATCTTTGCATTCTTGGACTAAATTCTAATTCTTATTAAACATTTCAATTTTTTAAAAATTTTGGATACTGTCATAATTAAAGTCTACCATTCCTTTTTCTCTTGTACTTTTATTTTCCACTTGGAACGAAAATTATAGTAATTTTGTACAACCAAATGGAAAGTTTTCCTTGTGTTTTTTATTTTGTGACAGTTCTTTGAAGTTTGGAAGAACTCATTGATAAAACTCATGTGGTCTGTGACTTCATTTTATGAAGAGATAGGATGCATGCTAATCATCATTTGAATTCCCTTAGAAGGTTATGTTCTATTCAAGTTTTCAAATTTGTCCTGCACCAATTTTCATAGTTTATATAAAAATTTTCTAAAACCTTGAACATCTATCTCTAGATTTTTAAAATTTATTATAATTATTCATATTACTTAGCTATCTTACATTCACTGGTGCGCCTGTAGTTAATCATTTCTTTTTCATTCTGTATTTTATATATCTCTAAATGTTTCTAATTTTGTGTAGCAGTTACCTGACAATCGTCTACCTATGAATATTTTTAAAGAACCAGGTATTATTTGGTTAAACTGTTTTATTTTGTTTTATTATTTCCTAGTTCATTGATCTCTTCTTTATCTTCTTATTTGACTAGTTTTACTTAATTGATATGTCAGTGTTTTACTAACTTCTTGAAATGAATGGTTGCCTTCATCTTTCTCTTTTCCTTTTTCTCACTCTATGATTAATGTACTTAACACTATAAATCTTCCAGCAGAATTTTGCTGTCACACAAGTTTTGACATGTAGTGTTTTTATTGTTATGTAGTTCTAAGTATTTTTTCATTTGTCTTATAAGCTTTTCTTTCACAGAGGAATAGTAGTAGACTTTTTAGTTTCCAAATGTATTGGACTTTAAACAATTCCCTTCTTATCAATTTCATTTTCTTGTATGATCATCAAGAAGATGGGCCATTTTACTCTAAGATATTAAATTTACCTTTATTTCCGAGATATCCTAGTCACTATTCATGCAAATGTTTTCATCTCTCAATTTTTATTTCCTGGAGGAACTATCATAAATGTTGACAATGCTACTTTTATTCTGAAAATCTTTTATTTTTTTGCTTCTGTTTTCATTTCCATATTTTGATACCATCTCAGAAAATTACTGAACTTCATCTTCCAACCAATTATTTTTTGTTTCTACTTACTTTACTACACAATAGACATTAGGTACCTCCCAGATTCAGGCCTCAATGGGAACCAGTACAGGAACACTTTTCCATTTGGCTCTCAAATGTGGATAGAGAAGAGCTGCAGAAAATGCTACGTTCAGGGTCTGCTACATGTCAGTGTGCAATTTTCTACTCAGCTAGGCTGTATCTCCACCTGCAGCTGAGTGCCAACTAGCAGTGCTGGTTTCTGCATTTCATTTGCAATGGATAGGTAGGGATCTTCCCAGGAGAGGAAAAGACCTCCCATAAAAGCATTCTTCCCAGCAGATCTTCTATCCATGGCCCTCTTGGTTGTTAATTTCTCCTCAAAACAATACCTAAACAGCTTCTGTCTCTATGAAGGTTTCAAGTTGTCTCTATTTGGTATAAGACCCAACAATTCTCTTTGTGATTCTGTGGCATCCCTGGAATTGGGTATGCAAAAGAGATGACAAGCCACGTTTCTCATCATTTTTTCAGAAGCTGACCTAGATTTAACTTCTGTGAGTCTCCCTTTTTCTTAATTTATTTTTATCATTCTCCTCAAAAGAAATAAAAGATGTTTTTTTTAGATTTTTGTTCCTGTTTTGAAATTATTTGTATTTTTCTAAGATTTTTCCATGAAACAACAGTATTAAATAGTCTGAGGCTCAGATGCATTTAAGGTCATAAAGGATACTACATGCATCACTTGGTAATTTTTTAATTAATGTTTTAAATTAAATTTTAATTTTAATTAATGTTTTAAAATGCTATGGGTGTTTTGAAGTGAAGATGGTAAAGATTAGGATGAGGATGAAGCAAGAGAGGATACTTTTCAGGGATAACTTTACATATAAAACCTGTAAAAAGAAAATTTAACAGTACTTTGCCATTACTACTTTCATGAGATTGAACCAAAGTTGTTGCATGACCATGTCCTAATTCTAACTAACAGAATATATTCACGTGAATCATGTTTTTGTTCCTGCCATGAGCCAAGCACTGCAACATGTTTTTGTTTTTCACTTAGGAAAGTGATATTTTGTGCTTTCTGATTTTGTCTTTTCACATATTTTGTCCTGTCTGATTCTCCGGCTTCATAAAGTATAAAATGACTTACCCAAGGACACAAGTCCTGTTCCTGGATCTTAACACCCTTAGAAGATAGCTGTCATTTTCTGAGCAGCGTTAACCCCTAAAATAATTAGGAATACAAGTGAACCCCCCCCTCTTAATTTCAGTGCCCTGGTTCTGATTCCCAGTTGTCCATGGATCTCTTTTGAAAGCAACTTCCAAGAAAATGCAAGTTTCACAAAATTTGACATTCACAGTCCCATGAAACCTCACTTCTGTCACAGCCTCACAGTGTCTTCCTGGGTGACTGCCCAGCTAATTGAATTTGAGAGGATTTGTAATAGATAAAGGGTTATTTTGCCTGTCCTCCCAAAGGGTATTTAGATAATTATCAGCAACCTTTAGTGCCTTAACTCAAAAGAATGAATAATGTGGTAATTTCCAGTCCTGAGGCAAGGGTAGGGTCAAAATATTTTTGAATCATGGTGCATGGGAGTGGCAGGAATCGGGCTTGACTTGCACTGAATTACACTGTGTAGGCAGCTCTGCCCATGCTGCCCACACGACAGGTTAGCCTTCTCTCTGAATTGTCCACCCAAAGTCACAGGCATTTAGACATTCAAAAGACAATTTCAAAATATAAAAGTCATTGATTTTAGGATCATTGAAAAACATGAATATTGATACACAGATTATTTATGTACATATATTATTTAGGAGGCACACTAATATGAAATTTATTTTTTTTCAAAGGAGTCTTTTAAAGGCATATTAGTAACCTGATTTGCCCTCTACTGTACATTCACATTTCATGAAAAAACTAAGTTGACTGATAAGGTCAAAAAAAAGTCACAATTTTGAGTTTTGCTTATTTTCCAGTGAAGTTCTCATCAGGGTCTAAACTGTCCCACATGACCTAGACCCCAGCTCATCCCTTCTGTTCACTCAATTTGTGCCACAGTTGCTCCCTGCTCCTTGATCACACCAGTCATGTTTGGGCCTTTCTGCTCCCTCTGGCTGAAGCTCCCCACCACAGTTTTCTTTCAGAAACCTACCTTCCTTGATCACACCCTATACCATGACACCATGGCATCTACCTGCTGTCTCATCTATTTATTTTATATATCTTATCACCATCTGAGATAGACAGCATTTACTTATATATTTTGTCTTTCTCCGGTACAATGTAAATTCCATGAAAATAAGAACTTTATCTGGCTTGTTAAACCGATGTGTTAAGGAGAAAATGTCTGGGGACTCAACAGTAGTTTGTTAATGAATGAAACAATATAGAATTTATATACCACGCATGTCATGACAGGAATCATATCATCCTGGACTAATGATATATCAATGATAATGGAAAAATATTTATGAAAATGCCTTAAAATACACAACATTGTATATAAATAAACATTTTTTCTAGCTACTCATACTTTATGGTCTCTATTTCCCTTCCATTGTTAACTATTGGAGAACTGATTTTTAATTTAATATAATTTCATTTTATTTTTGTAATGCTGAATATCAAAGCCAGAGCTTCGTGCATCCTAGACAAGTACTCTGCTACTAAGCTATATCCCCAGCCCTGAGTACTGACTTTTAATCACTGAACCATGCTTATCTGACAACGTTCAGAGATTGGAAACATGTTGGATTAGGCCAAGTGACTGACATGGAGCTTCCAGATCTGTCTGAGATGGCAAAGATAAAAGAGACACTAAAGCAACTTCAAAGCCAGAAAAGAGTACAGAGAATCATCGTGATGAACACAGAAGGAATTCCTATCAAGAGTGTCATAGATAATCCCACCACTATACAGTGCGTCAAACTCATGCACAACTTCATCTTGAAGGCACAGAGCACTTTGAGAGAAATTGACCCCCAGAATGACTCACCTTCCTTTGAATTCACTTTGAGAAAAATGCAATTGTGGTTGCACCAGGTAAATACTATTTCCTGATTGTGATTCTGAATCCCACTGAATCCCACTGTCTTGGCTCTCTGTGTCATTTCTTAATTGAATGCCCACAGGAATGGGAGTGTTAATCATGTCAATCTACTGGTACATGGAAATCACCTTAGATCCCATGCAAACCAATCCAGTGTCCAAGGATGAATTGGCAGCTCTGCCCAGCCCCACCAAATAAATGTTCCTGCTGCTGCTCCAGTCATCCCAGCGTTCCCAGGAGGGTTCTCTTTCCTCACATCCAGGTTTTGGAAAAAGAGCTTGTGAGAAAAGCACACCCAGCTTCCTTCTGACCTTTAGTCCACTCCATTGCCCTTGGAAAAGGCTATTTAACTAAAAATAACTAAATGACTTTTAGAAGTACAATAAAATCAACAAATACCTAAGTACCTGTGGGCAAGTTTCTAGATGTTTCTTTATTTCTGTGCTATCAATGAAAAATGAATAATTGGTTCTGTGGTGAAATTACATGTTATCAAAGTCATTTTTAGAACCATATTATAAATCTGGGTAGCCAATGCCATTTTTAATTATACCCCATAAATTAGGCACAAGAAGCATCAGATTAATATATTTTTGCAATTAGATTAAATATTACTCCTTGCTTTTTTCTTTTCTTTGCCACTGTGGCAAGAAGTTCAACCACAATCATTACAGAAATTATTCTCCCTTTTTGTCAATAAGATTCTATGAAGATACCAGTAATAAAGTTCAGAAACAGCCTTTTCTATTCATTGATAGCTAAGGATGTGTTTTTATTACATATTGACATTTTTCCCTAGTAGAGGTAGCATGCAAAGAACATCAGAAGCTATAGGCAGCCTGACCCACCTCCATTTCCAAGCCTGTTCTTTTACTTTCCCCAGCTTAAGAGGAACTCTGAAGCTTCAACTTACCAGCCTCTATAAGTACTTGATTCAGCCATGTAAATTAGTCTGGGTGATGAGTTGAAAACAGAATCTCATTAGTATTGCTTTTCACCCCAGCTGTATCCCATTCTGCTTTCTGGAACAGCAGTGTGAGGCTGGAGGTACAGATGCCATTTGAAAAGCAAAAGTATAAAAGTCAACATGCTAAGATTGTCAGAATATAGAGACAGCAAGAACTTGCATGCTCGATGACATTATTGAATGTCTGAGACAATGCCAAGCACCTATGGACTAAATGTTATGTCAGAAAAATAAGCATCTATTTGCTTAAATTACTTTAAAATTCTGTCTTCTAGAAGAACACATCTCTAATTGAAATGCCAGCGTAGTTAAGGCAATCTTTGTCCAGCATGGTAACCTTGCTGCCTAGGGTCACATCTCACTAAATATGTCCTACAGTCATTTTCCATAGTTAGATCTGTCATTTTGGGCTATCATAATCAAGTGAATACAATTATCTGTTATCTTAGTTCATTTTGAATTTTATAACAAAGTATCACAGACTAGACAGTTTATAAACAATGGAAATGTGTTTCTCAGTCTTCTGGAGGCTTGGAAGTTCAAGATCAAGGCATTGACTTTCTGGTTCATAAACTATGCTTTCTAGTTATGGAAGGGATAGGGCAATTCTCAGTGGCCTCCTTCATACAGTTTATTTATGAGGGCTCTGCCTCTATGTCTCAATCAACTTTCAAAGGTCCTACCTCCTAATACCATCACATTAGTAGTTAGGTTTCAACTTATGGAATTCAGAGAGGCACAAGCATTTAACCACAGCACCTGTTATTCCTAGTAACCCTCCAAAAATTTGCTTTCTTCCCAATCTTAGAATGGTTCACCCTTTCCCAGAGTTGGTAGGTCCAGCCTTACCCTCCAAGCACTTTTTCCTTATTTGTTCTGGAAAAATCAAACATATTCATTGAAAAATGGTCTTTAGGCCTCTAAATCTGGTTCTCTTAAGGGTAGGATAGAAGAAGGAATGAAATAGAGAAACTAAATACTAATACAAGTTATATTTTTATATTAATGTTTCTGTTTACACTATTACAAATTATCCTTTCTGGGTGTTGATATTTAAATTATTCAAAAAATATTCAGTTCCAAGGTCAGTCTCAATTACTAATCACTCAACTGAATGATAAATACACTCAATTGAGTACTGGTTAAAATAACAAGGAACAAATTTCCATATTTCAAACTTTACTATAAAAGATAATCATAAATACAAGTAAATTTTAATTTGAAAATAGAATTTATCACTAGGATTAAAAGTCCCATTTTAGCTCCTGGTCAGCTACTTGAAATCTTCTTCAATGCAAAGTCTCTGTATTATGCTCATGTAACATAAAATTAGAAAATCTTTCTCTTTGTTCAGGAATAAGCAAATGTGTTTGCAGAAATAATGTTTATCATCTCATTTTTTCTGGCTAAAGAAATATGCTGTCATTACTTCATCTTACAAAAGTAAATCATTTAACTCCACTCCTTCCATCTGCAATTGCCCTATATCTCTGTTCCTCTTTGCATCAAATCTCTGAACTCCTGTGTGTGCTATCTCCACTTCTCCAGTCCCTCAGACATATTTTAATAAGATTTTCACTTCCTCAGCACAACCAAAGCAGATCTCATCATGATTCCAATGACCTCCTGTGTGCTAAATTCCACTGCCAGTTCTCACAGTTGATTACACCCTCCTTTATTCATTCTATGTATAACTTGGTAAGTTTCTCTTTGCCCATTCTCAATCTTATTTGCTGCTTCTGACAATCTCTTCTTAGCTATCAATGTGAAAGCGACCTGGGAACCCATCCCCACAATCCCCCATCTCTACCCTTCCATATCTAAACACATCCCTTGGTGATCTCACCCATTTCCCTGGCTTTAAACACCATCTTTATGCTAACAACTCTCAAATGCACAACTCAGCTCAGACCTTTCAGTTAATTTGCCAGCTCATATATCCATTTCACACCTGAAGTCTTCACTTGAGTATTAAATGGAAATCTCATATTTAACATATAGGAAAGTAAAACAATTTAAATTTCCATTTTCCCTAAAATTTAAAAATAGAGTTCATCAATTTATTTTCCAAGGATTAAATCTATGCGTACATATATATAATAATTCACTTTTTGCATCTAGGTAGTTTCTTCATTTATTGAATCTTTCAAAGATGAATACACAGTTTTTAGGGGTGATGCTACAGATTTTCTAAAATGACATTTCTAAATTCATTTCATAATGAATGAATTTAGATATTCCTAAATTAGTCAATAATGTTTCAGAAGCATTCACTAAGCTTGTTCTTCTTCCAATTCTGCTCTATTCTTCTCAATTCAAAGAAAAATACTCCAAGCTATGTGCCAAAAGGAAGAGTTATTCTAATTTCACACATTTTTATCTTGGAAAACAGCAATCCAACATAACTGCTCTTGTTAACAATGCTGGTCACTGCCTCCTTCCTTCTTAAGCTAATTAGGACATGAGTCCTTTTGGCACAGGTTTGTGAACAAATGATCATGTGATCAAAACCATTATTTTAACCAGTTCAGAATAGAAAGACAATATGAAAGCAGTAGATAAACAAGGTACTTCTGGAGATTTGAAAATTTTTTAACGAATTCTCAAAAACTAAGAATGTCCTAATATCACATCAAAGATTATGTCTATCCTAGGGTAAACTTGGTTTGACTTGGCATAATCTTAGAATTTCTTCAATTTACTCTACAGAATAGAATAGCAATAGTATGTATTATATTTTTATGTTCTTTAGGAATTATGCTAAGAATTCCCAATATTATTGAACCTTTAAATTACCAAATCAATTTTATTAATTTCTATTCATATAAGATGTAACTGCCCTGATCTATTGAGATTTAGTCTATAGACAATAAGAAAATCATTTGAAGATATGTCTGTGTTAATGGTGGGATAAATTTGAAAGAAATATTTAATTATATTTAAAGGTAATTGGAAATGAATTTGAACATTCTTGTTAAAATTTTGTTTCATATCGTCTATAATAAATAAAATCAATTCCAGAGGAAAAAATTGCAAGTTGTTAAACTATAAAAATTCTTCGTAAAAAAAAAACAATGATAACATAATAATTATAATTATAATAGCAGTTCATACTGAGCAAAATCACTGAACACAGTACTGTGCTAAATATATTACATATATCACATCATTCAGACTTCATGACAAAATTATAATGTAGATATTATCATTATAAACAGTTTACAAGTTTTGTAAAATTCATAGAGTTCAAATTACTTTCCAGAAGTCATGTAACTAGTGAAGGATGAGAACAGAATTCCAACTCAAACTTACTTTGACTTATTACCCTAAGTTAAATAGGCTTATCTACAAGGCATAAGAGACATAAGTGGAACAAATTACTTGAATTGGTTGTGGGGAGAAGGCACAGAGGAGATCAGTAATATGGGTTTCTGGTCCTAGGAACTAATTCTGGGACTGCTGTTGAAAAAGATTAAATAAATAAATAAATATATATATATATATAAAATATATATATATATGTATGTATGTATATGTACATGTATGTATATATATGCATGTACATATATTTGTATATACTTATATATATTTATTTATATATATTTTATATATGGGAGTGTGTGTGTGTGTGTGTATATATATATAGAGAGAGAGAGAGAGTAACCATAGAATCTGTGGCAAATTGAAGTAAAATACACTGGTGTTGCACCTGAGAAAGTCCAATAGGTGAGACAGGTAGCAAGGATCCACAGATGGCCAAGTGCTGTCTGCTATAGATCAGAAAACTCAGTAAGCCCTGGAGACACTGAAAATAAAAAAAAAAACAGAATATATGAAAAAGGAAGCACTTTACCCTAGATGGGTAAGAAACCAAATAATAAAATATCTTCAATGGGGAGATGGGTAGGCTTTAAAGTTTGTGGGTGTTTCCCCACACTTTTATTATATATAACCAGGAGAGAATGCAGTGAGAGATAAATTTCAGAAAAATCAGTCTAGGTAACAATTCAATTCTCAAATATTTATTAAGAATCTTCTGTGGTCCTGGAAAAGTGTCAGGTAGCAGAGATAGAGTGATAAATGCCTGTTGGAACGACAATGTCCAGAAGAACAAGGCCTAACTAAATCTTATCAAGATCCTTAATAATAAAATAAGATGAAGGCGGCAGCTTAGTTTACTTACAGCTTCCTGTCAATTTAGTCATCTTAGAAAGATGGGACTGAAGTATTTCAAAACTGAAAGTGAGCAACTGAATTTAATTTTTTTCAAACAGTTTGATTTTCTTAAGACTCAATAAAACTTATTTCAAAATTAAAGTAGCTTCAAGATGGGTTGGAAATCTTTCCCAGCTCTTTTCAATTCTCAGAGGTCCTCCAAAGTTGGTCAATTTTGTTTTGCCACAACTTAAAATACTGTAAGAAAATGTCAAAGAAAAAAACTGCCACAAATCAGTACAACAAAGACTTTATTCAAGACTACCACAACAGGAGAGAGATGGAACTTAACTCTGCTGAAAGAGAAGTGGGAGAGTTTTTAAGTGCTGGGATGAACTAGTGGGAAAGTACTGGAGAATATTTGGTGGAAGATTGGTTAATGTGACTAGGTCATCTGTGTTTGATGATTGACACTTACTGAAGTTGGTTCCTTCTGTAGCAGTGGTCCCTTTACCTTCTGAATATAGCCCTCCGTTGCTCTAATGTTCACTTTCTTAAAAAATATTTTTTCTGTCTTCTCCCCTCTCCTCTTCCCAAACAGGATTAGGGAGACAGTGTTATTTTTTCTTCCCCTAGTTAATTGCCCTTGAACACACTCACTACTGGAAGGAGATGCCTGCTGAGGATCTGGGAAGTGAATATCTCCCAAATTAACAAATGAATCCTAACATGCCTTGAGGGCACCCTGGAACCCCCTACTGAAATGTAACCCTTGAAGAGTTCCTTTAAAACCCCCTGTCCCTTCTGATCAAGAGAGTTGCAGCCTTTGGGACAAAAGTCCCCTGTGTTTCTCCTTTGCTAACAAAGCAATAAACTTTCTTTTTCCTTTTTCTCAAAACTGTGTCCTCATTTTAAAATTGGCAATGATTGGCATTGCAGACAGGGATGGAGCTTTCTTTTACATTACCTTCCACAGAAACAGGAAAAGAGGAATTCTACATTCTTGATTATATTTCAAATGTCTGGCTCCCAGGTCTTTGAGAAAAAAAAACAAAACAAAACTGTGTTGAATTGGCAGGAAGTTAAAAGATTTACATCCCAAAAGAGCAGGGTAATAATTAATAGTTGCAAGTTTCCTGGGTTAAGTGCTCTGAGAAAAGAAATCAGGGAACTACAGTTAGGAAGAAACCTGAGTAAGGTTTATACAGGCTGAGAAGAAAATTAAGGTCATTTAGGTCATAATTAACAGCTGATGACTCATTATTTTTTAGGAAACACTTGTGATCATGAAATAGTCTCATATTTGACCTGATTTAGTTAGCTGAAGTATTATTTTGGTGATTGATTGGAGGCTGCAGAAATTCCTACCTGTGGCTCTCTAGTGAACAACATATTAGAGATTCCCTTCAAAGTATTAATTCTGTGTGTCCTTTTTCTACATAACCAACAAACCACATATCAACATTTAGACACATATTTAAGTAATACCTGAACACATAATTTGCTGTCCAGGAAAGCTACCATCAAAGAAAAACTGTCTTTCACCTTAATATTTTGACGCTCAATTTTGTTATTATGCTTAGAAATATTGGTTCTAAATATTGGTTCTAAATAAGTAAAGAGATCTAAACTTAAGAAATTTAACTTCGGGCCTGGGGTTGTAGCTCTTCTGGGGTTGTAGTGGTAGAGCGCTTCCCTAGCATGTGTGAGACACTGGGTTCAATTCTCAGCACCATATATAAATAAATGAAATAAAGATCCATTGACAACTAAAAAAATACTTTTTTAAAAAATAGAAATTTAACTTTGGAAAATGAATCTTATTATGACATCTGTCCTAGAAATTGTCAAAAGACAGAGAGGCATATAAAGTGTGTGTGGAAGCAAGACAATAAAAATAGGTGACTGATTAATGTGGAAAATTCCTAGTTAAAGCTTAATTGATGTTTCTGATTGATATTGTCCCTAACCTAGTTAAAGGTTAGTTGGCAGTGACTGGTTGATAAGGCTTAATTTTCATTTTCTTAGGTAATCACTGTTCATTCTGAGTCCAGTTTTGGTTTGTTTATACTGGAATCCAAGTCTACCATTATATTGTCTTCTTGTAAAAATACAAGAGAACAAAAATTTGTGCAAATAATTTTGCAAAAAGCAAAACAAAACAATATGTAAAATATAATTTTATATGTTGGCAATCACTGGTTGATTTTGAAAGCATGCAACTTTAATAATGTAAATGTAAAGAAAGCTTATATGCAAAGAATCTTTGTTTCTCTGTCAAAATTAGAAGAAACCAGATGAGAATGAAAACTGGGTATCTAAGAGTTGTCTAAATTCATTCCTCTGTAGAGAAAGTGAAAATTGATGTGGCTTCTGCCTCCCTGTCATGCATTACAAACCTTTCAAGGTCCCCTGGTGAAAAGAATGTCTCTGTTCCTTCTATGCTGAATTTATTTGAAAATGGTTTATTAAAAAGAATTATAGAATTTATAATTCAGCTTATTTTATTGTTTATTTCACACTAAATGACCTTGCTTAGGGCAATGTGCAGTATCAATTGCTTAATATTATGCCTTTTCTTTTTTTTTAATTTTTAATATCAGAGGAGTATGTATGTGCATGCATGTTTAACTATTATTACCTCAGATTCTGGTGATCTCTACCCAGACATGCATCCAGAATTCCCATAATGTTTTAAGTTTCCTGCCAGCACCCAGTGTAGTAAGAAACAACTACTGCAGTAGGAGAGGACATAATGAGAACATTTAAACTATGGTCTTTTCCTTCCCAAGGGACCAAGTCACTTGTAAAATGTATGAACTCAACACACACACACACACACACACAAAGAGTTAGCCATTGGATACTCATTCCATACTTTATTCTCTACAATAAAGTTGTAAGACATTAATTTTTTAATTTTGTGTTTAGCAAATTAAGCATATTTTTTAGCAACATAACTGCTCTTGCCAATAAGAAAATTGGTTTTTTTATTTGTTTTAATTCGTTATACATGACAGTAGAATGCACTTTGATACATCACATATAATGGAGTATAATTTCTCATTCTTCTGACTATACATGATGTAGAATCACACCAGTGATATAGTTATATATGTACATAGGGTAATAATGTTGGATTTGTTCTACTATCTTTCCTACCTCCAGACGCCTTCCCTTTCACTACCTTCTACCTAATATAAAGTAACTCTATTCTTCCCTAGCCACCCCCCCCCACATTGTGAATTAGTAAGTGCATATCAGAAAGCAGTATGGAGATGCCTCAGAAAACTTGGAATGGAACCACCATTTGACCCAGCTATACTACTTCTCAGTTTATACCTAAAGAACTTAAAATAAGCATATTACAGTGATGCAGCCACATCAATGTTTATAGCAGCTCAATTCACAATAGCTAAACTATGGAACCAACCTAGGTGCCCCTCAACAGATGAATGGATTATATATATATATATATACACATACACACACACACACACACACACATGTATATACACATATATAGATATATAGATAAATATGATGGAATATTACTCAGCCTTAAAGAAAGAATTGTTTTTAAGTGTTATTTTAGATCATTGCCAAATCATATCATAAGAGAATAAATCAAAAACAGAAAATTGCTTAAAGAAGTGGAAGGACTGCATTCAAATTATGACCAGAATCTTTTTTTTTTCGTGTGGTGCTAAGGATTGAACGCAGGATCTTGTGCATGTGAGGCAAGTACTCTACCAACTGAGCTATAGCCCCAGTGCCATGATCAGAATCATTTTAAGATGCTAGCATTTTTGAGTTGTTTCATGCCCCTTTCACTACTTATAAAAGTGAAATTTTCACTATTGGCAAAGCATTTTATAATTTTCAATGTGATAAGAGCTCTTCTTAGCTTAGAGGAAAAATAACTCTAAGCATTTACAAAATGTAATGAAGAATCAAAAAAAGATTGTTTTAAAAAAATAAGAATTCCTTTATCTTATTTTTTTATTATAAGAAATACATTGAAGCTGGGCTCAGTGGCGCAAGCCTGTAATCCCAGCACTTAGGGAGAATGAGACAGGAAAATAGGGAGTTCAAAGCCAGCCTCAGCAATGGAGAGGCACTAAGCAACTCAGTAAGACTCTGTCTCTACACAAAACACAAAAGAGGGCTGGGGATGTGGCTCAGTGGTCAAGTTGCCAAATCAAAAAATCTCCAGTACCAAAAAAAAAAAAAAATTATCTAGAACTGAATGCTATTCTGTCACATGCGATTTTAAATACCTCTTTTCAATTATAGGGCATGCTAAACAAGACAAACACCTGTGAATGAGTTTTTGTTTGCTCTTTTTCCTTTAGTTTATTAATATTACATGTGCATAAGGCTTATTTTTTAAATAATATGTGCCGAGGCCTTGTCCAGACACCCTTAATTTCAAAAAGGATTTGGGTTGAGCACTGGCATCTTTTTTTCCTTAAAGGGCATCAACAATATTCTGACGCAGAGCCATGATTAGAAACGAATATGATAGATGAAATTTTTCAGTGGCAGAGATTCACCATTCAGCTGCTCTGGTGTGCTCCTATGAGATGTGTGTAGTTAGGATACAGTGCATAAGCTGAGACTAAAAAGGTAGATAGAGGCCAAACTGAGGCATGATGAATTACTTATGCACACACATACATACAAACAAACGTGTATGTATGTTAATAAAATGAGATCACATGATAATAACAAAAGGGTAAGAGGCAAATTGACAAAATGAAAACAAATTGTAGAATGGAAAATTACAGAATCATAGTTAAGTTTTTCCTCCTTATTGGTTTCTATTACAATTTTTACATCTTTTGTTAAAAAGGACACTTTCTTTTTAAAGAGGAAAGAGTCTGCTGGTGGGTAATAAGCCAACGTATTTACATCCTCAAATGACAGACAAATAATTAACTCATGTATGATATACATGACCCACACAAAAGAAGAACTAAAACCTTGCTAACTAGATATGATAATCAAATTTTAAAAATTAGTGTAAACTAAACATAATCTTAACAAATGGTCCAGCAATTGTGCTCCTTGCTATTTACTCAATAAATTGAAAATGTATGTTCACAAAAAAACCTGCATATAGATGTTCATAGCAGCTTTATTCATAATTGACAAAACTTGGACTCAACCAATTCTAGGAGAAATAAAATTGACATTGATTCAAAAGATAAAGTAGGACTTCATAGAGGTTGATTTATTCCTAGAATTAATGGAGCTCATGTCCATCCTACAGTGGGCTTGGGGGATTCCTAGTGGCATCCTGTTGTTATTTTCCCCAATTCAGCAAGCATAATTTTAATAGATATGCTCAGTAGCTGGCAGAATCCCTACACTGGTTCCCTGACCTGTGGAGTAAGTGCTATGATGGTGGAAAAAGTCACCTGGAACCCATAAGAACTGCTAGTAAACCAAAAGAGATTCTGAATTCCTAGAGGCATTGTCACCATTCAAGAATTGAAAATTGGAAGGGTGGTGATTGTTACCAGATCCCCATTCAACTAGCCTGTATGGCCTATGCAGAAGAAAGATGCATCTTGGAGGAAAAAAAATTAATGCAATAAATAATAATTATTATATTGGAGGATGAATTATTAATGTAATGATGAATTATTACAACCATGGTTGCTGTATCAGATGTGGTTTTATTTCTTGCATAAATTAGCTCATATCCTGATACCAAGTATGCAACTATTATCTGACAAAGTTCTTTTCATCCAGGCTAATTGAGAAGACCCATTAAAAGCAATATGGTTTCAGCTGGCAAGGCAAGCAATTCACCTTCACTGTCCCCCATCAGGGATATCTCAACTTTCTAGTCTTATGTTATGGTTTTATTTGCAGGAGATTTAATCACCTTTCCCTTCACAAAATATCACACTGGATAATGACATCAATGACATTTTGTTGATTGGGTTTTATGGCCAAACATCACCATTACTCTACACTTATAGGTAAGACATTCATATGTCAAAAAGTGGGAAATAAATATGACAAAAATCAGTCTTATACCTCAGTGAAATTTCCAGAAGTCCAGTGGTGTGTGACATGTCATTGAGATATCCTTCCTAAGGTAAAGGAGAAGTTGTTGCATCCGGCACCCCAAAAACCGAAAGTAGTCAACAATGACTAGGGAGGATCACTTTGGATTTTGGAGGCTGCTCATTTGGCTGTTATTCCTGCCTGTTTATTGCATAGTCCAAAAATTTGCAAATTTGGAGAGATACCCAAAGAAAAAGAAGGCTTTGCAACAGATCCAGGCTTCTGTCCAAGTTATTCTGTCACTTGGGCCATATGATCTAGTAGATCAATGGTGCTTGAAGTGTCAGTGACAAATAAGGATGCTGTCTAGAGCCTTTGGCAGGAAACTGTAGACAAATCACAGCACAGGTCCTTAAGATTTTGGAGGAAAGCTGTGCTATTTTATATAGACAAGTCCTTTCCTTTTGAGAAATAGCTCTTGGCCTGCTATCGGTCCTAGTAGAGACTTAATACTTAGCCATGGGCCATCAAATTACCCTGCAACCTGAACTTCTTATTATGAATTGAGCATTATCTGACACACCAAGTCATTAAGTTTGGAATGCACAGAAGTTTTTCATTATCACAATAAAGCAGTGTATAAGTGACAGCACCTCAAGAGACCCAGAAGGCACAAGTAAGTTACATGAAGAAGTAGCTCAAAAGCCCACTGTCTCAGTTCCTGCTACACTGCCTTCCATCCCCCAACCTGCACATATGGGCTCATGAAGAATTCTGCTGCTATTACTTAGAAGACAAAAAGACTTTTGTCCAGTTTACAGATGATTCAGCATCATATGTAGGTACTACCTGAAAGTGGACAGCATTAGCACCACAGACCCCTTTCTGGGACATCCTCAAAGGGCAGTGGAAAGTGAAATCCTTCCAGTGTGCATTCAGTAGCAAATCTGGTTGGTCCTCTTGCTTGGAAGGAGAAACAGTCAAATAAATATATAGTGATATGTGAGTTGTGACCAATGATTTGGCTGGTTGGTCAGGAACAAGTTTTTAAATGTATATGTGGATACACCTCAATATTTTGAATGGGGAAAAGTGTGAAGATATTGTGTCCCATGTGAATTCTTATCAAGAGTGAACTCACCAGAAAAACTTTAATTGTGAAGTGGATAGGATTACCTATTCGGTCAGTATCAGTCAGTCTGTCTAGCCACTCCTGTCATTACCCGATGTGTTTATGAGCAAAGATTCCATGGTGGGAGGGATGGAGGTTATGCACAGACTTCTACTCATCAAGTCACATCTGGCTATGGCTACTGCCAAGTGCCCAGTCTCCAGCATCAGAGACCAACACTGAGTGTCTGATATAACACCATTCCCTGGGCTGATCAGCCAGCTATCTAGTGGCATGTTGATTATACTGGACCACTTCCATTGGGGTGAGCAATTTATTCTTAATGAAATAGAGACTTACTGTGGGCTTAACTTCTCTGCATGCAGTGCTTCTACCAACACTGTCATCTGTGGACCTACACAATTATGTGGACTTATACTTATCCACCATCATGGTATTTCACACAGCATTGATTCTGACCAAGGAACTCACTTTACATCCAAAGTATGATAATGGGCTCATTCTCATGGAATGAACAGGTCTGACCATGATTCCCATCATCCAGAAGCCACTGATTTGTGTGTACGGCATATAACATTTTCATATTTATAGTTCTACCTATGTAGGAACAGCTTTCAGGGCTGGGGAAGATTTTGTAGAAGGCTTTATGTGCCCTGAAATGATATCTAATTCATGGTGATCTTTCTCCCATTGTCAGGATACAGAGGTCCAGAAAACAAGTAGTGAAAATGGGAGAGACACCACTCATAGTGACCTACTAACAAAATTTTTGCTTCTGCTTCCTACAAGTTTATATTTTCTTACTTTTAATGGAAAAATGCTTCTACCAGGAGCCATAATTAGCCAAAGACTACTGTCTAATCACTTTGGACTCTTCATGCCTCTTAATCAGAATGCAAAGAAGAGTTACTGTGCTGCAAGGCTGACTGGTCCTGACTACCAAGGGAAATTGAACTAAAACTCTACAATGCAGGCAAAGAGGAATATATCTAGAACACATCTCTTAGGACATCTCTTATTATTATGTCTGGTGATGAAAGTCGATGGAAAATTATGACAATCATTCCAGGTAGGAATATTGATCTTTAAAGATCAGGGTTGTCACCACACAAAGTAAAAAAACAAAACAAAACAAAAAAAAAACCACAATTACCTTGTGGAAGGCAAAGGAGTATAGATTGAATAGTGGGAAAAGACGGTTACAAAAGTCAGTATGATCATGGGACAAGTCATGAGCATTCCCTCCTTAATTTGTTATGCCTGTGTTATATGTGTGTGTAGAAAATATTTTCCCTTTCTTATTCATTTATCATGCAATGATATGCAAAGATTTTATATCACAATATTTAAGTATTATTAATTTTATGTTATAGTATCTAAGCTATTGGATATTAAAGAGAAGAATAATCATCATTCAAGAATTTTACCACCTCTTCTGGAGAAGAATCTAGTGTATTTTCAGATGAAAGCAGAAGAGCTATCACAGCTAACTCCACAGGTTGATGCAACGGATCTGTGAGGAATTGGTTTCAAACACTCCGCCCCAGGCTACCAAAATCTGCAGATGCTCAAGTCCCTTGGCATTTACATATAATCTATGCATTTCTTCCTATGCACTTTAAATAATTTATATATTATTTATGTATCAAATACAATGTAAGTGCTATGTAGAGCATTGTTATACTGTGTTATTCAGAAAATAATGACAAGAAAAATGTCTGTACATATTTAGTACTGAGGTAATTTTTCCTAATTTTTTTTTCATTCTGTTTTGGTTGAATCTATAGTTGTGGAACCTATGGTTACAGATGGTCAATTTTATTATGTTAATCATAATTATGATCTTTGGGTTGTCTTTGTTTAAAAATTAAGTATAAATTGAGGAGGTGCTTATGGGTATGAAGGTCACAAGGAGTGGGCCTCTGATGTAAAATTTCAGGCCTCAATTTGACTAGGCCAGAAATCTGGCTAAATTTTTTTTCTGGATGTTTCTTTGAGGGTATTTCTGGAAGAGATTAACATTTGAATGTGTAGACTGAATAAAGCAGATTGCCCTCCCCAATGTGGATGGGTATAATCAATCTGTTGAGAGCTTGAATCAAACCAAAAGGCCGAGGAAAGGAGAATTCAATCTGTCTGGCTGACTATTTGAACTGGGATGTCAGTCTTCTCCTGCCCTTGGGCTAGGACTTATATCACCAGCATAACTAGCTCTCAGGGCTTTGAATTTGGCCTAAAAATTATAGCATTAGCATTTCAGTACTGAGGCCTTCTGACTTGGACTAGAACTTACATCACAAATTTTTCTTGCTTAGGTCTTCACACCCAGACTGGAAATATACTGCCAGTGTCCTGGATCTCCATCTTGGAGATAGCAGCTCCATAATTTCATGAGCTTTGCTAATCAGCTTTTTATTGCTGTGACCAAAATACCTGACAAGAACAACTTGGAAATGTTTCTTTGGGGCTCACTGTTTCAGAGATCTCGGTGTATAGTTGATTGACTCCATTGCCCTGGGCCTGAGGTGAGACAGAACATCGTGATGGAAGAGCATGATGGAGGAAAGCTTCCCAGCTGTTGGTAGCCAAGAAGCAGAGAAAGAGAGGCGATGGGAGGAGGAGAGAAGACTTTGTTCAAGGTACCAGGGGTAAAATATAATCCCCAAGAACGCACCTCCAGTGACCTACCACCCAGTAGTACATTCAAGCTAATAATCCATCAAATTGATTAATCCACTGATGAAATTATAGCTCTCTTCATTGCCTAAAAGTCCTACTTCTGAGCTTTCCTGAACTGGGGATCATGGTTTCACAACATGAGGTTTTCAGGGACCACTTCTAGATCCAAAGTACAACATGAATAATTCTATAAGATAAATCCCTTTCTCTCTTCTCCTCCCTCCCCCTACCCACACACACACGACCCAAAAAAATATGTATACAAGAAGTGATCTACTTCCAACTATGCCCTGTGTGCCTAAATCCTGCCCCCTGCACCTCCACCCCCCAGAATCCATTCTGCTAAATGGATTAATCCACTGATGGAATAGGTGCCTCATGATCCAATCGCTTCCCCAAAACCCCACCTCTGGACATTGCTGTACTGGGAAACTAACCTTAAGTACATAAGTTTTGATATGACATTCCTTAAAATGTACAACATCTATAGTGAACTTTAACATAAACTGTGGACTTTGAATGGCAATGATGTATCAGAGTAGGTTCACTGGATTGTAGTATATGTACTATGGTACTGTGGGGTATTCATAGTGAGGAAAGAAGTTCATCTATGGGGCAAGGATGCAGCAGAACTCTGTGTACCTTCTCTTCAATTTTGTTGTGAAGTTGAAACTACTTTAGAAAATAAATTGTATTTTAAACAGTGAATGTTAGATTACCTGGAATTCTCAATGGAGATGGCCAGATTTTTTGAAGATCGTAATGTTCAAATTGCATATTTAATCATCAGTCACTTTGAAATGATAGAGTGATGAATAATAAAAGAAATAATGTGATACTAAATTACATCATTTAATATTGGACAATAATGAAACATATCTTCTAAATAAAGTTAAAGAGAGAATGGGAAATTGTAAACTTTTAAATCAATATTAAGGATACTGAACTCACGTTAGAGAAAATTAATATATATCTATCATTTAATAATGCTTAATCATGTAGACAATTAATTAAATTTTGGCTCTAGAAATTGGACAAAAAAGGGAGAGAACTTTTTTAAGTAAGGAAATATTCGGAACCACATATTTTAGTCATTTTAAACTCCTAGAAATTTCAATATTTTAGTGGATTCAGTTAGCTCTAAATGTTTTTAAGCATGTAGTGAATCCTCTGGAGCCCCTGCTTTGTAAAATAGTCTGTTAACATATTCATTGTCTTCCTAAGATAAGTTCTCTATAGCTAGTCCATTAGTCTGTCTTGTGATTTATTTCAAAGACAAAATGAATGTCTTCATTTTTCAGTCATGACTCTTTAATCCTTATTTTTAATCCAAATTTGAGAGCAATTACCATCTATTCAAATGTATTCTTTCTCTTTCCTAGATATTTTTCCTTCTTACAGTAAATCCTTCTTGACACCATTATTAGAAACAATTTATAAGTAATTATATTTGGACATATTCCTTTTTCTAAGCTCAGTTTTTTAAATAGTCTCTTAATAATCATCACTGAACTTTTTTAGACATAGAAAAACTTTGCTGATGTTACAGAGAGGGCTTGATTTTGACATTTTTTCTCTTTTACTGTATCTTTCTCCTACTCATGTATGTTGTCAAAGAATTTCACAAGGCAAATATACACATATCCCCACAACAGAAATAGAATTCCAGGTAGGTATGGTACGTGGCTGAAACAGAGGTTCATAACCCAAATCTGAGACAGGAGCCATCTGTATGATGGAGTGTTTATAACATGAGGCTCAGTAAATATTGAAAGTGTAAGAAACTGTGGTAGAGACAATTATCTGTGCCAAACATGTAAATAAACAGTTCTGCCTCCTGAGCCTTAACTTTACTAACAGTAAGATGAAAGCAAAAATATTTGCCTCCAGAATTGTGATGATTGATTTGGGAAAATTAAGTAAAAAATTATTGTTGATTATAAAATGCCCTTTATATATTGGATAGCATAAGAATTAATAGTTTCACAACCTCATAATTAATAGAGAAATTAGGCAAGTCAAGAAAGAGGAAGAAAAGGAAGGGGAAAACACTGGTTGTACATCTAAGACTTGAATGAAAGTGAGAGCTACGTAGGTTTTAAATTCTTTCATCACAAATTCTTTATTATGTATGAGTGTCTCTGTTATAGTGCCATAAAACATAAAAATAGTAAAGCCTGTGAAAACTGCAACGCAAAGAAAGAAGCCAAGGAAAGAATATGAATAATTTAATCAGATAAATTCAAGTTCATCCCCAGCTCATTTGCCTTTTATTCTTCATTTCAGTTAGTTACATGTCCATCGGTTATCACCAAGGTTGTGCATGCATCTTGAAATGTTCACAAAAGGTCCACGATACAGGGAGTCATAATTAGGTTATATATTATATTCAGAATCCCAGGGGAACTAATAGAGTCCAGAAATATTGATTAAGCAAGATGAAAAATTCTTATATAGTTTCAACTACAACAGTTTTAAAGACAAGTACAAGCTTCATTTGCCACAAAACTCACAAAAAGTAATTGATTGAAGAATATCTCTTTTATGCAAAATATACATTTTAGGATATAATTTGATTAATATTCTACTATATACTGACATTATTCCTTGATCATTTAATAAAAATATACTCTCATTGCCAGAATTTTATATCTTGTAATATTTATAATTGAGGTAACAATGACAAAAGACTTAAACTACAAATACTGTTGGTGAATTTCTTTTAAGCCATAACAATTTTCCAGAAGTAAACATATGTGACTAAAAATAGGTCAGTTTTGATAAACAGTAAAAATGTTGCAACATAATTGACAAGCTGCTAAGTGGTTTATAAGAGAACAATATAGTCAATGCTTATGAATCCAACCCACACAGTAGAAATAAGAAATTAAAACAGAACTATACTAAATCATCATTACTGCCTTGTATAATTCACAGCGCAACCTACAGCAGGCCCATGAGGGATAATTCAAAGCAGCATGGGCCTTACTTGAAGCTTCAAAGATGTTGATCATGAGTTTGGCTTCCCTTGACATGGGATGGCCAAGGGCATTGACCCATGCACACGTGTTGGTATTTACAATTGTTTCATGGACACTGGTCAGTCCTACAAGCAGTACACTCATATGGGGAGCACCAGATGAGTTCCAGCCACAGTTCTTTTATAAGCTTTAAAAGCCTCATGAAGACGCGAGGACCTCTTCCACGTATAACTTGGTCACATCAGGGCACATGCAGCAGCAGAAGCCTGTTTCCAGTATAATCCTTGGTATGGCTAAATTCCATTGTCCCTTTTTCAGCAGTCAAAAATCCATGATAAATTCTGTACAACACTGCAGTCAATAACAGCAGCACCAGACAGCATATTAATTCCTTTACCATAAATTTGTGAGTAATTACAACACTCTATGTATGGTTTTATCAAAATGATCATAGTATCCCTAAATATATATATTTTGTCTGGGTAAATACATTGCTGTACAAGATCTCTGACATGCAGATCATGCTCTAGGACTCAGGGATATAGAATAATAGATGTTTCTTGGCCACTAATAAAAGTGACAATTGTTTTCCTATCAAAAAATAACCATGAGAATTAGGAATTAATCTATAATCTCAAGTATCCTAAGTGCCTTAAATTTTTTTTTTTTATTTCTCAATTTATCTTATGGCAATTTTCTTCCCTCACATGCCAGATACACCAGATACAGTAGTGCTATTGCATTTGATAGGGATGTGTAAACAGACTTTCTTCTACTCAGACTGACTCCCTAGGGATTTTGTTGGTGTGTTGATGAATGCTGGTTGCTAGGTAGTAGAAACTGACACTGCAGCAGGCAACCAAGTGCTGTGGTGAAATTGCTGCTTAAATTCTGCTTATCGAAAAGATTCACAGTGCGATTAGCTTAGGTAGTTTACAGGGCATCATTAATTTGTACACATAGCAGAGAGGCTGCTCCAAATAGCAAAGGAGATGAGGGACGGAGTGTGGGGATCCACTACTAAAATCATGAACACTTTCTCAAGGCATCTCTACAATTCATGGAGACAAATGGCAAATACAGTTAGGACAGGGAGCTAAGACAGACGGAAACAACATATAAGACAAAGCACCTGATTAAACACTGCATGAAAATCTGATTAGTCCTTTGATTCAGAATTTTAAGGCTAGTCAAAAAAGCCTCCTGTGAACACCAGTGACCTTTGACATTTGCACAAAAATTAAATAAGTAAAAATAAAGGGACAAGGTAAAAGACAAGAGAGCTTTGGGTAATATTTGGCACTCTGTCTCTGAAAATGATGACAAATCCCGGGACAAAAAAAAAAAAAAAAAAAAAAGATTCTAGTACCAAGCAGCAATTCCTGACTAAACAATGCAAGCCTGGCTGGCAGTTACCTTTCTCTCATGTTTTGTGCCTTCCCCAAGTCATTAAGTAAGAGATCTGGCCTCAGCTTGAGCGTAACCAGTAATGACAACCTCTTTGCAGTTATCTGTGTACAAACAACCAAAGACATTCAGAACTCCAATACAGCACTTTTGAAGTAAATCAATTAATAACTTAAACTACTTAAAACAAATATTTTTTGTCAAAGAATAAGGAGGAAAAAATCAAGGAGAAATTCGCCCTCTTTGTCCCACAATCCATGCAGAACAGTCAACCAGTGTATGATTTCATATCAGGAGGATGGTTCGATGAAAGTACACATATCCTGAGCCATCCACAGTTCCCAAACTGCAACACTGCTTTCAGATGATAGAGACAAGATGGTCCATGCATATGAGCTGACCAGAGTCATTATTTTGTGCAATCGAAATAGGATCCCAGATATCTTCAGAATGATTTAGAGTCACAAGAAATGATGTTCCAGTGAAGTGGTTGGCATTTGGATGCACACTGTTTTAAATATATCTCCCTGAAATATGTTTATGGATTAGTATACTGGCCAATATCTGACACTAGCTGTCATTTTATTGCAAACAGAAATCAGGGCATTAATATGGAGAAGTAGTAGCACTACTTTAGATAATCTTTAAAGCCAGAATAAGATTTGTTAGCTACTCAAGTGGCATTTCTGAATTCAAATAGTAGTATCATGCAGGACTTATACTGTATTAATGGAACCTGAAGTAACTCTACATTTAATTATTTCCATTACGGGGTAAACAGTACTTGAGTTAATACAATTTAGCTGACTGATGCAGTTTGGTTTACAAGATAGATGGGATGGGAGATCGAGAGCGCCTCAGAGGACAAGGAGAGTTGTAGGGTGATGTTACTGGAGAGAGCCTCAGAGCATTGCCTGCCAAGCCCGCTATGTTGTTTAAGCTTCGAGATTTTTCATATCCTTTTATGAAAAAATGCACAGACGTCAGTTGAATTCAACCAGAAAATAGACAGAGACAAATAATACCATGCAGGGTAGTTAAACGTGCTATTTTTGAGCTCAAAGAATTTGTTACAAAGAATTCAATATTGAGACAATTTATAAATATAAAAAAATGAAATGCACTAAAGCTATCATTACCCCCCAAATTAAATCAGCTATCACAAATATTCTTCCCACATTATGGCTGGTATTGAGCTAATTTTGGCATATAGAACACCAGAACTCTTAGGAATTAGGCAAAGCAATTTAAGTAAGATATAGACTTCATGTTTTTAAATTTCAATGTCTTTCTGAACATAAAATAAATAAATGAGCTATTTTTCACTTTTCATTTTTATTACTTAGTAAGCTAATAAATTATGTTTAACTTGAAGTGGACAACTCTTTTTCCAGAATTTTTTTTCAGCTTTATAAGGTTAAAAGATGATTCTTAAATAATGGCATTCAATGTCATTATCCAAGTGGTAAAGAATGGAATGCCATGTCTCATCATTTGGATGAAAAATAAAAGTAAGTTAAAAAGGAAGTAAGAGAAATATAAATTGAGTCATAATTTTAGTGAAATAAATCTTTAGTTTGACCACACACTGTTTTCAGCTGACCTTTTCTCCTTTCCCTGCACCCATGAATTAAGAAAATTTTAATTTTAATTCACCTTTTCTTGCCATTTTCTTGTTTCTTAATCTTTTGCTGAGGATAGTCATGGACAAAACAGCCTTTCACAAACATTAGCCCAATGGCTTTCCTTACCTACTCAAGCAACCTCCATCAGGGTCACCTTTGGAGGGATTCATATACTATTTTTTATTGCAAAATACTAGAGAGAATTAAATGAGATGGGAGTTTCTAGTATAAAGTTAGAAGCAGGACAACTATTGAATAAAAACTATAGTCATATTACACAGTTTCAGAAATGGACATTCTTACAACTCTTTAGAAGAAATGTTATCAAGCAGGAAAATGAACTTCCTTTTGGGCAATCAAAGTTAATCAAGTCCATACAATTTTGGTGAATAACTTGTCTCCCTAAGGTGGTCTAGCACACACCTTGGGCTCTAATTAGCCCACAGTGTACTTGATGATCATGGGAGGAAAAAAAAATTGAGTCTTGCACTTATTCTTATGTTACTTGCAGCTATTTGTTTTTTTAATTGTTTTTCATAATTCCTCCAAGCAAAAGCCATTGCTATCCTTCCTCCTTTTGCTGGAATAGGAGAAGTGTCTTCTCTGATTAGTTGATGTCTGACAGTCCAAAACAGATACGGATACAGATTGCAATACAAGCTCTATGACAGACTAAAGGTGGATTGATTAGGAAAAGGAATATATGGACACACTCTTTTCACATACACACCTTAGTATCAGCAGACTAGATGTCTTCTTCGAGATTTTGTAAATGGAAATGTATATCCTCCATTAATTTTGTTAGTTTCTAGGATATAATTTCTGTTCATTAAAATTTATCTGCCATTGTTTTGTTAGCATTCTGTTATAAGACATTGGAGGTAATATATATATTCATTCTATACTGCTAGGTGATGTAATAGTTAATAAGAAGATGTCTTAAATAATTTTTTAAAACAGTAGGCAATTTATCCTTACATAGGTAGCTTCATGTGCCTGGAAGATTAGTCATTACTACTCTTCTGTAGAGTGACTAAAAATATAACTTTGAGAATTCTAGAGAAAATAATGTATCCTATGCAGTAGAAGTTGACTATGTAACTTAAAAATGTAAACTAGATTATAAACATTGGTTAGTGTTGATTAAAGGGAAACTGGTAAATATGCAAGGACAGAAAAGGCAGTTCAAACCTGAATATGTACACAAATAAACATGTACATATCATTGTAAAAATTTATAGCTTTGTCCCCAACAATCTCTAAGTTTCCTACAGGACCTCCAGAGACAAAGATCTGTTTGACAATTTTATATTACTCATACCAGGAATGTGCAAACCTTGATAGCCATTATAAGTGTTAGTTATTTTTCTAAGTTATAGTTTTA
Source organism: Xerus rutilus (assembly GCA_028644305.1). Lineage (NCBI taxonomy): Eukaryota > Metazoa > Chordata > Mammalia > Rodentia > Sciuridae > Xerus > Xerus rutilus. The sequence goes on along the minus strand of CM053403.1, from coordinate 39,586,149 downwards.
AACATAAATCATATTCTTTCAGTTTATAGAGTCTTTTATTTTTAATGTCTGTTACTTCAATATCCATTTTTCAAAGGTTTCCTGTCCAATATAGTAACAATCATTTAATTAGTAAAATTATATGTATTTTTTTCTACATGTTCATTTCTGATTAGAAAACTTGATAAAATTTTTGCTTAATCAAGCTTTTACTGGAATGAATAAAAATATAATTCATAAGAATAAACAATACTGAATCTATTTTGATCCAACATCCACATTCATGATATACATTTTATTCGGTTCTTAAGAACAAAGGCTTATTTGGACCAATTTTAAACTTCCCATATATGTACTATCCATGGGTAGTTTTAGTGTACCTAATATGCTTTCTTTTAAACTACTTTATAAATAAGAAATAGGTACTATGTATAAGGAAATTGTTTTTAAGAAAATCTTTAAATTTTCTTAAAACATATGCCTAACCATCTTCATATTTGTAGGTTAAAAAAAAGAATTCAATTGGAATTCAGTAAATTTTCATTTACTTATATAAGGGAGAAGTTTTAGAAATCTAAAATAAAATCAGTAGAGAGAACAACTTTAAAGGTACATGAAGGGATCCTATACCAAAAAATTTCTGAGTAGAAAAAAAAATGAATCTATAACCTACAATAAAGGAAAAAGAAGAAATGAATGAGTTCCTGGTAGATATGAAAGATAACACACTAAAATGTTTAAGTAAGTTACTAGAAGTGTTACTAGGTCTAGAAGAAAAGAAACATAGATATAAAAGAAATAAGCAAGAATGAAAAAGTTGATACAATAAGGAATGACAAAGCATAAAAAGCTCATGGATAAGTGTTAAATTCTCACTGATAAAGAGAATTTATGTTTGTGAAATTAGGTTGCATGTATAACTGTTCCATGCAAATTAAATATCTTATTAATTGCTTTGCTCATGAAACTTTTTGATTTTTACAGTAAAGCTTTATATTTACATAGAACCTTATAGTTTGCATAATTTGTCTTGACAGTTTAAAATTCAAAATATTATCTAAAGTGAAAATAAAATTCTGGTGAGGTCCTTAAACACATAATCTTGGTATGAACATGGCATGTAATACTTTATTGGATGATACACAAAAACATAGCTATATTTAATCACATATACATATGAATATGTACACAAATAAACATGTACATATACATATTAAGTTAAGATGTACACAGCACTTAGAAAAGTACTTTTAGTATAAGATGTCAGTATTATTGTCTTTATTTAATGTATGTACATATATGTTGCTCAAATACTATGGTAGGATATTATGTATCTTCAAAACTATTTTAAACATTTTGTAGCACTTATGTAAATGTACAATAGTAAACAAACAAACTCATTTAGATGATTGAAAGACATTTTGGTTTAAGGAATAGATACAAGCAAAGGAAGTAAATAGAATGGAGAAGAATTTAAAGTATTTGCAATCAAGAAACAAAAGAAGAGTCCTTTGTATCTCTTTTGAGCCTCAAAGATATAAAAGCAGAGGACAATATAAAATGATCAGAAGAAATAAAAGGGAAGTGTAACAGGAGTGATGAGATATTTAAGAGAAAGAGGGCATTACAACATAAACAGTGTACACTTCAAATGGTAAAAAATTAACAAAGAAAACCTGAAATGAATGACACAAAAGCAAATTATTTTAAAAATTCAGTTGCACTAAAATGAAAGTTTGAGTAGTTTTTCATTCGAATTTAGTCAATTTTCATAAGAAATCATTATAGATATTTTCTTGTTATATTATTTAAAAAGACACCTGCCCATCCACTTTTGTTCATTCAATAAATATTTATATTCTTCTGTGTGTCAGGCCTTGTTCAATGCCTATTAGAAATAGTGACTGATTTAAAATTATTTTCATTGGTCCTAAAGAAAAATTCTATATGCATATTTTAAAATATATAAGTGGCTTTTCAAGTGATTGAAATATAGATATGGCTAAGAATCTTGTACCTTCAAATCCTTGAGACATTTGGATAAACTATTGACAAAAATGGTCCAAGTATTGAATAATAGATTTAGAGTATATTCAGTACTTTAATTTGAGAAGAAAAATGTTATAATTGTTTTATAGTCATAAATTCCCTATCAAATATATTCATAGAGCCAATTAATGTGGTTCATTTGTCATAGTAAAAAAGATAACTTGTAAAGACTGTGGAATACATTATATTAAAATAATTAGATGAGTGATTTAATATTTACATACTACATTACAAATTCTCTCATAGACAAATGACAAACCAAAGAAAGGAAGAAAAAAAGGTGAAATGCCTTTCAGAGATGACAACCAAGTTGGTTATTATGATACATATTTCAAAATGTTTATAGTGAGAGAAGATGTGATAAAGGTAAAGAGCACCACATGCCATCTTTCCCAGAAAATGATGAAAGAGCATTTTACATCATTTCATTCTATTTCCAGAACTTACTTAATTGCTAAGTCACTTGTTAGGATCTGATTAAATGCATGCCTACCTTTCCTGATCCCTCCATCAGAAGCACACGTGTAATCACCTGTCGTCAGGAGGAAACATGTTTCCCCTCTTCTGTTTTTGTCTCTGGTACTAGAGCGTCTGATGGGGAGCCTTTCTGGGGGTGACAATGGCGGCTCACTTCCTGTACTGTCGTCACCTGATAACACTGGTTACAGCACCATGCCCATTGACAGACAGTAATGGATGAGGAAATGAGACAGTACAAAGAGTTTACACTGAATGCCCATAGTCCAGTCACTCAATATACAAAACACAATAATCACATCACAATAAGAAAAAGAATTTTCATCACTCATCACAAAAAAACTACATGGAGTAATGGAAAGATATTGAAAAGGAGAGACATGTTCTTTTGGAAATAGTGACCTATTTTTGGATTGTGTCTAAAAGAAATTGAGCTTTCACACAACTGGTATGGACTCAAAATAACTGGGATAATGAATTAGTACACAAATATGTTATGAGCTATCCATATGAATAGGAATGTTTTAAAATGGAGTCTAGTTAGGGGAAAACTCTTTAAATATTTGTTTTTGAAGTTCCTTAAGAGACATAACTTTTATCATTTTCTGAAAGTAATTTCCCCCCAAAATCCAAATAAAAATAATTCCAAAGCGCAAAACTTTATATTCAGGTACTCTATTTTGAAGTAGCAAAATATTTTTTTAGCATTGAGTGGAACAAGATAGACTGCTTCAAATGCCCTTGAAATAGCTATCTGTTTACTTCTGTATGCTTGCCAAAGACTTTCACATCCTATCAGCCTAGATACTAGCTTGTCATTGCAGTGCTTACCCAAAATGAGAGTGTGTCCTCTTTTCTCCATGCCCTTCTTAAGGGCTCTGCCTACTCTGAGAACTGTCTAATGAGAGCAGAAATACCATACTCCCCCTTTCATAAAGACATTCTAAACAATTTTCATATATATACTGAGAGAATTTGCATAGCAGTCTATTAAATGAACATAAGGACTATGAATAAAAATTTTAAAAGGCAATTAAGCTCCTGCTACATTGTTTATCTGTTTGCCTCATAAAAATTCGTGGAAGCTAAGGAGGGGCCTATAAAAATAACACCTGCTTTTTTATTTGTTTGCTTCATTCATTGGTGTTACTTCTAAATGATGCAAAATCATTCTGAGATCATCATAAGTCACTTTTGCTACAAGAAAAAGAAGGGTTCTGTCTAAATTACAGGGAATGCATAGACCTTAAATTTTCATAGTTGGATAAAAACTATCCAAACCATTGATCTACAAAACCTTCCACCTGCATCAGATAAAACAGACTAGAATTGATACTATCACCTTAGAGTCAATCAACTCTAGATTACCTATGGCAATAAAGGGGACAATAAATTATCCAAAATTCAATCCTGGAAGAAAGCAGATCTCAATGCATAGTGCATTAAAAAGGAAATACATGAAGAAATTCAACTTTCTCAGGTCATCTGTGCCCTGAAGAAGTATGTGTGATTATATATATGTCATCTCACATTACCAAAAGGGTTATATTTAGATACTCTACCTAATTTAATAACAACAAAAATTTAGTCAATCTTCAGAATATTACTAAGAAAGAACTTTGTTATTGAAAAGGTTATCTTCCATATCACCTCTTTGGTGTTTGGGCCTTTGATATGCAAGCATCCATTCCTCTTAATTAACTGCTTCTTGTGAGTTAGGTTGAGATGCAGAGCACCATGTGGCAGAGATAAAACTGAGACAAATACACCAAGCCAAACGATATGGAGATTCACGTTTTGAGAATGAAGGGATGAAAAATGGCCAGTATCGTACCATTACATCGTGCAGAGAAACAAAGAAACATTGGCACGGAAGCAACAAACAGGCAAAAGAAAATATTGGCACCATCAGCAAAGGGCATTCCCACTAAAGCAAGAAAACTCTATAGACCAGCTATGTAGACTTCTACTGGGGGTTCAATTAGAAAAGCTGCAGTCTAACTATCTATAGGCCTGACATAAACACACATTTTATGAAGGAATAGGACTGAAAACTGATGAACATTTGCAGAAAATGAGAAAGACTACCTTCTTCCTAAGGGACATACTGGTCTATAAAGTATTTGTTGACATGCATTTGAAATTGTGCCTTACCTGATCTGTTATGTTCCAGGAGTCGGTTGTCTTTGCCCAAACACGTGTCACTCTGTGTGCTATTGCAGGCCATATTTAACTCCGTCTTGCAAAATGTAGGTGAGCTTGCCTGAGGGGCAGGAGGAATGTGCTTCTTTCTTTTTCTCGGAAGTTTCTGCTTCGCCATTGCCAAGGAGTAGTACATTCCAAAATTGTTGACAATGACAGGCACTGGCATGGCTATTGTCAGCACTCCAGCCAGAGCACACAAGGCTCCCACTAGCATCCCTGACCATGTTTGGGGGTACATATCCCCATAGCCCAAGGTAGTCATGGTCACCACAGCCCACCAAAACCCAATGGGAATGTTTTTGAACTGCGTGTGCTCACTAGCTGAAGGGTCGTTAGGTTGAGCTCCCACTCTCTCAGCATAGTAGATCATGGTAGCAAATATCAAAACTCCTAGAGCCAGGAAGATTATCAGCAGCAAAAATTCATTAGTGCTAGCTCGAAGAGTGTGTCCAAGCACCCTCAGACCTACAAAATGGCGGGTGAGCTTGAAGATTCTCAGGATCCTCACAAACCTTACCACCCTGAGGAAGCCAAGGACATCTTTAGCAGCTTTGGATGACAGCCCACTGAGTCCCACCTCTAAGTAGAATGGTAGGATTGCTACAAAGTCAATGATATTCAAGAGATTTTTGATGAACTCAAGTTTATTGGGTGAAAAGACAATACGGACTAAAAATTCAAATGTAAACCATACTACACACACTCCTTCTACATACGTCAAGGCAGGATCCGTTTCAATTTCGTACTGTAGAACAACACTTGTGCCATTGATGACTGGTTCTGTCTTGTTTTTAACAATATTGAAAGCTTCATGTGTCTCCAGGCAAAAGGTTGTGATTGAAACCAAGATGAAGAATAAAGAAGCAAAAGCAATAAACTGCAGAAGAAAAAGAAACAGAAAAAAAAGTGATCTGAATCACAATATACTTTGATCCAAGTCTAAGAGCATTGATCACTGTAAATAAAAAGAAAAATCAGTATATCTGAGATTTCACTTAGATGCTACTCATGTAAAAGGAAAAATGTATAGGCAACATTAATTAAAGTGTACATGCAACGTTTCAAGTGTTTTCAGATTATATGGAATTTTCCTTTATGTTGGAAAATAATTTCTTGAAACATTTGCATAAGAAAATAAAACCTGTGAAGACAATAAAAATTACTCTAAACAAATTTTAAAGAACAGCAGGCTGAAAAAAGAAAGAAATGTAGACAATGGTTCCAGATATTGTTTGTGATCATACAACTTGCCGTATATTAGATCAAGTTTTATATTAATAAATATAAGGTGCATCATACACTGATGGAGATTTGGAAGCCAACCAAAATTTAACTGAATTTTTCTACTTATAAATAAAATTATCTGGATATTATGAGGAATAAACTTAAAAAATGTAGTATATGGTACCAATTAAATCGTATCAGTTTAAGGCGCAGACTTGTCCAATACAGCAAATCTAGGGAGGAGAAGTAAGAAAAAAAGACTGAAAGGAGAGAAACTGAACTAAGAAACAAATTAAAAGACATTTGTCTTCCTATACTGAAAAAGAACCTCAAAGTGTTAGAGTAACAAAGACGAAGTTTTTTAAAAATTCAAATTCTTTATTTCATGTCTTTAGTTAATAATATATTATTGGCCACATACCTACTCAGACAGACTAATAATAAGAGATCCCACTTATAGTTCTGACCATTACCAGGCACTATTTGAAATAAATTTATATGATTAGCTTGTGTTAATTCACAACACTATTATTAACCCATGTTACACTTGAGGAATATCAAGCCTGGAGAGTTTAAGTCACTTTTCCTAGGTTGTAAAACACAAAATGATAATCCTGAGAAACTAACCTGACAAGATTAGCTCCAGATTCTGTTCCTTTAATTTACCAAATTTTCAAATGTAGAATACAAATGTGTTGGAATTCATTTACTTAGGCTGAACTCACACACTTCTAATATTTAAGATCTTAAAATGTGATATAATGAAAAGCATTGCAGCAGTATTAGAAGCTTTCAAAATAACTGTCTGATTTCTAGTGCATTCTAATAATTCTCTCAGATTTAGCATGCTAAATGAACAACAGACCATTCCTTGACCATCTAAACAAATGAAGCCCTCAGGAGAATGAAAGTGCCTGTTAAGTGTAGAGAGGCCTTTATTGGGAAATAATAGAGTGTATCCAAAACCCAAAGTGGCCTCCTAGCATCTGCTCCTCAAGCAGGTCACTGAGAAGGGATGATCCAGGTTTTAAGAAGAGATGGAAACTATTTCCTTTCTCACCTGGTCGAGTTTCTGTATGTGAGAGCTATGTAAAAGGACTAAATGACCGGGACTGTGCTATCTGCCTTAAAGAACCACCCTAAATAATGGAACTGTTTCTGTGTAGTGTGCCAGTGGGTACATCAGGATTATGGAATCATCATATAACTGCCATTTTCATGGCTTTGACTTGCTTTTCCCATGAACATCTTCCAACTGTCTTTGTAGCATTATGATCCAGCCATTAGCTTTTCCAGATAAATTATGAGACACTAAGTTTTCACTCCATTTTCTCTTTGTGCAAATAAATTTACAGTTCTTTTTAAGTCAACTAGGTTGTGTAGGACTTAGTATCACTAAGATTAGCATATTAGAAAGTGACATCTTTTAGGGAAAGAATCAATTATCCTGGTTCATAAACTGCGTCTTAAACTACTCCTAATTTTACCTATAGAATTGAGAATTGTATTTATTTCTGATTCAACCCAAAGTCTTTTATTAGAATTCTGATGATATGAATCTATGGACCCTTCCCACTCACAGTCCCCAAAATTCTCCTTGGTCTTCAGTATTTCAGGCTTTTCATAACTTTTAGTGCAAATTCTATCTATGAGAGAGTTGGAGAGTATAAGACACCTAAATTGCAGTTTTATTTTATGTTTCTATTATACATTAGTCATTATTTTTTCCTACTTATTCTGTAGTTTCAAACTTTTCCTACATTCTTATGGTGAAATTGAGACTTCCCAAAGGTTTTCTCTTTCAAAATCAATATCGGAGTGCCTGCCCGTATCCATACAACGGAAATAATTTGATAGTACATATTGATACTTGGAAATATAAAACACTGGAACATTTTCTAATCAGAAATTTTTCTACCTTTATTCATTCAATATATGTTTATCAGGTGCCTATGCCATAAGCTTTTCAATTAACAGCAGCTGACAAGACGCAATCCCTTCTTTTTAGGAACTCACAGTGTACCAGGGACATAGGTATGAAATTCATTAATCAACACAAAAGTTATATAATTACAATTGTCATACATGTGATGAAGGGAAAATGTAGGATAATTCAAGTGTCTACAAATTGAAATTTGAAGCATTAATAGAAGTTACCCTGATGGAAAGGGAAGATTTGTACACCCCACAGTAGAAAATCTAAAAAAAAAAAACCTTTAAATCCTTGGATGTGATACCACAAGAGCCACAGATTTTTTCATATCTGCTTGTATTGCATAGACTGGGATGTATACATTGCAACCTAGCAAGGAGACTCTACTTTTTTAAAAGTTAATTCCTTTTTCTGAAGAAATTTTAATCTATCAGAATTATTACCTGGGTCTTAACATGAAGTTATAAGGTCAATTTAGGGAAGTTTAATTACTGGCATTTGGGATTTGTTGCACTTTAGATTTCACTTGTCTTAAATTATTGTACCAGCCACATTGTTTGGTAAGTGAAAATAAGAAGTAGCTATTTAAGTGGTTTTAAATTTAAAGCTTGATACAAATGTAAGAACATATATATGTATACTTTTTGAAAATATAGTTATCAGTTCAATATGAACTTTTATATCCTGATGTTTATATTCATTAAAGCAGTTATTACATTGTCAGGAGATCAACAGAATCTTAAGATACCACACTTTGTGATTAGGATATAAGTATCTTGATTCATGTTGTACTTGGAAATACTTTACATTTTGTACACTGGAAAAGGAAGGTACACTGGAAAAGATTAGATACATTAGAATATACCCAGAGAGTGTACACAAATGTGAATTCCTCACCCTCACATAAGATATCAGACCCTCTTGTGTGGAGAGAGGGAATCTGTTTTAACAAGTTTCCCAGGGTGTTGCTATGCATAGTAAAGTTTGAAAATAACTTCTAGTGTGCTTTTTCAGAAGATTGATAATGCAAGTTAACAAATATATTGGAACAGGTTTCCAATTATAAACAATTATAGCCTCTTAAGAGAATACTCCTGAAGTCTTCATAATAATAACTCTCTACTTCCTAAGAAATGTGATGTTTTGTGTATATGTTCACATGTTCATGTGTATTTTGTCCTATTTACAGTTTCCAGATAAATGCTTGTGAGTACAGTGCCTGAATAGCTTATAAATATATTCAATTCTAAAACATATAACTTTAGAAACCAAGAGTTATCTGTTTTTGTAAGTCATTTGATACTTGTCCTTATCAATATTTTTATTAGTATTATTTAAAGAACTACATTATGTGTTTTTATTTGTATCATTTTCTTAGCTATTTCTATAGCCCCAGATATCTACAGTTTTAAGTATTTGTAAGTCAGCTGGAGAGTGGTATCACTATAACAGAAGATTGTAAAGAAACAAACTTTGTTTTTTGAGGAAAAGACAACATCATCTCAGACGTAGATGATTGTTTTGATTAAATAAAAAACAGCTGGATATTCATTTTACTCTGTGTTAAAGCTAAGGATATCAGGCATGACCAGAATGAGAAGGTTGTAAGAAAGAAAAAAAGTATGCTTCATAATAATATGATAGGAATATGGAAGTTGGCCCCTATCAGCTTGAGAGCAGGAAATTGAGTAAGCAGTTAAGTCTGAAGAGAGGGAAGAGAGAAAGTTCATAATGTGAAGTCAAGCAAGTAAGCAATCCCTCTACAGATGCAGAATCCGAACCTTGGAGATTCGGTGGAGATACAAAATTTTAAGATAATGCTTTACGGTTATGCCTTTATCAAAAGCAGCTTGATGTTGATGATGCTTTAAGTAATGAAAGTATTGGACCAAAGGAGAAAAAAAGAAGAGAGAGGTCAACCATGAAAGGCAAGACACCCAAAGAGTTTTGAAAACATAGAAGAGAAATAAGAACGAAAGTCATCAGAAGAAATTTGACCACATGAGAATCCAGGGAGATTTCAAAAGAACACAGCCAGTGGAATGTATAGAAACTTAGTCTATTAGCAATTTAGTTTGCATATCAAATGAATGGGCAATCCTAGGAGCTTTGAAGACCTGGAATTAGCCAGAGACAAACATTTGGACTGTATTAGCACTGAACTTAATTCTAAATTCTTTTTTTTTTGGTACTGGGGATTGAACTCAGGGGCACTTGACCACTGAACCACATCCTCAGGCCTATTTTGTGTTTTATGTAGAGACAGGGTCTCACTGAGTTGCTTAGTGCCTCGCCATTGGTGAGGCTGGCTTTGAACTCGTGATTCTCCTGTCTCAGCCTCCCAAACTGCTGGAATTAGGGATGAGCCACTGCATCTGGTTTAATTCTAAATTCTTTGTATATAGAAAAGGGCTTCTTTGTTTCTAGCTCACTGAATGGAGCTGAGAAGGTAAATATGAGATTAGATTGAATTATCTTAAGAAAAATAGCCAGGCACAGTAGCACATGCCCATAATCCCAGCAGCCCGGGAGGCTGAGGCAAGACGATCATAAATTCAAAGCCAGACTTAACTTAGTGAAACCCTGTCTCAAGTTAAAACGTAAGGACTGGGGATGTGGCTCAGTGGTTAAGTGCTCCTGGGTTCAATCCCTGATATCAATAAATAAGTAAATTTTAAAAGAAAATAAATGGAGAAAGGAAGACTATTTCTCCTCACCTAACTGATAGATCATTAAGGACTGATTCAAGTTATATTTGATTTTTCATCTCCTGCTCCTGGAACAGTCATTACTATTTAGCATGGCCAGAAAAGTGAAGAGAAGGATGGAAGAATTAATGAAAAAATAAGTAAATGAGGAGGAAAATTAGGTAAAGCATATTTCAGTGGGCATTAAAATGATGTGAACTAAAAGGAAATTATAGAAATTAAATAATGAATATGAGTATGAATATTGAAGTAAAAATAACAAAATTTATGAAAGAAGGCTATTGAACTGGTCCATTGGTCCAAATTTGCCACTAGTAGCTTCCACTCTTTCTGTTCAAGTATACGTTATGGAGGAGTTGGGTAAGAATCAATTGCTATTTTTTTCTTCCTTTTCCACTAAGGTAATACCACCAACTCTTAAAAGCATTAAATGAAAATGAAATTAAGTGTGTTAAATAATTAGTATGTTAGAAAACAAAGTATGTCATATTGACGGAATGCACAAAAATGATGTATCGGGCAGGGGCATTTCAGAATGGAAATATTCTGTTAAGAAATTGGCTGAGAGTCCAACAAGTAAGGACTTTTCTCTATAAGCCCTGTATTCATGTTTAGCTGCAGAAACTGCCCAAAACACTTCCTACCATATCCCCCATTGGCATTCTGAGGAATAAGTCCTCAGAATCCATGGAGAATATTATATCAACTCACCACAATGCAAGTATTCAACTAGATTTCCAGGTATGGATAATAGGCAGAAAGAAAGTGGAAAAAAAATGGATCTATTTTTATTTTCTTTATTTTCTCTTTCTTGACAGCACTAAAGTAAATGAAACAGCTCTATAATCTACAAATGCTAGACTTTCTAAACCATATGACAAGTTGATTAAGTGTCCCTTTTCTGTGCTCCTGTAGACTAAGATCACAGACATTTTAGCAGTTACGCATTTTTGTTACTGATTCCATATGACCACAAGTTACACAAAGATAGGAACTTAAACATTTTATCCTCAGACCCAAGTACAGGAACTGACCAAAAGCAATGCTTAGTTCCTGTTGCACAATTAGTAAAGGAATATATTTTTATATACATTGATTGAGCATCCAAAATTTCCATTAGCCCCAACACAGAAAGTCTCCATGCTCCCTTTTGTTTGTGTATGTGTGTGTGTATGCTACTGGCTGGGCATTGAGCCAGGGACACTTTATCACTGAGATTTTTTGTTTATTCTTTTTAGTTATATATAACATTAAGATACATATTAACATAATCACAAAAGCATGAAATATAATTTGCTCTAATTCAGTCTCCAGTACTTCCCACTTCCTCTACTCTCCCTCCCCTTAGTCCCCTCTCTCTACTCTACGGATCTTTCTGTGATTTATTTATGGCTTTTTTTTAATTAGTATCTTGTGGGTATACTTGATGTTGGAATTCACTGTTCTATATTCATGTATGTATATATGAATGTTCTGCCAGATCCATTCCATTGTTCTTCCCCTTCCTCCTACTTCCTTCCTCCTCCTTCTCCTTCTTCTTCCTCAATCCCCTTTGTCTACTCTACTGACTTTTCACCTATTTTGATTAAATTCCCTCCCCCTCCCCCACCAATTTTTAACCTCTCCTCTCCCCTTATTTTGGATTAGCTTCTACATATCAGAAAATATTTAACCTTTAACTTTTGAGTACTGGCGTATTTCACTTAGCATGATAGTCTCCAGATCCATCCACTCACCAGCAAATGTCATAATTTCATTCTTCTTTATGGTTGAGTAATACTCCATTATGTGTATATATATATATATATGTATGTATACACACATATATATGTATGTATACCACATTTTCTTTATTCATTCATCTGTTGAAGGACACCTAGGTCGGCTCTATAGCTTAGCTATTGTGAATTGTGCTGCTATAAACATTGATGTGGCTGCATCATTGTAGTATACTGGTTTTAAATTGTTTGGATACATACTGAGGAATGGGATATTTTATGAGGAATTGCATACTGTTTTCTAGAGTGGTTACATTAATTTGCAGACCCACCAGCAATGTATAAATGTACCTTTTCCCCCACATCCTTGCCAACATTTATTATTACTGGTATTCTTTTTTTTTTTTTTTTTTATAAATAGACATACAGAGATTTATTGTGAGAATCATATGATTTTGAAGGCTGAGAAGTCTCACAGTTGGCCATCTGCATGCTTAAGAGCCTGGTATACTTCCTGTGTGAACCCAAAGGCCTGATCAGAAGGTGAACTGATGATGTAAGTCCTGTCCTGAGTTCAAAGGCCTGAGAGTCAGTAGTGTTGAAGGGTAGAAAAAGATGGACATTCCAGCTGTAGCAGAGAACAACTTTTTCATTCCTCTGCCTTTTTGTTCTTTTCAGATTCTCAGTGAATTCTATTATTCCCACCTGCATGAATGAGCTTGATCTTCTTGATCTTCTCTATTCAATCTACAGATCCATTAGAAATCAGTTAATAGAGATACTCAGAAATAATGTCTTACCAGATATCTGGTCATTCTGTAGCACAGTCAAGAGGACACACAGAGTTGACCATCCTAGCCACCAAAAATGTGCTCATGAGAAATATAAGGTTATAATAACTTTAATAATTACGAAACAATTTAAATGTCATAAAATTATATCTGAATCTAGCATATGATTTGCAAAAACATTCTAATTTGTCTAATGAGTTTGATGTCTCCAATGAGTCAATCCAAAATATCTTTTCATCACCTAGCAAAAACATCATCTATATTGAATATGTGAAAATAGAAATGTATGTTCTTGTTGGTATTCTTGATAATTACCATTCTGATTGGAGTGATATGAAATCTCAATGTAGTTTTGATTTGCATTTCCCTAATTGCTAGAGATGTTGAATATTTTTTCATATAGTTGTTGACCATTCTTATTTCTTCTTTTAAGAAGTGTCTATCCTCAATCTTTTTTAGACTGGATCTAGGTAAGTTTCTGAGTTCTCACTAAATTGCTAAGAATGGCCTGGAACTTGCAATCCTCTTGCCTCAGCACCCAGTTGACTGTACCACAACACAAGGCACAGAATCTGTCCTTGAAAAGTCACTTCATCATTCTATTAATTCATGATTGGAAACCTTGACCTATACTAAAAAACTTAAAGGGTTAAAAATGAAGAAAAATGGAACCCACTTTTATTTTGTTAATTAAAGTCAATGAGAATTTAATATTTGAAAATTAACATTATTGGGAAATTTTTAGAGAGTTAAATACATATTATTGAATTTTCATTTGCATAATTCCACATGAGATTCATCTATTTTTATTTTGTATTCCAAGGACATTGTACATTTTCCAGTTTGGAATGTCTCATTCCTATTATGTTCATACAGTTTTTCTTTCTCTCTCTCTCTCTCTCTCTCTCTCTCTCTCTCTCTGTGTGTGTGTGTGTGTGTGTGTGTGTGTGTGTGTGTGTGTGTTGCTAGGAATGAAAACCAGGTCCTTGCACATGCCAGATAAGTGCTCTTCCATTGAGCTACACCTTCTATACCCTGTTTTTCTTTCTTAAATAATGAAATAGAGAGATGAGAAGAAGAGCAAGGACTTCCAATACTGAAGTATCTGAAGCTAATGCAGCTCTGTGATCCCAAATTTCCACTTCTAGAAATTTACTATGATAAAATATTTATATAAAAACACAAGGACAGATGTAGAAGGATATACAATGAAGCATTATTTGTACTTTAGAAAATATAAATGTCTATGAATTGATGGTCTGTACATAATGTGGCATTAGAAAGAAGAGGTAGCTCAACCTGTATGGATATGGGATGATGTCCAAGGAATCATGTTAAGGATATTGCTGTGATATGCAAGGTCTAATCCTATGTCTTTCTTTATGCACAACTAAGGGAACAAATGGACAGAAACACTATATTCTTAGCAGTGCTTATTTGTGGGTGCAAGAATGGCACTGTATGAGTATTCTTAATGGGGAATCCCATCTGCGAAGTTAGAATTTTCTACAAAAATTTTAATTATGCATTATAAGTTAAATTTTAAAACAAAATTTTAAAAAACAACTGTGGATTAAATTTAGATTATTCTGAAAGATCATTAGGCTGCTTTTATTAGTCCATAGAAATTATACATTAGAAATTTTTCATTTTTCTTTCCTTCAATATCTTGAACTTAGCAGATGCTCTTAATTGTGTACATATTTGAGTCTCAGACACTAGCTTTGCCATAATTAACAGGAGTGTGGTTTTGTTCACAGAATTGTGGTCTCTACAGAAACAAAGAAACAAACAGAAAATCTCTTTCACCAGAAAGTGTATCCTCAAGGGCCCACCAAGCAGGGATAACTAGAAACCAGTGTTTACTTTTTCCATGTAGAGTTGACAGTTACTCAGGCTTCCTCTGAGGCTGGCAAAACCAAGTTTTCTTCATCCAAGGCTTATTACTTAAAAGTAGAGCCACAGATTTTACTGCCTTCGTGGCACTGAATTAGATCAAAGGAAACTGATCACTCTTCAGTGGAGTCAGCATGTATGTATAATTGCCAAGTTAAATCAATACAGAAGATAAGTCTTCAGCTATCTACACATAAACGTGTGTATATAACACATGCAATTTTTATATATATTTATAAAAAGTTTTTACATGTATGTGTATATATAATATGCACTTATAGCTTATTAATGCATTATTATATGCATTCACATATTATAGAGATAAATGTAGAAATTGATACAAAGTAATATAACATTCACTTCTCAAATTAAAACAATGCACCTAAATGTTACTTTTGACTGCTGACATTTATGTGACCCCTGATAAATATCTTTTACTCTATTTTTTAAAAATATTCTTATTCAACATAAATATATTAAAATCTTCCTATGTTTTTATTTCTAGGTCACAGACTGACTTAACTTACATTGTTATTGTTTAGAGTTAAAGTCTATCCACTCCTACCCAAGTGTAATTTTCTGGGATACAGGCAAGAGAAACTTGCATATATTATTAGTATCATCACAGTGAATTATGGCATACTAAATTAGGTAACTAGAATTAAAAGTCATCAATTATTAAAACACAGCACCATTTTACCTCCCTAAGTTTCATGGTGAAATTTAAAGTGTTTTTGTTACTAACATATTTCATGAAAATATTTTTATGATTGTTTTATTAAACTGAAGAAAAATCCCACCCTTCTCAGTCATAAGAACAATAGAAAAATATAGTAATTTCATGACATGAGCCAGAGTTGTAATTGCTAAATTATAATTATTTAAAACTCACTCCCTAATTTCTATCTTTTAAAATTTTAATGTAAAATTATTTTTAAACAATTTGTCTTGGGATGATACAATCCACTCCACCACTGTCTTGGGTTAGAAGGTCACATTATTATCCCCTACCTGCCATGAGTCCCAGGGTGTCTTTCTTGAGACTACAAATCACTTACCAAAATGAATTATTCAAGAACAACACTTTTACTTAATGGAAGGTCAGGGAAGCAAAGGGAGGGTAAAGTTTAGGGTAAAATTAGGGACTACTTTACAAGCACCTGTCAAAGAGATGCCCCTGATAAATTGTTTCTTTCAGCACTCTGGCACTGTGGCTTAAACACATCCTACACAGTGCCACAGACAAGTTTTCCTTACAGTACCACCTTTGCTAGTCCATGTCCCTGTACCACAGTGTCCAAAGTTTCAGTTTCAAACATTATTGTTCTCTTTTTTTTTTTACATCTGCTTGTTCAGTAACCCTTTCTATGAGTAAGATATTTCACCCAAGTAAACAGTCCTCCCCAGCCAGACTAAGCCACAGCTTTTACTTGTTAAGTTAGTGCTTTAGACATCCTCTTCCTAAGATCATGTTTTTTGTAGTGGACATTTGCTTCTTTTTGCCAGTCACCCTAAGTCAGGACCCATCCAGTCTACTCTGCTCTACTCCAGCATGCATCCTCTTCATATAAAAGGGTAAAAGACTCTAGAGTCTTTGCTACTCCTCTGCCTGAACATCTTGAGCACATTTATAAATACTTGTAAATTCTTCCTAGAGGCTAGAGACAAATTTGTTGTATACCATAAAAATAAACAAATAGTAAAGGTCCCGCCTGCTGAAACTATAATTTGGTTGCAAAAACCAAAAAACCTCTATGTAATAATTGGAGAGAATTGATTGGTTATGTGATTAGAGATCAAAAGGACAGGATTTAGTGTTGCTTGTATTGGCAATTTAAGTTAATCAACAGATACTACATTGCAATCTAGGGACTCATAGTGGACCTGAGATCTTTATTGGGGTCCATAAAGTCAAAGCTATCTTTGTAGTAATACTAAAATATTTTTTCCTTTTTTCTTCCATTGCCTCACAAGGTTACAAGGGAGTTTTTTCAAGTCTACACAACACATTGTGTTTCAACAGATTAAATATGAAGGCAGGTAAGATAGTCCATTCTTCCTCTGTTAAGCAGGCATGGAAAAGATTTGCAAAAATTTAAAACAATGCCACTTTATTTATTTTATTTTTTCTCTTTTCAGATTATTTTTATCTTTATAAACTTTGTTGTTTTTCACTGCAAATGTTGATCATATCACTGGATAATCTCCCAGTCGCAGAAAATATGTCTCTGAGTCCTTTTATGTATAGCTACTAGAACCAACTAATGACTCTATCTAAGATCATAATGTCTACAAGGTGATCTTAAACACTACATTATAAAATCAACCATTACTGTGTTAGTAATGTTTAAAATTACTAAGGAATATTCCATATCCACAGAAATATGGAATAAGCAGAAATATCTAACCCACTGCTTAAATTGGTTGAAATGTTTTGAGCTCATCCACATCCTTGAATCCAACTGCTATCAATGCATCTACAATAACCCAAACACCAATCTCCAGTTTATACTTATTTTTCATGCTTTATAATCATAATTTAATACACAAGCTCTTCAGTCTCAGCTAAGCGATAAGTGATATAAAGAAAATCAAAACAGGAACTTTCACATTTTATTATTAAAATTCCCAGAACTTCAAATCACATTGGTCTAATATATTGTTCCAATGAGTCCTTCTTATTCCATTGTGTATTTCTGTTATTTTGAACAATTTGTTAACAACATTTTCCTCAACACTTCCATCTGTTCAGACAACGAATCCTGTAGATTATTATCCTCTAAATATTTCTAGTACTTTTCTCCCTTCTCTCCATTCCCAGTGCCAATGATTTAAATTTCTTTATGTGGACCCTACCTACCTTTCCTACCATTAATACCAACATCCACATGATATACCAGACTTTCTAAGTCATATGCAGTTTCTTTCTGCAATACACTTCTTCCCTTTGTATGACAGGCAAAGAACTATATAGTATTCAAAATTCAACTCAGAAATTTCTTGGTCTTTGCAAAAAATCTCTGAGGCAAAATTAAGCACTTTCTTGTGAGTTTCTTACTCATATTTTTACTATAGCCCTTTCTTCATTTGTGTGTTTTATTTTCTGCTTGTTTCAATGGCAGTTTCTAATTTGTGTTTTATGTTAATGGTATTGAGCTAGGTGCTTAGTAAATATTAAGAAGCAATGGCAAAGACGGAGACCACCTGTAACACACAGTTTAACTCATTTTGGGTTCATTGATTCACAACCATCCACTCTCCCAAATGGATTTTTAAGAAGGCTCCTAAAACAGATGCAATAGAATGAGAGAAAAAAAAGCATACACTACAAACAAAAACATAATGTACTGAAAGTAAGGAATAGATTATTATATATGTGGAAGGAGCAGGCCAATATTGGAGAAGAGGCCTTCAAGGAGAAGGGATTAACAGTGTCAAATTACAGAGTCCAAGAAGATGAAAGTGTCTTTTGGGTAGATACATAGGCCATCCTTAGTTTTCTTTCTTAAAGTATTTTTGGTTAAGAAATAGCAGCGAATATAGATCTGAAAAGATTAACAAACTAATTGGTGCTGAGAAGTGTCTCACACACATGCACACACACACTACTGGATGCACAGAGTTTAAATTAGCTTCATCCATAGAAGTCATCACAAATCATTACAGCATTTTAACTTTTGTTCTGCTATAAAAATAAACAAAATGTATTAATTCTAGTAAACCTAAACAGCTACTCAGGTAATAACAGCACCAGATCATATTTTTGAAACTATAAAGGTAAGAGTTAGTGCGAATACTAATACCAAATATTTCTGGATGCTCTTACTGAAATTCTTTAAATCACAGACCTTTTCATCCTTAACCAATCAGCAGGCCACAGTAGCTATATGATTGGTTATTATTGCTTTTAACCAATCTACTTCAAAAATCTAACTGGGTATCTGTTTTCCTAAGAGGCTTCAGAAAAGTAAGATATTTAGGGATATACCATTGAGAGCTGTTCTGCAGGATAAATAAGTGAAAATAAACTAGTAATCATTTCAAGATGTTAGTAGTGACACTACCTTGAAATAAGAAAGGTGGCAACCTTAAAAAATAAGGTGTGTTTTTCTTGTAAAAATAACAATAACAATGCAACAGATAAAATTCAATGAGTGCTCCTGTCCTAAAAATTCATTTTCATCTGGTTAAATCTTACTAACCTATTGCATAGTACATTCTAGTATCCCAAGTGTCCCATCTCACAAGGAACCAAACTGAGGTTTATAGGCAAGGATCAAAACCCTCTGCTTTATAACATTATGTTTATTCTCTGAACTTGCATTTTTTTAGTGTTGCTTTTTTAAGACAGTGTCTCACTAAGTAACTGAGGCTAGCCTTAAACTCAAGACTTCTTCAGCCTCTCAAGTCACTGAGATTACAGACATGCACCACTGCACCAGGGTCTAAATATGTTTTTAATATTTATTTATTTATTTATTTATTTATCTGTTGGTAAAGATTGGACCTAGGGAAATTCTACCACTTAGCTATATCCTCACCCCTTTTTATTTTTTATTTGGAAATAAGGTCCCACTAAATTGCTGAGGCTGATCTCATACTTGAGACCCTCTTGTCTCAGCCTCCTGAGCAGCTGGAATTATAGCCATGTGACATCATGCCCAGCTGTGCCTTTTTTCCTTCTCTCTCTCTCTTTCTTTCACAAAAATTTTCAGCTCTATTGAACACAAAGACTTAGAACAGAAATACTAGAATGTTCCTACAAATAGTATTTTATTCACATACATATATGCTCATACATTACACATATGGAAAACTTTGATCATCAGTGATGCAAGAGCAATAAAGCCAAAAAGAATGAAATTCGTAGGCCTTTAGTCCTTGCTTGGCTTATGGATTTTGTTATGTGTAGTGCTTTTAAAATGGTATAATATCCAAATGCTGATTCTACATAAGCAAAGAAAACGAAGCAGATGGAGATCAGGCTAAACGAGTGGTGTGTTTGTTATTTGGACAAAACTATACATTTTGGAACTAAAGCATCTACAAAATTGTATAACTTGCATGAATGAACAAGTATGAGTTTGGTTCCTTTTTTCCTTTTATATATTTCTTTTTAAAGCTCTATTTTCTAGCTAGAGAAAGAAGTTGATATTTTCATGGATTATTTAGCTCATTTCAGAGCTTTCAGAGCAAGGTTTATAGGACTTGCCCTTGATATGGAGACAACAGAAGGAAAACTGTTGAATATTTAATAAAGCTAGAAAATACTACATTTAATATTCTCTTGAGCTTACACAGTGCTGACTGAGAAGGAAACCCAAAGTGTCTCTTTTACATATAGTCTCATAACAATGCAGTCAGTAAATCATTCTCTAAAATGACAGCTACAACTAGAATGGCTACATTCTAAAATCAAAATTTTTCTTTTAAAGTATGCTGACAGCTCTTAATTATTTTGGGGAAAGATGACTGTGAATTATGTTTTAGTGTTTCATTTATGTTCTTTTTTAAACATTATTTCTTCATTTTAAAACTTCAACAGTTTTGGCAACAGCTAGAATCTTATCTAGGCTTTGTTTTATTTCATTCTGCTTTGTCATTTTTGTTTTACTTTGGGTAAAAGACAAAATTTAGAAATCCTAAGAAAATTAATCATTAAGAATATTTAATAGTTATTATACATACAATGTGCTTTGTTGATTTTGGTTTTACAAATGTAAAAACTCCTTTAAATAGAGTAAGCTTTTTAAAAAGATTATAACTGAAGAAGGGACTCTCATATTTAAAATGGCCTTCTCAAAGGTTTCAGTCATTCACTGTATTTTTAAAATACCCTCCACAATTTTGTTTATTTTCTATTTTATAAATTTCTTTATAGACTGTGGAAGCATATGTAATTCAATTCAGTAAATATTTCTTGTTCAATTATTAGGTTAAAGATTCTCTGCTTTGAGATTTTGGAGAAACCAAGATGAGTTCCTGTGTAATCTATTAGGGGAACTAAATAAAGAAATGCCTCAAATAAAGGTAGAATGAAGTCCATTCAATAAGAGAAAAATGCTTGAAAGTTCCCCTCAGCCTGTTCCATTCACAGTTCTCCATATAAGGCACTTAGCTCTTGAGGTAATCATTTGCAACTCCATCACCAAATGCAAGGTATAGATACTATCTTTATGCTCATGCTATCAAAATTAGCAAGTGCTGAAGTTCCTTTCCATTAAGAGACTGATCAACTTCCAGGATACTCTGTTCTGATTTTTTTCCCCTCAATTCTCTAAGCAATATTTCTCAATTTCCTTTCCTGTGTTCCCTCCCTCAGCTGATCTCCAAATTCTAGAATAGCATAGAACTTGTGTCCAGACCCTCTTTCTGTCTAGGGAACTGCTACAGTCTGAGTATTAGAACTTACATCTAATGATTCTAAGTTTGAATCTCCAGCCTGACCTCCCTGAACTCTAGGCGGCTTCTTTGCTCAATTGCTTTATTGTCATTGTCTTGGAAATGAGATGTCAAGTAGGTTTACAAACATTTTTTAAATTATTGTCCCCTCATAAATTTGTCCTTCAGCCTCCCTATCTCAGTAAATAAAATCAGATACTCAAGCCAAAACAGAGAGGTTTTCTGCATGCCACCCTTTTCCTCCCTACGTTAGTGTCTAATTCATTAATTCACCTGAGTATATGTGACAATCATCTCTTTAGGCAATTGCTATAATCTCCTAATTAGTCTCTTCACTCTTATGTTTTTGGCAATTGTGGTGGTTATATATTAGTCTGTAAATATTCTCACAAAACTTAACCTAAAACAACAAATAATTTTTATCTTAGTTTTCATATCAGTCAGGATGGGTGGGTCTGGCTCAGGGCCTCTTCTGAAGTTACAATAAAGATTTTGGCCAGTTGCTTTAGTCATCTGAAGGCTGAACTGGGACCACAGGGTCTATTACCATTGTAGCTTGCTCACACTATTGACAGGAGACCTCAATTCTTTTTTCTTTTATTAATTTATTTAAATGCATTTGAAGTCATAGTACATATATAGAGCTCAATTTTTCCATTTCTCTGGTTGCAAACCAGATAGAGTCACACCATTTGTTTCATCATACATGCACCAAGGGTAGTGATGACCATCTCATTCAACCATCTTTACTACACCCATTCCCCTTTCCCTCCCCCCACCTTCCCCCTGCCCCATCCAGAGTTCCTCCATTTCTCCTCTGTTCCCCATTCCCACCCCCTTTATGAATCAGCATCCATTAATAAGAGAGAACATTCGGCATTTGGATTTTTGGGATTGGCTTATTTCACTTAGCCTAATGTTCTCCAATTCCATCCATTTACCTGTGAATGCCATAATTTTATTCTCTTTTATTGCTGGATAATATTCCATTGTGCATATGTACCACAGTTTCTTTATCCATTCATCTATTGAAGGGCATCTGGGTTGCTTCCACAGTTTTGCAATTGTGAATTGTGCTGCTATAAAAATTGAGGTGGCTGCTTTACTGTAGTGTGCTGTTTTTAAGTCTTTAGGGTATAGGCCAAGGAGTGGGATAGCGGATCAAAAGGTGGTTCCATTCCAAGTTTTTTAAGAAGTCTCCATACTGCTTTCCAGACTGGTTGCACCAGTTTGCAGTCCCACCAGCAATGTTTGAGTGTGCCTTTTTCACCGCATCCTTGCTACCACTTATTGTTGCTGGTATTTTGGATAGCTGCCATTCTGACTGGGGTGAAATGAAATCTGAGAGTAGTTTTGATTTGTATTTCTCTGATGGCTAGAGATGTTGAACATTTCTTCATATATTTGTTTATTGATTGTATATCATTTTCTGAGATGTTTCTATTTAGCTCTTTAGCCCATTTATTGATTGGGTTGTTTGTTTTTTTGCTGTTAAGATTTTTGAGTTCTTTATATATCCTGGAGATCAGTGCTCTATCTGATGTGTGTGTGGCAAAAATTTGCTCCCAGAATGTAGGCTCTCTGTTTACCTTATTGATAGTTTCTTTTGCTGAGAAGCTTTTTAGTTTAAGTCCATCCCATTTATTGATTCTTGCACTATAGGAATCTTGTTAAGGAATTTGGGGCCTAATCCAACATGCTGAAGATTTGGACCTACTTTCTCCTCAATTAGACGCAGGGTCTCTGGTCTAATTCCTAGATCTTTGATCCACTTTGAGTTGAGTTTTGTGCATGGCGAGAGACAGGGGTTTAGTTTCATTTTACTGCACATAGATTTCCAGTTTTCCCAGCACCATTTGTTGAAAAGGCTATCTTTTCTCCAATGTATGTTTTTGGCACCTTTGTCTAGTATGAGATAGCTGTATTTATGT
>CM053403.1:39538580-39562336 GCA_028644305.1 Xerus rutilus | reverse complement strand
TTGAGTTCTTCTTTTCCTATTCATATTCCTTGAATTTCTTTCATCTGTCTGATTGCTCTGGCTAGAGTTTCAAGGACTATATTGAATAAGAATGGTAAGAGAGGGCATCCCTGTCTTGTTCCAGTGTTTAGAGGGAATGCTTCCAATTTTTCTCCATTTAGGATGATGTTGGCCTTAGGCTTAGCATAGATTGCTTTAACAATGTTGAGGTATGTTCCTACTATCCCTAGTTTCTCTAGTGTTTTGAACATGAAAGGGTGCTGTATTTTGTCAAATGCTTTCTCTGCATCAGTTGATATAATCATGTGATTCTTATCTTTAAGTCTATTGATGTGATGGATTATGTTTATTGATTTCCATATGTTGAACTAACCTTGCTTCCCTGGAATGAACCCCACTTGATCATGGTGCACTATTTTTTTAATATGCTTTTGTATGTGATTTTCCAAAATTTTAGTAAGAATTTTTGCATCTATATTCATCAGGGATATTGGTCTGAAATTTTCCTTTTTTGACGTGTCTCTGTCTGTTTTTGGAATCAAGGTGATACTAGCCTCATAGAATGAGTTTGGAAGGGTTCCTTTCCTTTCTATTTCATGGAATAATTTGACGAGTATTGGAGTTAGTTCTTCTTTGTAGGTCTTGTAGAACTTGGCTGAGAATCCATCTGGTCCAGGGCTTTTCTTGGATGGAAGGCTCTTGATGGCCTCTTCTATTTCCTTGCATGTAATTGATCTGTTTAAGTCATGAATGTCCTCCTGGTTCAGTTTGAGTAGGTCATATGTGTCTAGGAATTTGTCAGTGTCCTCAGGGTTTTCTATTTTACTGGAATATAAGTTTTCAAAATAGTTCCTGATTATCCTCTGTATTTCAGCAAGGTTAGTCATGATATTTCCTTTTTCATCACAAATTTTGATAATTTGGGTTTATTCTCTTCTTCTTTTTGTTAGGGTGGCTAAGGTTTGTCAATTTTGTTTATTTTTTCAAAGAACCAGCTTTTTGTTTTATCAATTTTTTGAATTGTTTGTGTTTCAATTTCATTGATTTCAGCTCTGATTCTAATTATTTCCTGTATTCTACTTCTTTTGGTGCTACTTTGTTCTTCTTTTTCTAGGGCTTTGAGTTGTTGTGTCAAGTCATTGATTTGTTGACTTTTACATCTTTGAATATATGAGCTAGATGCAATGAACTTTCCTCTTAGCACTGCCTTCATAGTGTCCCAGAGATTTTGGTGTGTTGTATCAGAGTTCTCATTTACCTCCAAGAATTTTTCTATCTCTTCCCTGATGTCTTCTGTTACCCATGCATTGTTCAATAGCAAATTATTGAGTCTCCAGGTGTTGTAGTGGCTTCTTTTTTTTAAACTGTCATTAATTTCTAATTTCAGGTCATTATGCTCAGATAGAATGCTGGATAGTATCTCTATTTTTTTGTATTTACTAAGACTTGCTTTGTGGCATAGCAAATACACGTTTTTCTCAGCAACACGTGGATCCTTCTGAGGATACGAAGGATCCATGTGCTGCTGAGAAAAACATATTTGCTTGTTGAAGGATGGAATATTCTATACATATCCATTAAGTCTAGACTGTTGATTGTTCTATTAAGTCTTGTAGATTCTTTGTTTAGTTTTTGTTTGGAAGATCTATCCAGTAGTGAGAGAGTTGTGTTAAAGTCACCCAATACTATTGTGTTGGGATCTATTTGGTTCTTGAATTTGAGAGGGGTTTGTTTGATGAACATGGCTGTCCCATTGTTTGGGGCATAGATATTTAAGATTGTTATGTCTTGTTGATGTATGATTCCCTTAAGCAGTATGAAATGACCTTCTTTATCCCTTTTCACTAACTTTGGTTTGAAGTCCACTTTATCTGAAATGAGGATGGAAACTCCTGCTTGTTTACACAGTCCATATGAGTGATAAATGTTTTTCCATCCTTTTACCTTCAATTTGTGAGTGTCTCTTCCTATGAGATGAGTCTCTTGGAGGTAGCATATTGTTGAGTTAATCAAATCTGCCAATCTGTGTCTTTTAATTGCTGAGTTTAGGCCATTGACATTCAATGTTATTATGGAGACATGGATTGTATTTCCAGACATTCTGGTTTATTCTTAGTTTTTAACTTGACTGGGTTTCTCTTTTGATTGGCCTTTAGTGTAGCTCCTCCCTCTGTAGGTTTTCATTATTGTTTTTTATTTCCTCCTCGTGGAATATTTTACCAAGAATGTTCTGTAGTACCAGCTTTCTTTCTGTGAATTCTTTTAATTTTTGTTTATATTGGAAGGTTTATCTTTGGGTCATTCTCTTAATGAAAAGGTATCTGCTTCTTGCACCAAGCCATTTGGCAGTTCCCAAAACTTTTTTGTACTTGAGTGAAGGGGTAGCCTCCCAGATCACTCATCCCTTGGCCACTGTCCACTGTGCCAGGCTTAACATGGTCAGCACTGAGGCAGCTGCTGTGTCTCCACCTTGCTGTCCATAGTCACAGCAATGGTGAGGGGACCCCTGCAGCAGTTGTAGCTCCTCCACAGTGTGGTAGAAATAAGGCCTGTGGCAGTGGTGGGTCTACTCAGGGCTGTCTAGGGTTTACCCTCCATTTTCTCTACCAAATTTTTTTTGGGGGTGGGGGGTACTGGAGATTGAACTCAGGGACACTTGACCACTGAGTCACATCTCCAGTCCTATTTCATGTTTTATGTAGAGACAGGGTTGCTTAGTGCCTCGCTGTTGCTAAGGCTGGCTTTGAACTCGCGATTCTCCTGTCTCAGCCTCCCTAAGTGCTGGGATTACAGGCTTGCACCACCTTGCCCGGCTTCTCTACCAATTTTGTGTATAAATTTTGAATGCCCCAAACCTTACCTGCTCATAGTCTGTTACTAACTAGAGATCTTACCAATAACATAGACAGTTGATTAACACATTTTGTATCCTATGCCTTATATGAGGTGAAAACTACATGAGAACCAGGCAAGGTCACTGGACTGTAACATACAGTTTCCTGGAAAGCTGAACAGCTCACAGGGAGTATCATCACTTGGCATTTTAAGTGGATACTCACAACACCTGAGCTCACTACAATAGCAATAGAAGATGACTATGAACGTATTAGTACAGTATATACTACAGCTCATTTCATGCAGTTTTGATTTAACCCTGCATGTTTCTATTTGTTTACATTTTTGACAGCAAATGGTGCCAAGTATGGTCTGTGTTTATGTGCCTGGATTTTGATAAATTGTATCTTTTTATAATAGATTTGTGTATGTTTTATGAAAGTAAATGATACTTTGTGCATTATGGTATACTTAACTTTTTCATATTTTTTCAATGTTTTAGGCTACTTAGTGAGTTTTTTTCAAATTGTTGCAAATCTCAAAATATATCTACATGTAAGTGGATCTGCACAGTTTAAACCCATGATGTCCAAACAACAATTGTCTATTGTATTCTTGAAAAAAAGCTAAGAAAAAGGATTTTAAGGTAATATTTTAAAATAAGTCTTCCTTGGCCTAGAGTACAGGGCCTTTGCCCAAAATAATTCCAAGTCCACAGTGGCAGATGGTAAAGTATAATGATAGGGCCAAGCAAATGGATAAATTCACTTGAGGAATTATGAATTTATAAAGATATTAATGAAGAGAATAGCATCCAAAAGAAATCTAAGTGAAAAATACATTACCAAGAAGAATGGAGGAGATTCAGAAATTCTTAGGTAATTTACCATGAGGAGAAGAGGCCTAAATGGACAGACTATCAGAACAACCTTTGCTTCAAATGAGGAAAGTTTCAGAATAGGGCCATGAACTTAGCAGCAGCCAACAAAGTAAAGAATTAGCTCTTTTCAAGGAATGCTAAAAGGAGGCATCCCTAAGTAAAAGCAATCTCAGGAAATACTATGTTTCACAGAGGCAAGGAAGTGGAAAATGATAGGAAAATAAACTATAATCTGTATGTATTAGTCTGTTTAGAATGCCCTAACAGAAGATCACCATTTAACCAACAAAAAAACACAAAGTGGGCAGGGGGATCTGTGTTTTTACATTTCTGGAATGTGAAAGTCCAAGATCAATGTGCTGATAGTGTTGGTATCTGGCAAGGTTCCTCTTCCAGGTGTGTAGATAGCTACTTTCTCCCTGTGTGTTCCCATTTCCTTTTCTCTGTGTGTGCACTCCTGGAACCTCTCTCTTCTTATTGAACTGCAGTCCTGTTGGATCAGCGCCCTACCTTTGTGACCTCATTTAATCTTATCTCCATTCTTAAAAGCCCTTATCTCCGAATACAATCACAATGGAGTTAGGTTTTAACATTTAAATGTTTAATGTGACACAATTTAGTCTATAACACTGGATTATTTTAGTATAACATAGTTTGTGGGTTCCATGGGACCAAGAGAAAGAAGAGAAGAACATGATGTCCTAGACTGTTGTAATCATAGCAAATAGTTAGAAGAGACTATTAAGACGGTGGAGACATTGAGTAGGAGAAGTGGACCTGAAAGGGAAGGCAGAATCAGAATCAGAAGTGGAGTAATTGAGGAGCAGTGGGGTGTTGGCATAGAAGTAATGAACATTGGAGGCAACGCAATTTAATGGAGAAAACTCTGGGTTGATTATTATGAGAAATTGAACATGTGAAGTCATTAAATTTTCAACTTACATATTGGGTCTTGGAATTAATTGGTGCCAAATAATTGAGACTTCCCAGGGTAACTCCTTGCTTATCTGACCCTGGAAGGTCAATTTTCAGCACCAGGAATGAGAAGCAGGACTGCCAGGTGTGTGTTAGCAATGGGCTGAGAATAATGCGGAGAAGAGCTGAATAGGCAAAGCTTAGTAGAGAAGACAGAAGGTAGACTAATTTTGTGAACTAGACTACCTCAAGCACTGTATTCAATAAATAAATAATCATTGTCAAATTGGTAGTAAATAAAATGTTTCAGATCCTTGATTTTCTTATTATACATTTTATTAGCACAGCACGCACATGGACCAGAGACAGAATAAATTCTTTCATAATTTATGAAGAACATGTTTAGGCAGATGAGAAGAAGATGAGAAAAATGAGATTCAAAGGCAGGACTGGTCAAGTATGCCTACACATCCTTAGCTTGCCAATGTGTTAAATTTCAGAATCAATAATATCTTTTCTCAACAAATTATTCACGTCAATTTAGATGCATGTTAAACTTTACAACAAAAAATTAGATAATTTTCACTTTCTTGGTGTTACAAAACTGATTTGTTAACTATAAGTGACTAAAATGGGAATACAAAAAAATTTCATCTGGTTTGAAATTTTGATTTTGTTTCTAAAACCATACCAAATATCTGAATACTGAGAAACTGGAGTTGATAAATGGTTTGCATAATCTTTGTTAAATTCTGTTTTGAAACATCTTTCTTTGGCCCCTTTCTTCCTTTCTCCCTTCACTATACTGCTCTTAAGCTGCTGTAATATGAAGTCCATTACACTTGAAAAGATTCTAGTGCAAAAAGGTCACATTTTAGATAAATATCATCATCTCCCTACACTATCTTTTATCTTTCATGCTACAGGTCTATTTTATCAATGTGACTGTTTCAATAAGGCATTACAATTTTTCTTGAAATAATTTTAACTGTGCACTTCCTGGGAGAAAAGCCTGAGTATAGGAAATTCTCTTCATCAGGAAATGTGTCTAATAGTTATAGTGGGAAGATTGGACAAATATTTCTCCAAATCATAGGGATTTTACAGAGGATACAAAGATAACATTTCTGATTTTTTTTGTCATTGTCATTAGAAAATAAATTTAAGTAGCTTCTCACTGAGAAGCTTTGTTCTGCTACTGTCAACAATGGCAATGGTTTTCAATTATAAGAATGGATAGTAGACTTTGATGCCATCGCAGGGTGAGGGGTTGTACTCAAAGCTGAACTTCCCTGAGGTTTAGCATTATGTGTGTATGTGGGGTGCATATGTGTATGTGGTGTATCCATAAGGAGAACACAGATTTTACTAAAGTGATCAATAAAAAAATAAACAAGCCCCCTCAGAGATGGTAAGGTAATGCCTTGGTTTGAATGTGGCTCCTCCGCTCTGAAAAGATAGATGATAGATAGATAGATAGATAGATAGATAGATAGATAGATAGATAGATAGACAAACAGACATATTTACTTTCTCTTGCCATATGATGATGCTCTTTGCCAAGTTAGATCTCTGCCAGCAAGACACCATCATCAGATGTGATTCTTCAACCTTGGAACAGAACCACTAACCAAAATAAACCTCATTACTTAAAAAAAAAAAGTAGACTTTGAAATGGCAATAGAAACTGTACAGAAATGTTATTTCCTAGTTTATTTCTTGTGACAGGTTATGTTGCCTTTTAACTTCTAATTTAACTGATCAAATTTTTTTTATTTTAAAGCTTCATACTGGACTTTGTGAATTTAGCTACATTAAAGCATATCATTTTACTTTTAATTTAGGCAAAATTTTCTAATACACATTATGTGAAACATTAAATTGTTTATATATATAGATCTACTACATATATTTGATACACAACATCAAATCATATTATATAAATATTGATAAAACTTTTATAAAACTTACGTGACTGTGAGTATATGTCCCTAAAATAACATAGGCAATTGGTAGGTGAATTTCTTTATTAGTTCATCATTTATTAACTTTTATTTACTAACTTGATTTTCTTACGAGGTAGAATTAACATTCCAAAAACAGAAACTAAAAAATTACATGAGATTATCAGTCTTTGAAAAATTGGACTTCAAAGATGAAACAAGGCTAAACCACAGGAATTCAATGGATGCCTGGTGAGGACTGAAATAATCCAAAGGTTAATAATTATAATTATTGGTTCAGTTCTTTTCAAAAGACAGCTAACAGCAGTGAATATGTACTAATTCAGTATATTGATGTGCCTCAGGTAAAGACTCAGTTTTATCTCATCTTAACATCATTTTTGGCATTCATGAATATGCTATTTTTTTAATTTAAAGTTAAATTTTATCATTTTTATAAACAGTATAATATGTTTCATAATATACCTTTTAATAGTTTTTCTCTAAAATTTTAATTTTGAATTCTCCAAAGATAATACACAATGTGATCAGATTTTCCTTGACTTTTTTAAGAAAAATTACATTCATGATTTCAATTTGCTATGTATTATCAATTTTAAAACATAAAATATGCTATTAAATCCTTATATTGAAAGACACTTAAAATGTCAAATTTATGTCTATCAAAAGCATAATATTATTTTTCCTTTGTAGAAATAGAATAATTCAAGGACAATAAAATTTATGATAGTAATATTTTCTTTATAGTCTCATTTATCATTTTCTGATTTCCTCAACATTTATTCCATACTATTTTTATGGTTTACTAATGCTTACAGTGTCACAATAAAATTTATTCTGTTTTTTAATTTCTACAAATTTTATTATATCATTACTAATATATTCAAAATTTATATATTTCTACAAGAACTGAGCTATACAATATTCTCCTCGCATCACTGGAAACAATATTAAGTTTTTTGTTCAATAGAGCATATCACTTATAAATTTGGATTATATGTACCTCACAAACTATGACAAATTAAACAGTTTCCTAGGTAATTTAAACCTTTGGTTATAATTGTGTTCTGGTTGAAATAATTCATTTCCATATTAAAATGAAAGATTTAGATAGCAACAAAATAAGACAACTAAATTTCAATTAATTTTAGTGAGATGAATAGGAATTTAACTCCCAGAATGATATAGTTATATTACATGGACTGCCCTTAAGCCAGGTGTAATTTCTCCTGAAGTAATCATTCATCATATAATGAATAACATTTAGATAGTAATTATCTACTGCTGCAGGAAATCCTTGCAGCAAGTTCAGAAGTGGGCTTTGGGGAAGTCATGGTATCATGAGAGCTCTGATCTCGAGTGTGTTGATCAATTGACAGCAGAAGGACTACCAGGAGGTGGGTTCTAGTTGGAGGAAATAAATCATTATTGGATGCAATCTGGAGGGTTTATCTTCTCCCCAGCCTCCTTCTCTTTCTCCTTCTTCCTCCTGGCTGCCATGAGCTGAGAAGCTTTCTATAGCTATGCCCTTCCATCATGATGTTTGTGCCGGGAAGCCAGCCAACCTTGGACGATATTCTCTGAAACCAGGGTTCAGAATAAATCTTTCCTCCTCTAAGTGTTCTTGCTAGGCATTTTGGTCACAACTAAAACTATCTAATGCAAGGTCTAAAATGTCAAATGCTAGGGAATGCCTGGTGGTGCATAACAAAAGTGATAACTATTCTTTACAAAGTCACTATAACATTAAGATAAAATTCAAAGCAATGTCTTGAAGGGTTGGTACAATTGAAAGAAAGCCTATTTATCTTAGTTTTGATTTTGCTCTTATTTCAGCAGAAGATATTTTTAGTATATGTTCATAGACAGGAAGAAAGAAATCAGCAGAAAGGAAGAGTATAATATACAGAATAAACACACATCTGTGAAAACATCTTAAACGGAGTTAAAATTAAAGAACCATTGAAGCATGCCAAAGAACTAAAACACAGCTTCAATTTTATATAATCTAAAAGTCAAAACAATTTTCATCTCAGGTTTAGTATATTGTTTGCATTGAATAACTTCAATAGGCTGAGATTTCACTATCCAATATGCCTGTTGCAGAATAATTTCGGTGGACAAATCTCGGAAGTTCACAGATCTTAACTGAAGTTCTTCCTATCCCAGGATAACTGGGTTTCATTAACCAAATGCTTCTTTATTACCAAACACTTACAAAGAGGAAAGGAAGCCTTTTATTTAATATATCAAGGAAAAAAAAAAAAGCACAGCCTTCCATACCTTCAACCTCTGTTTAGAAGCCCTATGCTGTTCTAAGTTTATAAACCTTTAAAATAAAAGAAGTTTCAAGTCCATAAGGAGTTAATATCTTCTTCATGCTGTGGCTGAACTATCCACACCATTCTTATTCCAAGAAGACCAAGTAGAATAAGTTTGGGTCAAAGAGTTTATAAGGCCGTTAAGTCAAATTCAGCAGCCCCACCTGTGTACAATAACAACAATAATAATGATGATGATAAACAGGATAAAATAGACTCTTCTGCAACAAACTTCATGAAAAGTGGGAGATTTCTCCCTCTGGTTTCTTTACTTTTGCATAAAAAGAATTATTACCATATGAGTTAAATTAATAAAATATACTCCATGAATAAAAATATTGATGATTAAAAATATTCTGGCTAATTTTTTTGATCAGTGCAAGAAATATTTTGATAATATATTTTAGGCACTCTTTAAACTCAAAGTGAAGTATTAAAAACTGAAAAGACAGAGTCTTTCAAGAAGGATTAAACACATTGAGAGGAAAATTCCCACATATTCTAATATCTGCATTGCCATTTCATTTTGAATTTTGAGATATTCACAAACAGAACTTTGAAAAGTTCTGTACATATTCTCAAAAACAAGTACTAGAAAATGATATTCACATATGTTAATGCATAAATGATTCAATTTATATGCACCCTTTATGAGATTTATAGGACTTAACTTAAAGAAAATAACTTTATAAATTATAGACATATACTAAAACAGCATTTGTGGGAAATAATTGAAAAGTACCAATATTTTGAAAAACTATTTTTCAGACTAAGATGCTAAAATAGGAATACCCACACAGAGGCAAAAAAATACATATACATATATGTTTTAAAGTTAATAGTCCATTTTCTTAGCTATACATGTACTTTTCACATTAATGTTTATTGTTCTGAGTTCTTTATTTTCAACATTTTTTGTGGTTTTCCTGTACCTAATTATGTCTTCATGGTAAAATAGAAAGTAAATTTTACTGGGTTGGAGTTGAATTATATTTTTGTCATTTGCCATTTGTGTAACTCTGGGCAATTTACTTAGGCTATTTGTGTTCCACTTTAAGGGCAGAGATAATGGAACTCTTTTTATAGTTGCTATTTGATCCTGAGCATGACCTGATGTATGTAAAGGCATTGCATAATGCCAGGCAGGGTCTCTTCCAGCATAAAAGACACCTTGGTAGCCCTTAAAAAAAAAAAAACTACATTACAGTCCTATAAATTTTGAAGACATGTTCAATATTATGTTTCATCTCTCCTTTTTAAGCAGACCAGATTTATGAATAAAAGGATATCCTAAACATATCAGGATGCTTTTTTTACTATACCTTTTTATGTAAATGATTTAAAAGAAAACAACGCATATTTTAAATCTCTGATGGTTTGGTATAGAGCTCATACTTATTGAAAACTATGCTCTATCCCCTATGCATAATGTATATTTCTCAATTAGAAAACAATGAGCTATGCTTCCTAAGAAAACTGTACCCCAAGGAATAATACTGAGGAATAATGTCATTCTTCAAGGCCATCATCAGGTAGAACAATTAACCCTCCTCAGAAGTGCACTGGATAATAGAATGGAAGGTATAGGGAGTTTATTTATATAAATCTATCAGTATAAAATCTCAAATACAAGTTTTCTTCAATATAGAGTCAATTTGATAACATGTAACTCTATTGACATAGAATTTATATTCATTGGAGCATTATGTACAGCTCTCCGTGTTTCTGCTGCTACCTGTGTTGCCTTCCATTGTAGCTATTCAAAGCTGATAAACATCATTTCATCAAAGGGAAGAACCATGGATCTTGGCAGCTGTGAGCACTATGGTCAGACAATTGTGGTATCAACTTTGATTCAAGTAAGCAGGTTTTAAAAGATACTAACCACTGGTAAGTAAATCCAACATAGGTGATTAAAATTGATATTTAAAGAAATAAAGATATATAATGATGAAAGGAAAGGAATATTTTCCTCTAATTACAAGGAAAATGATACTTCAGAGATACATCTGCAACCCTTCCAGGAGACCTGTTACTTAAATTTGTGTTACAGATCCTTAATCTCTCTATATTGCTGAAGTCTTAAAAATAAAGAACATTTGGGAAACCAAAAGATCAGAAAATGTTAAAATATTCAAAATCAAAATCCAAAAGAAAGCCTCAAGTAAGTCCTATATAGAAAAGATTATTTATGATTAGCTTTTCAGGAACTTTTCTATAGAACTCAAAAATTTCCCTCTATCTTGCTGAGTGCCTGGGAATGATAACCTTAACTTGCAATTTTCTTTCTCTTGTCAGTTCAAATCAGAACTTTTGCTATTTCAGTAAAGGTTTTTGAACTACAGATCTTGAAAGGGCTTTGATCTGACATGATTTTAAGACACAAATCTGTCAAAATTGCCAAGTAAATACAACTTACAGACTATTATGGGATTTAGGATCTTTTGATAAGACTGTTTCCACTAAAGTGGGCAGAAGGGTGCCCATTCAAAAGAATAGAAATGCACCCTTTGTTACAAAGATGTCTATTTATGTCAAAGAAAAACAAGTATGATCTAAATTGCCAACAAACTGAATTGATAGATGTAGCTCTCATTCCTTGGCTTCCTAACTCTGCACAAGTTGTTTATCTGTTGTGACCTGATAGTCTATCATCATAAAAGAGTTACTGTCATTTATTGGCTTATATAGTCTAGGTATATAATATTCTTATGACTCTAAGCTCCTTTGAAACAAATGCTACCATACAGTAATAGCAATAATGCTGATAATGATTTATAACATTCAGCTATTTTAAAAACAAACTTAATTCTAACATGAGTTGTTCATTGGCTAAATTCTGCTGAAATAACTTTAAATTGTGAGAACTATGTGACAAATGCTTTCATAGTAAAAGCAAATTTCCATACCAATTTATTAGACCTTTTGGTAAGTTTGTGTATATTCTTATTTCTTTAGCTAAGTAAGGTTTTCTCTAAATTAAACATAAGGTAGAACTCAATAGAGGGGTATCAACATATTTAATAAAAATATTCTTTCTATAGTTGCAACATTACATTAGTTTCAGATAGATACAGATGATCTTATTTGGGGAGTTTTGTTTATTTCCTTACTTAAAATATTCTGCACATTAGAAAGACTGCACCTAAATTTAGGAGGCTGTGAATTATTCATATAAACTGTGCAATTAGGATATCTGTTTAGAGAGGAAAGACTATAAGATTCCAGAAATACAGAGATATATGATTTTTGAATGCTTTTATTGAATAAGCCATAGAAAAGATTTAAAATTCCACAGAGCATATAAATTTATGGTCTATTTGCAGTCCAGATAATTATGTTTAAAATATTACCATGTCTCAGTTTATAATCTTAACTCAATGAATCTAAATAAGGCTAGATATCTTTAACCTAATTAAAGTTGTTGTTTATATTGAAGTTATCTCTAAATATTTTGAACTAGTGAGCTTTCCCTATGTCAATTTCATATACAATAGCTCTTGATCATCAATTAATCATTCTTTTTATGGCTCCACATATTGTCTGTCTATTGAAATTATACACATTTTGAGATGAAAGATTGTCAAAAAGGAGTCATCAAAGAAAAACAGACTCATTTTAAAATGGTGGTTTGGCTTGAACATTATTTTAGGAACCTGTTTATACCACACACACATTCTGTTATAAAACAAGCCATAAGAAAATTAAACAGGAAATCAGCAAGCTGGGAAAGAAGGTCTAACCAAAGCTGCTTACAGACATCCTTTTGGTCATTTAGGTTAAGTTCTTATTGAAATTATGCAAAACTCATCAACTCCTGTTTCCAGGATAGAAATTACAAAGGAATGCCATAATCAGATGTGAGACCATTGCAGGGAAGAGGACAAGAAGAGGTCAGATTCTGTGTCCTTTAACTGAGATGCTCTAATACTCTAATCATTATGAATTTCTTACTATGATCAATTCTACTTTCCTCGCCCTTCTGGATATTTAGTATTATGTCAAGTTGCTTCAAGGCAAAAATTGAACTAACTCATATTTTTAGGCTGACTTAGAATTTGGTTTTGGTCTGTCACTGAAGTCCTGACCTCTTGGGCACTGTGTATAATTCAGAATCTAAACATGATCTTAGAGACCACATCTAAATTTAAAAAAAAAATTAAGCCTGGTTTAAGAACTGAACTTTGTTCAGCTCTTAATTATTTCATAAATCTTAAACACCCAACATGTTCCAAATGTTATCTAAGACAATGGGACTACAAAAATGTACATGGCATATTTCCTATGCTAGACCAAGGAGGCCTCTAAGTCAAGACTACAGTGGTGTAACAAGTGCTATGCTGGAAAAACACATTGTGCCTATGGAAACACACAGAAAGAGGCAGATCCACCCCAGTGGAGGACATGGGGGGGATGACTAGAATTAAAGTTCAGATTGGGTAAGGAGAAAAGCCTCTCCTGAATCAAGAAAGCAGAAATGGATGAATGTGTAAAACAGCAAATTCACAACATTATTAGATGAAAGTTTCTCTAGGGGGGTAGAGAACTATGAGTCCAGAACAATCTGACAAAGAGAAAATTGTCTAAGAATCTTAATATAAATCAATGGATTCTAAATTTTATCTCTAAAACAACTTTGGAGGTCTGTGCAGGAGAGTGATAGGATCTATACTTTAGAAGTGTTAAAATGTGAAATAGCTATATGTCATCATTTAAAAATTTTTAACCTTGTTTTACCCATATTTCCCAAATTACATTCCAGTAAGCCAATGTTTATTATTAGATTTTGCTCCAGTAAAGAGATATGATTTTTCTTATTGTTACTGTTTTAAAAGAAAACACTTCAGGATCTGAATAATCTCCTTAAACTGCTTGAAGAAAAGTTGGATGTCTTCAAGTATTAAATCCAAGGCAGCGGCATGAAAATCTTCTAATCTAATGACTAAAAAGTAATTAGGATATTTGTTAGACAAAAAATTGTAGAGTCAATCTTGAATCTGTTGGGGATGGGTGGGATGCAGGTGACAGTTATGGCTATATTATCTATATCTAAAATGTTAAGAGTTCTTGAACTAAATATTGAGCCTTCAGACTTGGTTGTTTACGAAATAAATGTAACCTAAGCTGTATTCATGCTCCAGATAAAAGGAATGATATGCCAATACTCAAGTTAACTCCTCAATAAGTGCATCTAGGAAGAAGCAGAGTGTAGGATCTTTTTTTCAGTATCTTTTTACAATGTCTCCTTTAGAATGGAGACATAATAAATTGATTAATTCCTATGTCAACTAACCTTAGCACAGATAATGTTTCTATTTAACCTTAGCAAATGACCTATTCTAACTGTAAAAACAGTGGTAAAATCTCCCAGTGATCAAAATGCCGGTCCAAAGAGCTTTCAGACCAAAATGAAACAAATCCATGTTGGTTTAAAAAGCACCTTCTCAGTTTTAGGATATATAATCTAAATGTTACACAGAGATGCACATCAGAGAGAACCCAGAGTAATCTTATGAAGGTCACATACATAGGTCTAATATATATTTAAACACTAAGACTTCCTACTAAAAATAGACTTAAGAATTTTGAAATATATAATCAATACCAAAATTTGGTTTTGAGCAATATTAGAGACTCTACATAGTCACCTATACAAATATATTACAAGTATTATTAGTTGCATCTTAATAATTAGTTGCATCATAATAAAATTTGGGAAGTTTTCATTTCTGGTGAAAAAATTTAAAAAATGTAATCTAGTCAATGGTGAACTGAATTATAAGAAATTTAGTGACATTTTCAGTAATAGGTTTCTAACATAAGTAAGTATATTTTGTTTTTGCAAGTGCTAGTTTTATTAGCATTTTCTAGGGAAAAATCAATTCCGGCATCATTACTTAAGTAAGAATGCAACCATTTATATATCTATATAGTAAATCACATGAAAATCAGTTTTCTAAAACTTAACAAACTCCTGTGTTTATGGGTCTGAATGACTCACACAATAATCACTTTCCATACATGGTCATTTCAGTCATATCCACTGCTGTCTGAGGAAAATTTAGGTTTTATTCCTAATGGGATATACCACAGCTCCTAGGAATGATAATTGAGGAATCAAGGTAAGGTTTCTGATGCAAATCACTCCTTGACACTACTCATTTGTTCTTTTATTATTTGGTCCATGATAACTTTGAAGGACAAAAATTTCCTATCTTCAAAAAGATTCCAAGATAACACCTTAATTTATAACTATGAATCTGTCAACTAAAAATAAACATGCTAATCATTAGAATCTTAGAAGGCAGGCTTAGGCAATTTAGGACCTATTCAATGGGTAATATTCTTTATTAGAATATCTAAGTAATGATAGGATGAGATCTCCAAAGCATATTATATGAAACAAAGATGCATATTAAGGGGCAAATTGATTCACTCCCACTTCCTCTAATATTTCTGACAGGAAAGGAGAAAGGAGAGTAGAATATTTAGGAGTAGAAACACATAGTATACATGCATCCTGAAAGGAGACTGGTGTTGATAAAAGACTAAATATCACATATTTGATCACCCTGAGTTATGCAAGTAAATCCCTAGTTAGAATTATTTTCACATTCCCCTTTCTACTGTATGTCTCACATTCTCTGGCTGTACTTTCTTGTCACTTATTTCCAAGCTCTGTGCTGTTACTCTTATACTTTTATTATTGTGTGAGCCTCTTTAACAAAATACGATACATTCAGCCTTTCCTAGGCACCTTGTTTATTATATTCACTAGGGAGACTGGATAAGAGCAATATACCATAAACTGTGAATAAGTGTAGTGAGGAAGTAGTCTGAATTAAGACTGGAGAATGCTGAGTGTGTTCCTTCAAGGTGTCCCAAGACCAGAGTGGTCCTGGGAGTCCAACCACCCTAGGAGGTATTGTATTATAACTCAAGTTCTCAGGAAACAACCACCTAAGGGAATTCAACTCACAACCTTGCTCTAACATATGGATTTGAATATTCAGTTCAATATTTTCATATAAATCCATCTTCTATAATGGTAATGACTTTCAAGAAAATGTGGTACTGGGGTAGAGAAAACAGGAGATGTTGAATCAGAACAGCTGTTGCCTTTGGTATGGTTTCTCTTTCATGTTATAACACTCAATACCTACAGAGAGGCTTGGGTGTGAAAACAGCCCTGTTCTAAGCTCTGCACATTTTTAGTCCTCAGGGTAACCCTACCAGCACATTCTTCTCTTTTCTTCATTTTGTAAATGAATAAAATGAAGCACTGAGACAGTAACACAGAGACAGTATATGCACACATAAACAGAAAACACATAGACTAGGAGTGGTGGAGCTGGGATTCTAATCCAATCTGCTTCTTAATTAAACAGAAAAGTGAATCTAGAAAGCAAAAGAATCAATTGATGGTATTGTGTGGATAATTTAAAAATACTTTATATCCCTGCTTCATTACGGTTTCAATGTTTTTCACTTAATATCATCTTTGAAGACCACCAACAAACTGATTTAGGTATAGTTAGAAAATACTTTAGTAAAGATAGTATAACATTTTCCTAAATTCTATATATACTTGATTTTAAGGTAAAGGAACAGATTTTTCAAAGGATATTTCTTTATATCAGTCACACGAGTAAGTGTTCAAACACAAAAGATTCCTATTTTACCTTGGGAAGTCTAGGTTAGATTAGGAGCTCAGAGAAAGTAGAATGTAGAATTGCTTGTTTGAACCTAGGTACCAGTAGACCTTGCCAAATGGTATATGAAATGTGGAGAAAAGTTTGTGGTGTAAATACAAGAATTTGGGAATATGCTAGGCCATTCTCCATTAAGAAATGTTAAACTTGAAGAAAGAGGAACTTTTAATCTTTTATGAGAATATATCTGCAAATGCCTTAGAGTTCCCCCAGAGAGTTTCCAATGCCCTTCCAGGCCTCCATTGCTGAATAGAAAAATTGTGCACTTCGGTTTTGTGGGGGGTTGGGAACCAAATGCAGGGCCTCATACATCCTAGATGGGTGCTCTACCACTGAGCTATGCCCCCAGCAGTGGAAAACTATGTAGCATTTTAATTTCAAAAAAAAAAATCATCTAATAAAAATCTAAAATTGAAAATGTTTAATAACATAATTTTATTGTAATTGGCACGCTTTTTCTAAGTGAACAAGTGAATGAATAATCTAGAGGGAAACCTTTTATTGATTTGTTTTAAAACATACCCATTTATACATGTATATGCTTTTGCACTGTTTGATTATCATAACTACCTGCAAGTTAAATCTTGTCACACAGTATAAATATAAATTGTCTCTACACAAGGCTGCAATTATATTATGCTAGAAGTAGAAATAAAACAAAAACTCAGTCACTGGATATCGAAAACTTAGCTGTTTGTAAGTATCCAAATGAGGACTAGGCATTTGCAGCTTTTTGAATCAGTTTCTCAACATAAAATAACAAAATAATCAAAAAGATAAATATTTTTTGGCATTTTGAGATAACGAAAAAAATGAGCATCTATCTTTGATAAACATTTGCAAACATTTCCTTCCTAAGTGCAGTTTTCTAGGGAAACAATGTGTTCCCCCACTCCTGTTTCCAGGGCTTCCCACAGTGCTTCAGCAGTAAGAACAGAAAGGAATGAATGAGATTCTGGGTCTGACAGTGACTGAGGAAGAAGGGGCCCAGGTCTGTGGCTGCACTGGTCCTTCAGTGAAGACTTTCTCCTATCAAGTGAATTTTACAGGAAATATTTTTTCTTTTTTTGAATTTCAAAATGTCTTTGTTTTTCCTACAGCTTTGTTCAATCTCATGATCAGTTCTGTTGGCAAAGAATCATTCTTCCAAAATAATAAGAATTTTATTGAATATATTTTTAATCACAAATGTACAAAAAGTAATCAAATTACTTGCTAAGAAAAAGCAGATGCACTGCTCAAATTTCTCCTTTCTTGGGAGCATTATACATTGAATAAGGACTGTTTTGTCTTGAATATATGAGAAAATGCGTGCAGTCACAATCATGCACACAGAACCCACATCTATGGTATTAATGTAAAAGAAATAAAGTCTCTAGAAAACTGTTCAATTCATCTCTTAATATAAACCAAATAGTCATACATAAAGAGAACAGAGAATTCAATCTAACACCAGAGGTTTTAACGTTTACAACAAAAACAACAAAGCTTTATTGAATGTGCATAATATCTCCATAATGGAAATGTTATACTGGGATATAATTATATCAAACGACACATAACAAACCTATTTTCAAGATCTAATTATCTTACCCGGATTAACTCAAAGGGAAATTCTACACTGAAGCCTTCCCTGGTCCCTTTAGCACAGAGTATTTCTCTTTACTACCCTCTAGCACTGTGCCAGTCATTTAATATGCAATCTCTCTACCACCACCCACATATACACATACATGCATGCATGTGTACACAGCACTGTGATGGGCCTATACTAAAATTTAATTCTTGGATAGTAGTTTGAGTATGTAAATGACTACCTTTTTTTGGGGGGGGTACTGGGGATTGAACTCAGGGGCACTCAACCACTGAACCACATCTCCACCCCTATTTAGTATTTTATGTAGAGACAGGGTCTCACTGAGTTGCTTAGCACCTCTCCATTGCTGAGGCTGGCTTTGAACTCATGATTCTCCTGTCTCAGCCTCCCTAAGTGCTGGGATTACAGGCTTGAGCCACCGCACCCATCTGTAAATGACTACCTTTTGACAGCATAACCCTCTGCACGTAGTGCAGAGCTAAGCACATATCAGAAGTTGCACTGATTAACTGATGGATTTAATTATTATTTTTTTTAATTTTATCATGGCAAATTCCCCTGGAAATAGCAATATCTGCTAGCACAGAACAAACTATGTGGTTTCCAGAATACTTTCTTATTTTCTGTAATTATATTCTATGGTTCCCTTAGAACTCCATCTAATGACTATATATACTCAGCATCCATCCTATTAAAAGTTTGTTTATTTTTAAAATCAAGTTTGGCCCAATAACCTCTCAACTCCCTGGAACAGTATTAAAAAACAAAACCTATCCTAGAGAAAATATGTACATATCAAAATGTTTTGATAATCAGTGTAATTTATCGTATTCGATTTCTAGGAAATTTAGATTTTGTTTATATCAATATGTTCCTATTAGAGTGAAGTAGGTGCACAATAGAACATTTCCTATTCTTAATTTTTTTTTCTTTCTTTCTTTCAACTGCTACTTTTTAATCATTCACTTTGACTTTAGAAGTCCCTTTGGCCAAAGTCTAGATTTATAGATACAATAAAGTATACTAACAAGACCTAGGGCTGATTTGGCCAACTTAAAAAAAACTTTTGTTATACTGATTTACAGTTCTTTCTTAACATAATAATTTAGTTGATGGTGGATAGTTTGCTAAATATTTTATCTACAAACAGCATAAAAATTTTATCAGCTCTCATAGAAAATGCTAGCAATAAAAATTTGTTTCGGTTAACAGAGTTATACGTATATAATAGTTTGAAAATATAAGAAGAATATAAAAACTTCTGTACCTCAGAAAGGAAAAGCACAAATGCTTCAGTGGACAGATACACAATTTGAACATCATGATGTATATTTGCGAAGCTTAGAAAGCAAACAAAACTTTAGTTAGTACATGTCTTCTGGTACAGCTGGTAACTAGAAGTCCGTGCTAACGTCAAAGCCAGTCTTATATGGGCCTTTCTGCTGGTTTCCATTCATACATGTGTCTTTCGAATGATTATTTATACAATTATGTATACAAGATGATCTCAGTTTCCTAGCTGAATGCATTTTCATAGACTCTCCTGAGAACCACCGATTATTTTTTTAAGCTAGAATGAGTTGTCTTCCTGATAAGTTTTTTTCAAAACATGCAAGAGTCACAATAATAGTTGTTTCTTGAAGAGTGTGAAGATCAATTAAAACACTGCTGACAACTTTGAAAAGTGCTATGTAAACAAAAGGTAGTACAATTTTGAGGAATAATAAGTTATCTCAATGTTTTAAATCCAGGAAATTAAAGAT
Source organism: Xerus rutilus (assembly GCA_028644305.1). Lineage (NCBI taxonomy): Eukaryota > Metazoa > Chordata > Mammalia > Rodentia > Sciuridae > Xerus > Xerus rutilus. The sequence goes on along the minus strand of CM053403.1, from coordinate 39,542,349 downwards.
ATTTTAGAAGGTATAGGAGTTATATATTTTTTAAAATCCATTAATTTTATTTAAAATGACAGTTTTTGCTGTTGTTGTTATTGTTGTGGTTTTGCAGTGCTTGACATCAAACTCAGGGCCTCGTGCTGCCAGGTAAGCACTCCACTACTGAGCCACATCGCCAGCCCTACTGAAAATTGTAGAATAACAATGGAAGGGAGATTCCTGTACCCACTCTTACAGTCACCACCAACACCAGCATTTTATAGTAAAAGGAAAGTATTCCTTACAGAATAACAACTAAAAAATACAACTAAAAATACAGTAATTAATAACACTCTTAACAAGCATGGAACAAGGATAGCAAGGATAGACTGCATTCTTCCTTTTTTTTTTTTTTTTTTTTTTGGTACCACAGACTGAACCCAGGGATGCTTTACCACTGAGCTACATCCCTAGCCATTTTTATTTTTTATCTTGAGACAGGGTCTCACTATGTTCTTTAAGGCCTTGTTAAATTGCTGAGAGGCTAGCTTTGAACTTGCGATCCTCCTGCCTCAGCCTCCCAGGCCAGCTAGACTGTATTATTTCCTAAGCACTACATTACATGCCAGATTTTTTTTTTTTTGTATTTGGGATTGAACCAGGGATGCTCTACCACTGAGAGAAATCCTAAGCCCCCTTATAATTTATTTTGAGACAGGGTCTAAGTTACTAAGGCTAGCCTTAAACTTGCAATCCTCCTGTCTCAACCTCCAAAGTTCCTGGGATTACAGATAGGCACTACCTTCCCTGGCAAGCCTGATCTTTTGGAAATTGGTCTTATACAATGATCTCATCTGAGTTTTACAATAAACCTTAAGGTGAAAATAATTTCACTTACTTCAAAAGTAGGACACAGTCTGTCTCAGGTGTGTGCAAATAATGTGCTCAAATTGAACAACACTTTACTAGAATGTTTATCCTTGTCTTCTCCTTTTTGCACCTCACCAAATCATGAACATTTATTTTTGTCATTGGTCAAAATTCTATTAGTATTTCTCTCATTTAATGAGAATTTAAACCTCCTAAAACGAGAAAGACAGACATATATAAAGATAGTACTTCCCCATGTGGAAGTGGATACCATCTGATATGTAGAAAGATGTCACTCTGTATGTAAGTACATAATTAAAGTTTATTGTGACAGCCACTGTGCAGTAGGACAGGTAAAATTGCTAACATCACAAATAAAAAAAATACATATACAATAAGCCACCTCAAAAGAAAATAATACTTGCAACTTTTTTGATCAGGATTAGTATCTTTAACACGTGAAGAACCCTGTTTAATGAAAAGCTATGTGATTTGTTAAAAAGTTAAGCCACAAATCAAAGATTATAAGAGAATAAACACAGAAGTCTATTATGTATAATGTAATGTTTACTTCATTAGCAATGAAATATGCAATTCAAAACAATAAGATATTTGCCATCAATCAAATGCATGTATGAACCATGTCTGGGTGATAAGATTCAGAGATGTTTGGTCTTCTGATAGGAGTATAAACTGGCAATATATTTCAGAAGATTAATTTAATAATATGAACCCAAAATCTTGAAAAGGTAAATTCTATTTGATCTAGGAATTCTTTTTTTTTTTTTTTGGTACTTTCTTAAAGATATTATTTATACATGATAAATGAGAACATATTCATATAAAACTTGTACACAAATGTTTGTAGAAGCCCTATTTAACATGTCCCAAAATTTAAAACAACCCATGTATATACCAGTAGATGAATAAATAAACAAAATGTGGTATATCCATTCAAGAAAATATTACTCAGTAATAAAAATAAATGATCTACTGCTACACTGAACAAAATGAGTAGATCTCAAAATAATCATACTGAAAGAAGCTGGATAAAAAATAATACATACTTTGTACTGTCATTTATAAAAAACTTCAGAAAATGCAAATTAACTCATAGTGACACAAGAGAGATCAGTAGCTGCCTAGGGAGAAGGCAGGAAGATAGAGCAAAAGAAGGAGTTCATAAAAAGGCATAAGGAAACCTTTAGGGGTACTGGATATGTTTATTATCCTGATTGTCTTCATAGTAAACTTATCAAACTGTGTAAGTTAGTTATATTCATGTATTTACACAGTATCTATTGCAGTAAATTTTCATTGATAAATAAATGTTCAGTAAAGGTGTTCTTCTCTCCAGATATTTGCATTTTTTAGCAACAATTTCAATGCCTTCATTTAAAGAAGTAACTAAATTCAGGCTGTGATGAAGTGTAAAATGATGCTTAAACTCGTTCCAGAGCTGGACTGCTGGGTTCAAACCCCAACTATGGGATTCTATGCTTTAGTTTCCTCATCTGAAAGGTACATAATAAATATTGATATAAATAAGCTATTATTATTCAAAATATATTTCTTTTTTTTTTTTGGTACTGGAGATTGAACTCAGGGGCACTCGACCACTGAGCCACATCCCCAGCCCTCTTTTGTGCTTTATGTAGAGACAGGGTCTCACTGAGTTGCTTAGTGCCTCGCTGTTGCTGAGGATGGCTTTGAACTCGCTATTCTCCTGTCTCAGCCTCCCTAAGTACTGGGATTACAGGTCAAAATATATTTCTTAAACATGTACTAGGTGCCTAATCCTGTGGCAGAAAACTAAAATTCTTCTAAAAAATCTGCCTACAGGATTGATCTTGGATATGTTGAAAAATTAAGCTATAAGAATGTTCACTGCAAAAATAAGAAAGTAACACAAATATCCATTAACAAAGAATAATTTAGGCAAATTCTGGTGTATTCATATATTGAACTACTTTGTTATCAATTAAAATGATATTCTCAAAAATATTTAATGATATTAATAAAATCTCAGGTTATAAAAGTATTGAGGATAATTTTATTTTGATTTATATAAAGTACATGTGTTTCATTTCTGCATCTAAAGATAAAGGTATCTCTAAAGAGAGATATAAATAAGTATATACAGAGAGAGATAACTAGAAGCCCTGCCCCATGGCCCGTGCCTGTAATCCCAGTAGCTCAGGAGGCTGAGGCAGGAGGATCGTGAGTTCAAAACTAGCCTCAGCAACTTAGCGAGGCCCTAAGAAACAATGAAAACTTTTAGCTAGATAAGATACATAAAAGGCTGAAGATGTGGCTCAGTGGTTGAGTGCTCCTGGGGTTAAATCTCTAGTACAAAAGAAAAAATGAAAAAAGAAAGAAAGAAAGAAATAGTCATAGAATAAAACAGAGAATATATTACAAAAGTAGATTAAAAATAGAGACATCTGTATAAAGTAATAGAAGTACATCAACAGCAATAGACTATATATTCATACATATATGAATTTATTTTTGTCATCATACACATTATATATACATATAAATTTGAAAATGCTTATCTATGGGCAGTGAGGATTAACTTTTTATTTGTGTGTAATTTTTAAATTTTCCAAAATAAATACGTAATACTTGGTAAAAAGAAGTTATTTTATATATATACACATATATACAAACACACACACACACACACACACACACAAAGGCCATCAAAATTTTGATAAAAACAGTATAATTCCTAGCCGGGCGTGGTGGCTCACGCTTGTAATCCCAGCACTTTGGGAGGCTGAGACAGGAGAATCGCGAGTTCAAAGCCAGCCTCAGCAATGGCAAGGCTGCTAAGCAACTCAGTGAGACCCTGTCTCTACATAAAACACAAAATAGGGCTGAGGATGTGGCTCAGGGGTCGAGTGCCTCTGAGTTCAATCCCTGGTACCAA
>CM053403.1:39416445-39538480 GCA_028644305.1 Xerus rutilus | reverse complement strand
CAGTATAATTCCTGTTCTCTGTTAGCTATTTTAATTCATAGCCGGAAAAAGAAATTATCTTTTTAATCATCTTCAACTACACTTTAATTTACTAATTGTATTCAATTAATTGATAACGTATTTGAAAATTTCCAGATTTACAATCACTTTGAGTGCATTTAACTGGTCAATGTGTCAAGAATATAGGTATTTAGTAGTTAATTTGATCTGATCACTAATGGTTCAAATTAAAGCTAAAAGAAAATAATAAATTAGAAGTCATTAAGATATTTATGATATTTAGTAGGCATTAAACTTTTCCTGTTTTCTAAAAATTTCCAAGTCTAAATTTCAAGAGGAGTATAGAGGTCTCAAATCAAAAAATCAAGTCTAATTTTTAAAACTGGGCTAAAACAACTGTTCTTTTACCTTAACAGATACATTTGAATAGTCATTTTGAATAGTCACTCTGATAATATGCACAAAATCTATGGCTTATGTAAGCATTATGGTGTGGTTATTATTATTATATTATTATTTAAAAACAAATCAGGAAATTGGCAACTAAAGGTAATTATCATATTTGTAAATCAGAATAAAATACTTAAATCCAACATTTTTTAAGCCTTTAGGCTTAAATGTCTTTAGGAATATTATTTTACTATAATAAATACATAGTTTTATACTTCTTCATGCTCTTCTTTCTTTTTTTATTTATTCTAATTAGTTATACATAATAGTAGAATGCATTTTGACACATTGTACACAAATGGAGCACAGCTTCTCATTCCTCTAGCCAGGGGAACAGTTATTCTACTAGTGTACATGGTGCAGTCACATTGGCAGTGTTGCTATTCTTTTTTATAGACTAGAAATGCACAGTACTATAAATAGGAAAAATTCATAAATAGCAAGATAAATAAAATAAAATTACATCTACTAAAACTCAATGAATAAATATATTCATTTTTATTCTCTTCATTCTCTATTCTTAAACAAAACGAGTATGTGTAAGCACTGATGTTCCTACATTGAATTCATCCATTTGATTAGACCCTTCTGCTTAATTTTTGATTTGAGAGCTCCACACTCCTATTGAAGTACCCTAGAATTAAATCACTTCAAATATATTCACAAAGACAGAAAATGTGGAGGTCAAAGAAATTAACTTATCCCAAAAGTATCTTAGAGGCATCTCTTCTACCAAGTAGAATATGAAATTGGAACTCTACTTTCCAGGGAGATTCATCATAATCTACTTGATTTTACACACACACACACACACACACACACAAAGAGGAATATATTTCAATATACAGTATTTCAATATATATTTACATATATGTAAATATATAAGTTAAAAATACAAAAGAATAAAGGATTAAAATCCTACATATTGCCATAGGAAATCACAAAAATAAGACATCAACTGATTTCTGGCATTTTCTAATTGATCAGATATCACTCTGGTATGTATGTCAAGTCAGATTTCAGGGAACTTGTCACGTTTTATGCAGTAGCTCTTGGCTCCTTGGCTTTCACCAAGAGGTTTAGCTGCCAGGTTCTTACAAGTGTGTCTCATGGCTCACATTATTCCCAGTACCCTCCTGATAAGGTAGGTATCTGTTATAATTTGGATATGAGATATCCCCCAAAAGCTCCTGTCTTGATGCAAGAACATTAAGGGGTGAAATTATTGGATTATGAGAGCTGTAATATAATCAATCCATCCTAGTTTGAATGAACTGACTGGGTGGTAACTGCAGGTAGGTTGGGCATGGCTAGAAGTGGTGGGTCCTTGGGGGCATGCCGTCAAAGGGTACATCTTCCCTGCTGTGCCTTCTCCTTCTCTCTGCTTCTTGGCCATCATGAATATATGAGCACTCCTCCACCATGCCCTTCTATCATGATGCCTTACCTTGGGACCAGAACAATGGAGTAGACCACTCATAAAATGAAACTGTGAGCCAAAATAAACTCTTACTCTTCCAGGTTGTTCTTGTCAGGTATTTTGGTCATAGTCATGCAAAGCTGACTAAAACATCATCTCATATCTGAGAATCTTTTCTAATATTCACATTCCAGTAATACTGACACCATGATCACTGCCACTACTATCATTCATAAGAGAGGAATAAGAAAATAGATGAGGACAGGGAGAAGAAAAACTGTAACAATGACAATTGCTAGCATTTATTGGCATATGTTGTGTGTTGGGTCTTATGTATTTTATCTCAATCACTTCATTCAATAATTACAAAACTATTCTTAGGTACTCTTAACTCCATTATACAGATGAAGATATTACTTAAACTCCTGCAATTTAGGAAGTGGCAGAGCCAGAATTTGAATTCAACACTCAGATGATATATATCTTCAAAGAATGTTCTCAAGCATTCAATTCACAAATGGTATGTGTCTCCAGGGTGTTTGTTGACCTGTAAAAAGGTGTTTACTCCCAGCCTCTCATAATAATGCTCCCAGAGACAGATTCCACTCAGGTGATTATGCTCTTTTATCTACATATTTCCTTGTTCTTTCAACATATAAAGAATAAGATAATTAGAAAATTAATGATGCCTTTAGAGTTGTGGCCTTATGGTAGTGATGGGGAAATATTACATTATCATGAAATTCATATGGAAAAATAAGAGACTCAGGATAACCAAAGCAATCTTTAGCAAGGAAAGTGAAGCAGGAAGCATCACAATACCAGAACTTAAACTATACTACAAAGCTACAGGAACAAAATGGTATGATATTAGCACCAAAATAGACATGTAGACCAATGGTACAGAATAGGAGACACAGAGACAAACCCACATAAATACAGTTATCTCATACTAGACAAAGGAGCTAAAAACATACATAGGAGAAAAGATAGCCTCTTCAACAAATGGTGCTGGGAAGACTGGAAATCCATATAGAGCAAAATGAAACTAAACCCCTATCTCTCACCATGCACAAAACTCAACTCAAAGTGCATCAAGGACCCAGGAATTGTACCAAAGACCCTGTGTCCAATAGAGGAAAAAGTAGGCCCAAACCTGCATCACATAAGATTGGGCCTGACTTCCTTAACAAGATTCCTAAAGCACAAGAAATAAAATCAAGAATCAATAAATGGTATGGATTCAAACTAAAAATCTTCTTCTCAGCAAAAGAAACAATCAATGAGGTAAAGAGAGAGCATACATTTTGGGAGCAAATTTTTGCCGCACGCACATCAGAGAGAGCACTGATCTCCAGGATATATAAAGAACACCAAAAACTTAATGCAAAAGGAACAAACAACCCACTCAATAAATGGGCCAAGGAGCTGAACAGACACTTCTCAGAAGAAGATATACAATTAATCAACAAATATATGAAGAAATGTTTAACAGCTCTAGCAATTAAAGAAATGCAAATCAAAACTACTCTAAGATTTCATCTCATGCCAGTCAGAATGGCAGTTATCAAGAATACAAAAACAATAAGTGTTGACAAGGATGTGGGGGGAAAGGCACACTCATACACTGCTGGTGGGACTACAAATTGGTACAGCCAATCTGGAAAGCAGTATGGAGATTCCTTAGAAAATTTGGAATGGAGCCACCATTTGACCCAGCTATCCCACTCCTTGGTCTTAAGGAGTAGGAGCAAATGGAGCCACCATTTGACCCAGCTATCCCCACTCCTAAGGACTTAAAAACAGCATACTACAGTGACACAGCCACTTCAATGTTTATAGCCCCTCAATTCACAATAGCTAAACTGTGGAACCAACCTAGACACCCTTCAATAGATGAATGGATAAAGAAACTGTTGTATACATACACAATGGAATATTACTCAGCATTAAAAGAGAATAAAATTATGGCATTTGCAGGTCAAAGAATGGTGTTGGAGAATATCATGCTAAGCGAAATAAATCAATCCCAAAAAACCAAAAGCCAAATGCTCTCTTTGATAAGTGGATGCTGATCCATAATGAGGGAGGAGGCATGGGAAGAATGGAGGAACTTTGGTCAAAGAGGAGGGGACACGGGGGTAGGAGAGATGGTAGAATGAGATGGACATCATTATTCTGGTACATGTATGACTGACATATGATAAGACTCTATTATCATGTACAATCAGAGAAATAAAAAAGTTGTGATCCATTTGTGTACAATGAATCAAAATACATTCTGCTGTCATGTATACCTAATTAGAATAAATAAATTTAAAAAAAGAGATTCAAAAGACCCAGCTGATTGCTGTGGCACATGTCTGTAATCCCAAAACTTCAGGAGGCTGATGGAGGAGAATAGCAAGTTCAAAGCTATCCTCAGCAACTTTGGGAGATCCTGTCTCAAAATAAAAAATAAAATGGGCTAGGGATGTGGCTCAGTGGTTAAGTGACTCTGGGTTCAATTTCTGATACAAAAAGAAAAATAAAGATTAAAAAAAAACTAATTTCCTGCCTCCTCTATATTTCTCAGTGAAATTTACTTTCTACTAAAAGTAAGAGCCTGACTCATTGTCCTGCCAGTTCTAAAATTTATAATTTTAATATAATTGAGCTTTCCTAGATAAATGTGTTTTTTAACTTATTAGTATGCTCCATTCACCTTCTAGTAAAGATGTAGGATGCAAGAAATAGCAAAGTTGACTTGAAAATTTCTCTACTCCTAGATTCAAAAAACTATTACTTTCCTTCAAAACCACCTGGACAAGCTTTCCTTGGCATGTGTAGAAAAACTGGGGGAAGAGAAGTCAATAGGTCAGAAATCTGATCATTAGAGGACAAAGCCGTGTGCCAAATTAGTTCAGCTACAAATGGCTCAGGGCTGTTGAGCCATCTGCAGTCCCTGTCACCTATCAGTTGTGCAATTTAGGCTAAAGTACCAGGACATAAGGAAAGAACATAAAGAAAGAACAATGAAAATAATTTAGTTGACACAAGAAACAAGATGCATTTTTCTACCTTAATTTGCTTGCTATATTTTACTTCCTTGGTGTTTCTTCTCTTGGAATACTAAAATACATATGAATATGTCAGATCTTTCTAATTTATTCCCAACCTACATTTGGTCATGTAGTAGACAAGCTCTGTGAGTCAGCACCAGGCTTCAAAGTTAAGAGGTATTTTTAGTTCACCTTCAGATAAGTAGAATATAGTCCCTTAAAAGGCAAATTCACTAAGGAAAAGAAAAATACCATTTTAAGACAAATAACAAATTTAAAAACATGAGCAGTTTATAGTCCACATATTAAATAAGACATTAATATATGAATCATTTATAATCTTAGTAAAGTGGGATTACTTAGTAACTAGATCATAATAAGTACATTGGAGTTGAATTACTATAATACATGTTTTTAAATGTTTGCAATGTTCAAAAACATTTTTGACTCATTTCATGTCATTCATGAAGTCATTGAAAATGCTTATTATGTAACAGGCAGTCACTCAACATTCATGTAGTCATTCATATACTAATTCAAAATAATTTTATTATAGTTTACTGATAGTAAAGAGGATGCCAAGATTAATGACACTTTGTTAACCCTGTCATTATGGAATTTAGAGCTTGAGAGGTAAGATATATAAACAATAACTACAACTCCTTGTGAGAAATGGTGTAATGAAAGAGCACTCAAGATGTTGAATCATTCTGTTGTCACAATAGCCCTATGAGCTAAGTAAGGTTATTATCTATTTCTCTGTATTAAAGATAATGTTGGCATCCAGGCCATAGAAGGACTTCTCTCAGGCCTCTGAGCTAATTAAAAACAGAGTGATGATGAGAATCTCTTTTCTAATCACTCAGCTTAGCAATAGTACTTGGCATCTCTTCCAATTAGTCAAGATCATATTCTAGAGGTTTCAATTTATAAACACTCTGCTACTATTTTATGTGAGCAAAGTAATATATGTTCGTGTTCATAACATCCTCTACCGAGAAATTATTCCAAAGGTTGATTATTTCAGTAATATTTAATCTCTAATGATCTTGTAGATATGATACACTTTCTGATTAATTAATTTCTCCAATGTTCTTATTATTCTGAGGTTCAGGATCTGAGTCACTTGAGGAAATTACCATTTGGGTTTTCTTTTCCATGTCCATGACCTTAGTTCAACTTGTCCACATTAATTTTATTCAACTGAATCTTAGAGAATCCCAGGCCAACATTACGGGTTAACTTGCAGATTGCTGTCTATGTAACCCAAAAAAGCAAAGCCTGAGAGCAGGCTAGGCAAGGCCAGGCATGAGAACATGAATGTAGCCTAGAGGAAATATGACTCCCCAGTGGTCTGGAATCTGATTCAAAGAACCTTTCCAAGATGCACCTTTAGAAAGGAGGGTGTCAGTATGACAGACTCATGTCCTTTCAGATGAAACCAATATCGCTCTATTCCTTCCTCAATCAACTCTTGATTGACCCAAGTGACAAAATCATAAATTTCATAACAGACATTTACTCTGGAAAGAAATACACCTAACAATTGAAAGACATTCATTGCAGATCTGAATTTATATCTAGCCATGATCTGCTCACAACACTCATGATAATCATCAGGTTTATAACAAGGGCAACACATTTATCTTCAGCTATGAGCTAGAGATTTTTTAAAAGTACTAATATACTAGGGACATTATGAGGATTTAAATGAGGCCATGCACAATTATATTTAGTGCAGGTTCTGACATATAGTGAAATAAATAGTGTTCACCAAATAGTACAATTATTTCACTTTTTTAAAATTTTTTTTAGTTGTAGATGTACACAATATTTTTATTTATTTTATGTGGTGCTGAGGATCGAACCCAGTACTTCACATGTATGAGGCAAGCGCTCTACCACTGAGCCACAACCTCAACCCCAAATAGTACAATTATTAAGTTTAAAGTTTAAGTTTTCTCACCTGTGAATAATCTACCTCTTAACCATCAGTTAATTGACTACCCTGGTTAACCAAAACTTCTATTCTTTTGTAACACATATGAATTGATCAATGTCCAAAACATCTGAGCATCATGGCTAGAAATGTATGCTTCAGCTAGGGTGAACATAGGTTTCAGTTTGTCTTGGGCAGTCATATAGTTATACCATCTTTCACTCTCAAGACAATCTAAACTTGCATGATAAATTATATGGTCATTCTATAAGTACACTCAAGGCCTCTGTCCCGGCATGCTTACCAATCTCCCCCAGTATCAATTCCCAGTGGTGTTTTTGGCAGCTTTACTTACTATTATAACTTCATGATTCAATAAAATTTACATAATCTAGTGAAAAACATTATGGAATTAGGTAGAATGGAATAAAAAATTTACAGAAACTAAAGGAAAATTCAATGGTATTGGACCTAAGAGAAAACTTTAAAAGATTAGGATGCAGGACTAAAAGTATTTTGAAACATAGAAGTCTGCATTCATATTATTTCCCAAGTTTCTATAGGTTCTTGCTCTGACTCAAAATTGCAAAGAATGCAAAATAGAACATGTAGAATTTGTTAGGAGATGTATACTCACATGTATTAGACTTCAAAATAAACCTGCAAGGAAATAATTTGCCCAAGTCCACTAATCTAATAAACAACAGTGCTGAATCCTAAACCACAGTATATCTTAAACAAAAGTCCTTTCTTTTATTTGCAAGATAATATCCCCCACATGCCCTTAATAAAGAGACATTCTAAAGGCCAGAGTAAGCAAGAAAACCCAGGATCAGTCTCAGATCTTAACCCCAAAGGTTATGAATTGATTCTGGAAGATCAACTGCACATTTTTATAATAAAAATGCATAACAAACTAAGGATAACTTTTTATGATCATGTATCAAAACTCCTTTGAAATATGTATGCATACATATTTTTAAGTACTAAAGGAGAAATTGAAAGGATTAGGTACATAAGATAATTTATGATCTCTGGTTATATTCTACTGAAAATGAAGAGCCTGTATAATTCTGCTGTGGCACACTATGGAGTGTATTTAATCTGCAGTCAATCAATGCCTGAAAGTTTATGTTAAGTAAGGAGCTGTCATTGCATCTTCAGCATTCACAATTTAATACTCCTAAATTGACATCTTCTCTTAGAACACTGGGTAATGTAACTATAAAGTAGACTCCTGTTCCATCAGTAATTGAATTGAGCTCTTCTTTGAAATATTATCTTAATTATAGTGAAATGAGGAAAACAAATTGAAACCTAGTTAGATTTAAAATATGATTTATGAATTTTAAAATATTAAACATTGTTTTATACACATGTTTCATTAACATTAATGGGAAATGTGCAGCTAAAAGAACATGCAACATTTAAAAATTTTACACTTAAGTGGTTAGTTACTTTTTTTCCTATTTTTGTCATGAGTGAGGGCTTTGGTAGGATTATTACAAATGGAGTTCATATCCAAAACGCTAATAATGTGTTCTGCTCCATATTAATATATCTAGACCTATGCTATTCATCTTGGTAGCCACTGGCTATAGATGACTATTTAACTTTAAAAAAATAAAAACTAAACAAAATTTAAAATTCACCTCCTGGGTTGCATTAGCCAGATTTCAAGTTTTCAGTAAACACTGTATTAAACAGTGAAGATATCAAACACTGAAATTTTTATTGGTCAGCCTTAAACTAGGTTGCAGTGAAAGTTGCTGTAAGCTGACATGTTCCATATATAATATCCAACAAAAGACCTTCTAATAAACTGGAATAAGATATTTTAAATAACATATTATATTATTAATAGGCCAGTCTATTTTGGGATAGTGCCTTATACGGAGCTTCAAATCCTCATTTCAATAGCTTCCTTGATACCTCTACCAGAATTTTCTATATACCTAAAACATATTACCATCAAAAATTTTGCTCATCTTCAACGTATTTCTCTTCAAAACTTCTGTTTTCCTGCTTTCACTATTTATATTTATGTAACTGCCATCGCCATAGTCAGCTCAAAAAACTCCAGAAAGTCATATCTTTCCTTTATTTTTTCTCTTCACTTTTCTATATGATCAGACTTATTAATTTCAGCACACAGTAGGTTTGTGTGTGTGTGTGTGTGTTTTGTCTCTTCCTCCTCCACTCTTGTTGCCTCTAGCCTATCAATTTCCTTCTTGCACAGCCATCTTCAGAGAAAAGACAAGGTAGCCTTCTTAGAGCATAGATAAGATGACAGATCTAACTAAAATTTGAGTGCCAACTACCTAGGATAGCATTAAGGGACTTCATAATCATTTTTACATGCTGCCAATGCCCCTCATAATGCCTTGAAAAACTGTGCTGATGTTTAAGGAATCTCAGTGAACAAGTTTTAGAAGTCTTTTTCAAATACCTGAATCCTGAATATGAGTTCAGGGTCTTTAATTTTTGTGACCTTCAGTTCCTCCATCTATAAAATGACGGAAAGAAAACTTACTTTTAAGGTAACTTCAAGATCAAAATCAGAGCATGTAAGAAATTGTTGCTGTTGATTTCATCAACCACACCAATTTGGTGACAAGCAGCAGCCTTGTCACCAATTTGACCCTAGCCTCCAAGTCTCTAGTCATGTTCTCAAAGATGTCTGAAGAGACAAATTGGTAAAGACCCCTGTGTTTCATTTCACTAGAGAAGGAAAATGAATCAGACAATGCACCATCCACTTGCCATGACCAATCATATCAATAAAGAGTAGCCTCAGGATACCAATGGCCTTCTCATCACCACTAAATATTCCTCAGTAGCTGGGGAAATCCAATATCATAAATGACCTTGACTTGTTTTTATAAGATTTCTCCGCTTAGTGCAAAGATTCTCATTGTACTCCTTCTACATCCTGATACAGAAATAGCATGTACAGTTTTGATGCATGTATTACTGTCCAGATATGTTGCAGTAAAAAAGCCATCGAGATGATGATGTTATCTCATTAATACTAAATGAAGTTTAAATGAAATATAACTATAAGGCTTATCTCAGTTTTCATTCTTAACTTTCACTTGAGGTTTTTGCTTCTTTGACTCCCCCGCCCAGATTCTCCTATAGCAACAATTAAGGAATGGTCTACCATAAAAGCGGTCTTTAGTTTCATAATGGTAACTTGTTATTAGCAAAAATAGAGAATTTGCTGAATGATTGTAACATGCTTGTGAGATTATCTTAGCAAGTTAATCTTCTTGAATTTTGACTTTCCTCATACCCAGTTCTGTTCTAAGAAAGAATAAAATAATGCTTGAAAAAGCAGTTTTTAAACTAGAAGATTCTGAAAAGTAGTATTTTCATCTTCATGGAAAGTAGGGGGAAAGTGAAGTATTATGTTGCTCTAATTTGAAGGTCTTTAGTGTCTATCATGCAAACTATGTTTTTATTTTATATCATTTTATTTTCAAAACAAAGTTTAGAAGTTGTTATAATAAGTGAAGATTTCTCTCTTACTGACAATAAAAATATTTTAGTTTTAAAAATGAATATAGGTTTTATATATATATATACACTATACTAAGAATATATATTTATTGAAATAGAATATTGTAAGAACAGCAAAAATTAAATTGTATCCTTTAAGATATATATGCAAATACCATATATTTTGCTTGTAGGTCAGAACCTATAACATCTTATTTATTTTATATTTTATGATAAATGATCAAGAGTTCAATTATTGTAACTAGTTTATTGAAGGAAAAATACATGCATTGGAGGTCCACATGACACATGATTTTCTTTAAATATTAGCATCATTCTGTTACAGCCATCTGTCTCAAACTCTGTGCTCTGGGCCAACAATATCAGATCTACCTAAGACGCTTGTTTGAAATGCCGATTCTTGGATCAATCTGAATTCTGGATGTGTGGCCTGATCTGCATTTCAACAACATCCCCAGATAATACTCAAAATTTGAAAACATTGCACGGCATAATTTGAAGTGAAAGCAAATGAGTGGCAAAGCCAAAGGCAGTTGAGAAGCCACATGGACATTCTCTATCTCTGTTCCACAAATCATGCTGAAAAATTAAAGTCCTTACTTTAGACATAGTATATAGTCAGCCCATATAATTTCCCTTTATGATGACAGATCTGGTTTTCCAATTTTCTTGACAAAGTTTTAATACTTAAATAGAAAAGTAAACTAATGCTTATACAGTAACATTTAATTTATAAAAATATTTTGATCAGCCCAGCACAGTGGCGCACACCTGTAATCCCAGTGGTTCCAGAGGCTAATACAAGAGGATTGCAGATTCAGGGCCAGCCTCAGCAATGTAGTGAGGCCCTAAGCAACTTAGTGAGACCCTGCCTTGAAATAAAAAATAAAAAGGGCTGAGGATGCAGCTCAGTGGTAAAGTACCCCTGGGTTCAATACCTACTACCAAAAAAATATATTTTTAATTAGTTTAATATGGTTACAGGACGGGGATAAATCTTATTTTTTATTGCCTTAAAAACAGTCAAATATACTTTACTCAAGTTTTCATTAAAATTCATTGATGACAACTTGTATAAATATCTTCAAGGCAAATTGGACAAACACATCTATTCCAGAAGAATGAGACTCTCCATTGGGTAAATGATAACTATAATACTCAATTGTACAAAACTCTAAACAACACACAGAAAAGAAAAACTTTATAATTAAGAAAAATAAATGACTAATTGCCAGTCTTTTCCCCACTTCTCCATATTTCTGCCACAATTTCTAATATAGAAAGGCAACATATCAAGTATTACATTTCAGATCCAAAGACAACATTGTTTGAATAAAAAGAGCAAGTTAATAGCTTTGTTCAAAATTAAACCTAATTCCAGTACAAGTTATTCTTGCATATATTGCTTTATCAGCACATCACAAATTTCTATTACAAAAATGACTATGACTTTAAAAGATAACGAATTCAATATGTGGTTATAATTTGACCTTTACACCTTTTGAAATTGGTTGAACATTTCTGTGTTCCTTTTCCTATATTTATACCTTTTCAAGGTATGAGGATGGAGAGTGAAGGGAAGACAATGAAGCAATTTAAATTGTTCCTCTTTTATCATTATATGAATTCATAGAACCCAAAATACTCTGGCAGTCATAAACATAAAAAGAAATGCGCATATTGAGATGAAATGGCAGCAATTCATAAATTAAATTCAGGAAAGTCTCCTTTTAGAATCTGTTCTCTTTTTTGCACAGCATCGATGGTCTCAGCAGTGTCAACTCTGCATATATTACAAGATCAGTTTACTTCCATAAAAAGAAGTACATTAAGACGTGTTCCTTCTCTCACGCCATTGTGGAAAATCAATTTCTGTAAGATGCTAATGGCCAAGCCGACTCTCCAGATGTGACATCCCTTCTTGTTGAAGCCTGGCATATTCACCTCTGATAGGGTCGCCCATGGATCACTGGGATATTAAAAGACTTGAAGCCCTTTTCTAGTTTACTCAAGAAAGAAAACATTTGTCCAGAAGCACAGACAGCAACATATTAAAATCTAAATTATCCTAAATTTAAAGAGTTAAGAAAGTTGTCAAAGATGCATAATTGGCAGTGGACCTGATTTAGGCATGGTGATTGTAGGACAACCTGACATTGACTGGAGTTTATTGCACAATTTAAATGGCCAATGGCAATTACAAACCACAGTTACCCATAAACAAAGGCTCAATATTTTCAGAAAAATTAAATTTAGAGTTATTATTATTTGCAGTTGGACACATACTTCTAATGACCAGAAAGAAACAGATAACATGAGATTGCTTCACTGGAAGTTTCCACTTAAAGAGTTCATTATACATTGAGAGTTAATATATATTGAAATTGTAAAAATACATAGGCTATGAAGTACTTTACTAAGTTTTCCTTTTAAAATTTACATTATTTTCCCAATTAACTAAAAAGCAAACTCTTACCTGCTATTTGAGCTGAGACTCAGGATATCAGGGCTGCACATTTATGCATTGGTTCACCATAGAGGTAACGTATAACTTAGCTGCTTGTTAAAAATATATGATTTCTTTTTTAAAGTTGTCTTTTGATTTTCCAATTACATAAAAAGATAAGGATACACAAAGTGTGTTAAAAATTTAAAAAATCTACTCATCCTAACTATTCCATCAACTGATATTTTATAAATGAACCACCATCAAACATTGCTTTACCTAAATACTACATAATTAAATCAGTTGTAATTCTCAAGCTGAACAATGTAACAGCCTATTCGTTTGAGGGTTATAATGATGTAGCAAAATGATTCTACTCTTCCATGCTTATAAGCAAATGCTTCTGTTCTCATATTCTCCTAGCTTAAATCTGAACATAAAGGTCAAAACTCACCTCTACCCCTCAAAGTTATATTCAGTAATTTTTTGCCTTCTTATTTAAATCAGTTGGTAAACACAACTCCTCTCCCACTCAGGGAAATGTCTGACTTGTAAAGTACTTGTTTCTATTTAACAAGAATTTTGACCTTTCTACCAGCAAGGTTTCCATAAGGACAATTCAAGCAGACATTGAAAAGTATCCAGGAATTTTTTAACTGAATCAGAACTGATAAGGATTAATTAGCTACATCTGTCCTCCTGACAGTCCTGATGTGGGAACAATAATCCAATGAAAGTTCTGTCAACAGAAGTTGGCAGCGATAAAGATGCTGCTTCCCTCTTGAACCCAAACCCACACTGCAAAAGCTTTATTGAAAATAATGTCATGATATAGAGGATGCATAACCCACTGTGCATGGAAACAGAAGGGAGAAGTCTAGGAACATCTGGGTGTTTTTAAAGTAACAAGGAGTAAAAATGAATTAGCAACACTGAATGTCCTCTTCATATAAAAAGAGACAAAGTAATCCTGCCACATACAAGATCAATCTTATATTGTCAGCACATCCAGCTATTGGGGATGAAGCTCTGTTCACTCATCTCTGCTTTATAGACAACAGATTTACAAGGACAGAGAAGTACAAGGATGGAGAAGGCTTTGTAACTGACCATCAATACAGAAAACTACGCGAAAATACTGACTGCTTCTCCTGCTATTCCTACTCTTCATCCTTAGTGCTAGCAAGCAACTTAACCTTAGGTCAAGATTCATGGATTTGGTTGCACAGTGCCCATGCTTAGAAGAGCCCCATGCTTGGTTTAAAATGCCCTGTCACTGTCTTGAAATCGTTATCAATTTTTGGAAAGAGCCCCACATATTGACTTTTCCCTGGGCCCAGTGAATGATGACACCTGCCTTGTTCCTAGTCAAGTCACTCTTTCCATTTCTCCAAAGGATGATTTCATATCTTGTTTTCTTTTGTTTCTACAATACTTGCTCCCTTCCTCTTCTTCTCCTTTTGATGATTTGGGCATATTATTTTACCACAGAGAAAATGAAAACAATTGAAAAAATCTTCATTTCCTCCTACAACTATATTGAATAATTTACTTACAACTATACTCAAATAAATTCTAATGTCCTCCTGTTAAATTGGACAAATAGTTCTTTCTGTCATCTAAAGCCGCATAATCCACAAGGAACATAAATTTACTCAATCCCTAATCTATACAATCCCATGACAGTACAATAAATCTACCTAATTCTGGAACACAATATTAGGAAGCCTATTGCACTCGCAAACCTGACCCACATTCCTTGTTTTCACCTTTATTAGAACTAGAGGTAATATTTTTGGACCTCTATCTATCTGTTAACTCCTTGTCTTCTTTCCAGGAAAAATTGTGTTATTTATAGTTATCTTTCAAAGGCCTCAACAATAATCATTTAATAAATATTTTCTGAGTAAATGAATGAGATTAATCATTCTTTTAAATATTTGCTTATTGAATCTACGAAATAACATTGAAGTTTGACTTTTTCTTAATCTTGACTCTCCTGATGTAATTATGACCATTTATTCTCCTTTGATTAGAAAGTGGTGTGGATAGATGAGTATTTGTTATTTCACCACCAATAGGAACCTATTTCAAGTAAGATGGTGGTGGCCAAAGTCTCAGTTTACTTGAGAATGTAATTAGAACCTCTTGGGAAAATGGCAAAACTATTAATGACTATAGAATTCAGGCTTCACTCTCCCTGTAACACAAAAGCATCTGCATCTTGATTGAAGTCCTTAATTTCCCCAAACATTACAAAGGATGGATCCTATAATTTTATTTTGCATTATGCCCCTTCCTACTAAGTCTATTGCAAACAAAGCAGACCAATCTTACTTCTGTTTAGAAATACTCAATTTAATATCCCCATGTCTAGAGGAGATTCAATTTACATAAGAAAACTGGAGAGAATAAAATAGATGCATATTTTCCATTGTATTCTAAAACCTTTCATTTAAAAAAAAAAAACACATTTGGAACAGCTTTGGGGGAAGGAAGTGGGGAAAAAAGAAAGGAATCCCAGTGGCTTCCCCTTTTTCCTACTGAAATAAATCAGCATTTATCTTTCTTATTAAGTTTTCTCATAACATTTTGTTCAAAATATTCTTCTGATCAAAAGTGGTTTAAATTTCCTTATAGTTCCAATACCTAATTTAAAAAAATTGTTAATTAAAAAAAATCATATGGTCAATTTGTTATTCAAAGAACTTGTATTGAAATAAGACCATATGTTTCCTCAAAAGAAATATTGTGTGTGAATGTAAAACCAAGTCATTAGGCAGCTTTTAGTGAACAACAGAGAAATAAGAAAGTTGCAAAAAGCAGAAATCCACTGACCCTCAGAACCCCACCTCCACCCTCAAGCTCCTAGGTAAGGAGCTCTCTTGGATTGAATAAATACAAAAAGCCCTGAAAATTGGAGATTAAGACATAATCAAGTATAAGTCATACTACTTAAAGCATAAATAAATATGCATTGATTTTAGACCCTTAAGAAATTTCTACTTTAAAATGATGAGGAATAACTTAATTTTGCAAACTGGGTTTTATTGTTGGGTTGGTTTGTTTTGTTTTGGGGTTTTGTCTGGATGTTTGCTTGGTACTTGGGATTAAACCCACGTTCTTCCATATACTAAGCACATGTTCTACACTGACAAACACCCCCAACCTGAAAGATTATTTTTTAAAATAAAAAAGTTAATAAGGTAATGTTCACAGAAAACCCTCACATGACTGTAAATAGCAGCTTTATTGATAATTACCAAAACTTGAAAACAACCAAGATGTCCTTCAGTAGCTTAATAGGTAAAAAACTATGATACACACATACAGTGGAAAATTATACAGTGATAAAGAAAATGAGTTATCAAGCCACCAAAGGGCATGAAAAAACTTAAATGCCTTTTGCAAAGTAAAGGAAGCCAATCTGAAAAGGCTAATTGGGTGATTCCAACTATATGACAGCTGAGGAGACAGAAGATCAGGGACGCTTAGGTGGGGGGAGGGAGGCCAGGGGGCGTAAGTGAGTACAGGTGAATTCCAGGGCTGTGGAATTATTCTATGTGGTTCTGAAATTGTGGATATATATCATTACACATTTATCAAAACTCCTAGAACAGACAACATCAAAAATAAGCCCAAGGTAAACAGGGACTTTAGTTATTATTAATGTATCAATGTTGGTTCATCCACCATAACAAATATACCACATTAATGCAAGATATTAAGATCACAGGAAAATAGCTTTAGGGGAGTGAAGGGCCTATATGAGAACTCTCTGTACTCTCTGCTCAATTTTCCTGTAAATCTCAACTGCCTCAAGTATGAAGAAAGTTCTATTTTAAAAGACCTATAAGGAATGAAAAGAGAAAACAAAAGTATACTAGTGAAGTAATCCTATCTTATAAAAAAAAAAAAGTATTAGAACCCATATAATTTGTTTTTGTTTTTTTTTATGGCAAAGACTTTGAAGACAGGTGGTCCAGCATTTTGATTTAAACTCCACTGTTTTATCAGCTTTTAGACCTGGGACAGAGATGTTTTTAAGCTCTCAATGTCTAACTCTCCTCGTTTACAAAATAGAGATAATATTTTTACTTAGTTCTTTTTGTTTTTCTGAGTGTAAAATATGTTAAAACTCAATGAAGTCCTTTTATTTGTTCCTATGAGAATAAAAACAGTATCAAGTTATGAGATGGTTCAGTTACAACCATTAACATAAATTTGCTACTTTCTACCTAGGAGTTCTATAATAAGAAAGCTTATTACTTACATTATTATGAATGTGTATAATTAAGAACTCTTTCTTATTTCTAAGCCTTAAGAAGATGGTCAGTTTATAGCAGTAAGTCTTCAATCTGAACCTCTTTGTAAGTAGACACTATTCTCCTCTAGATAAGGATAACTTAAGGACATGGTTATCTTGTTGAATGTTTTATGTTAAAATACATTTTCAACATTTAATAAAGTTTGCTTCTGTTTTCCTCAATAAGAAAGAAGAGTAACCCTTTAAATACTCACGTCTTCCTGGGCACTTGTATTTTTGTGCAATCTGTTGGTATTTGTAAAATATTTATTTCACATTACTCTGGTTGGTTGATTCAAGTTTTATTTCCACAGAGAACTGCAGAGAAGCTTTTCAAACATTCTAAACCCATCCTAAATCCCTTTTCTCTGTTGAATTCTTAGATTGTGTTGGTCTGAGAGGAGAAATTGTTTCTAAGCAATCATACTGGAAGAATCTTGAAATTATACAAAATCATAAGCAATGTATTGTCTGAAAAAGGATCAGAAACATTGCACCTTTACTCTGGAGGCCTGCTGATACCAGAGTGGGACTTTGCCCTCAGGAGAACTTGTAAATGTTCTATGCTCAGTGTCCTGCTGATTCACTGTTTGACCTTGATCAAGGACTCTCTTTCACTGTGTGTGGTAAATGAGCAAAAAGTGTCAATATCTCCTATATTCTTTAATGATAGCTTATGAATTAATAACCTTATCATAAGACAAATCTTTAAAAGAACGCTGCTAAGAAATGCAAAGCATCACTATTATTTATGCAAAATACAAACAGAGAATTGGAATGTATTCATCTAAAAAATCATGAGTAGTGTTTAGAGGGCTGGCACGAATGCAAGGGGCCATTTGTTCTGAGATAAATTTACTTTCTATTTCTAAGATTCAAATGACAGAAAGAAATTGAATATTTCATACACAAACCCTCAACTGTACAATGCATTCAGGGGTCTTGGAGTTGAATTTAGTTCACATTCAAATAAAATTCCATTTTCACACACTTTTGTTTTGTCCATGAAAAGCCCAGCTGCTTGCCCAGCTGTCTATCAGTCATTCTTGACCATGGCTTTATTTTTGGAATTCTATACTCTTGCTATTTCCTTCAGAGCTAAAAATGATAGACATATTTTCTTCATTTGAAGGTCATACAGAAAAGTTTCTGATTCTATGAACATGAAGACTATTAAGGAGACATTATTTAGATATACTTATAAAAACATGTTTATCAGGATTCAATACTGATTGTGTTCTTTGGGATTTATAATGTAGCTGTCAAATGATCAAAATATCTCAAGATAAAGAGCTCAGTTTTTGTTCAAATACTAGATTTCTATAATTCCCATTCCAATCTCAAGCCTCTATTGAATAAATTAATATACAAACAATATGAACTGCAAAAAAGAATGTCACATTTCTATGACTTACAACATTTGTCAGAATGAGCACAATGTCTGTGAGCTATGAAATAGTAGCACCAGGGTCAGCTTTCTCTGACACCAAAGGATGGTATGACCTTGGGAAAACATCTAGGCTTCAATTAACACATAAAAATTGAGAGGAATAGACTAGATCATAGGTTTCAAGTTGTGTTACAGAGTTTCTTGGCCCTAAGAAGGTATTTTAGTGAAGGTTAAGGTGGAAGAAAAGAAAAACAAAAGAAATTCAGATGGGTGGTGTTCTTACTTCCTTAACTACTAGTACAACTCTGCATATATTCATACTGAAGTTCATAAGACTTGGCTTAACAAAAATGCTTCCTCTTCTAAATATACTTTAAATAACAAGAAATTTCTACAGTCCTTTCCATATGTAAGTGACAAAATGGAAAAGAATGATAAATATAAAATAAAATATGATCATTCTATTCTGTTCTTATTATGGCATTTTGCACTTATATAAATTCCATCATGTTCACAAAAAAAATATATTCTGACAGTCCAGACATATTCTGACAGTCCAAAGCCTTCAGGAAAATGCTTGAACTAATTAATTAATTAATTATTTTCCTTAAAATATTAAAAATTAGACATAATTTTTATATATTTTAAAATTTATATATAATTTTGGATGCTTACTATAACAGTATTTTATGTGGAAATAGTATTTTTAAAAACATATAAACAAGTAGTTTGGGATGTCATTAACTACTCTATCATGTTTTCTGGTGAATCATATTGCTACTACCATTTTAGTGTTTTTCATTCTTGATTTAATAATGAGAGCATACATTTAAAAAGTGTTAGTGTTGTACACAGATGATGATTATAACAAATCTAGAGTTATAGCACAAAATCTTAACAACATACTTTAAACACACTTTCATCTTAGGAACAGACCTGACAAAAATACATCATAAAATGATATTATTTACTTCTTTTGGATCATAAATGACAGGCTCTGTGTACAGAGTTACTGATGAAAGTGAAATTAGAATTTTAAGTAATCAGATTTCAAGAGACATACAATACAAAGCACAGTGAGATTAAGAGGCAATAAAGGTGTTTAAATAAAGCAGACTCATCACATACAAACATCAACTTAATTAAGATCAAAGACCTAAGTGAAAGCCTAAAGAAGAAGAAAATATGAGGAAAAAATCTCTTTCTGAAATTGAGTAAGAAAACTCATTTTAGATAGTATGCAAATCTTCTTAGTCATAAAAGCAAGAATTAATAATTGTATTATCAAAAATAAAATCTTTTCTGTTCTATTAATAACATGGCCAAGATAGGTAGCCAACGGTAAGCAAATATTTGCAAAATACACATCTGATTAAGGACTTGCATCCACAATATCTAAAGAATCCTTATAACACAATAAGAAGGCTAAGAACTCCATTAAAAATTGGACAAAAAATTTGAACAGATAATTCATCAAAGAGAAGAAGCATGTGATTAATAGGAAAATAAAGAGATATTCAGCATTATTAGCCAACAGTGAAATATAAATCAAATCACAATGAAATATTACACAAAACTACTAGAATGAATGGAAAAATGGCAACATGTCTAGACTGGCCAAACTGGTGCTTACATTAAAATTATAAGAGAAAATCAGATAGTTTTTTCTGTTTTCTTTTGGGCAGACACATGCAATCACACCATGATTATTGGGTGGAGTCATACGGACAATTTGATATTGGTCATAAATATACATTCATACCAAATGACCTGCCTTAAGAGGGAATATTTATTCCAGAATAAATGAATCAAGGTAATTCTGCACTTATACGATCATCACAATGGTGTGTAATCAGTAAAAACTAAATGGTTGTTAACTCGATAGCAGCTCAATAGTTAAGTGGTAATTTGAATAAAATTGTATTTAATTTATACAGTTGACTCTCTATAGTATTTTTTATGAAACCTAAATTTCTCACACTTTGCATTCAGTCCCTATCTTTGTCTTATTTATGGGTTTTCTAACCTTGAATCTAGTCAAAGTGAAAATTATACAGAAAAAATACTAAATGGGTGTCAAGAGACTGAAGTCCTTATAACCTCTGTGAATCTGACCAAATCAATTAACCACAATGGCACTCAATTTCTTTTTAAGCACTCTTTAAATGTTAAAATATCTAATTCCATTGGATGACAAATGAAAAGAAAGGAAATGTAGTTCCCCAAGCCACCTATGTCATGACAGTTAATTTAAATTATGTTATTAATAATATTTTAAAATTTAAAAACCTTTAACTTTTTTGAAATGTTCCTCATATATTTTATTTTAGTCCACAAAGGTACTATTTTATATATCATTTTGAGTTGTTTTAATTTTATATATTCAACAATGTAACATATTAGGGTAAACTAATCCATGCTTGTATATAAGTAAATATGAACATACATTTATTGATGTAACTTATCAATTTTATATAATGTGAGTAAGGCCTATAGTCCCATACCAGGGGCTATTGATGTAACTTGTTACTGAAAATCCTCTAGTTAATAGATTAAAGAATAATAAAGTTACCACATATTATTAACATCGTAAGATATTTTAACATTTCTTGGTGTTTTGAGTCAACTGTAGTGAGTGGTATCTTTGCCATAGAAGAATATTTAACCAGATTCACCACATACACAATTTTCTACTGTGTTAGAAAAAGAAATCAACCTCCAAAGTAGAATTGATTGAAAGGTATTTGATCATATTCTGGTACATTAGTTCATTAAAATACTAAATTATGTATATTAATTCACTTACGGAAAAGAGTCACTTTAAAAGGCATGATATTTGCTCATATCTATTATAACAGTACTGATAATTTTAAATTAGTATTTAAATTATGACTCGTTATTTTAACTGCAGACTTACTTGTCATTTTAGATGTGAGAATTATTCAGATCCATTTGGGCCCCTGGTATGGGACTATAGGCCTTACTCACATTATATAAAATTGATAAGACAAACTTTCTAACTTATAACCCATGCCTCATGTACTTA
Source organism: Xerus rutilus (assembly GCA_028644305.1). Classification (NCBI taxonomy): domain Eukaryota; kingdom Metazoa; phylum Chordata; class Mammalia; order Rodentia; family Sciuridae; genus Xerus; species Xerus rutilus. The sequence continues at coordinate 39,516,920 of CM053403.1, read as the reverse complement.
CTCAAAACAACAACAGTGAAGTACAGAAGAGGGAAATTCATTTAATAAAATATGGCCATTGCAATCAATTATTTTTCATATTGAGGAGAATAGCTAATTTTCAGGTCATACAATGTTCGTTCTGGGGCAATTTCATAGGCTGGATCTAGTTTGGGAACATCTATAAAAAGTTTTGATGTGATATACCAAGATGCCATATCTTGTTTCAGAGTTGGCTGTGGGGTCTGTTACATACATTGAGGATGCAATTCTTGATGGAATTTGGCAAAAAATAATTTGATTTAATTTAAAGGCATAAAGAATCCTTGATTTCCAGAGGATGAAAGTCTCTGAAAGAGAAAATTTGGCTAGTCTCTAAGATTTTCTCCCTAAGTATAACTGATTCCTTAGAAAATTGAAGGATCAAAAATGAGAGTTCCATATTTTCCATACAGATTTCCCAGAGCTTCAGGTGTAGTAACATGCTATTGAGTTCACTCTTATTGTCAACACCAGAGGAAAAAGGTGAGAGCAATAACAGAAAGGGAAACAAAAATTCCTATATATTCCTCAGTGGGCAAAATTAACAAGTCTTGAAATTGCTAGAAAATGAGATTTAAGAGGAAGGAACAGCATTTAGACTATCCAATCATCAGGTTCAAAACACTTACCCTAGCAATGCAAACTGACACATGCACGCACAGAATCAAATGGAAAACAATGATGGTACATCTCAACGGACCACCCAGCAGAGGAAAGTCAAGGGCTCAAGGGACATGTCAAGAATAATTACTTCACAATCATGGTCTCATATTGCACTTTGTCACAGGGAAATTTCATCAATGGAGAGTGTACGAAGATCTCAGGCAACAAAAGATCTTTATTCTCAGCCAGCTCTTTTCGGGGAAGAGGAATCAGGTGATAGCCCTTCTAGTAGTGGAAGCTTTTGCTAAACAGCCATATTTTTGTGTATACATAGGAATGAAGAGAGAAGGAAAATGAGCTATTTCCCAAAAGTAAGTAAGGACAAAAAGAATTATGTAGTAGAGCGAATGTCACTCTTTTTTTCCCCCAAAGGAAAATTCCATCACTTGCAATAGCTTTTCGAATATAATCATTAGATGCAAATGAGATGACTAAGGTGACATCTGCACTGGTTGCATACTTCTAATTTTGGAAAAGCCCAGTAGCATCATACTCAGGAAGAAATCATGCCAGTGGCCAAAATGGCACTCAACAAAAAGCCACAGCAACATAAATGTTGTCTGGACACTTCCTCTAACTGTATTCTGTAGAACTTCCTCTATAATGTTTACTAGCAAGGGCCAAAGACATGTAAGTAAGCATCCTAATTATGCATGTGTATATGTACACACACATACTCATGCTTCCAATTAGTTTATTCATTTATTTCTAAGTACATAAGTGTAGATTTCTAATTATGTATGCATGTATGTCTATAGTTTTTTGCTTTTTTGTTTTGCTTTTTAGATCAAAGTTTTATCTTAAGTAAGCTCATTTAAAGCAGTACAGAAAAAGAAGTATTTTCTCACCAACAGAGTTGAGGAGCTTTCAGGGGATACTGCTGCCCAAGGAATATAGCCCCTCCCCTGCAGTTTTGCAATCATATTATTTGTTCAAAATACTTTTCAAGTATCAATTTATTTATGGCAATACATGGGATAGAACATTTGTTTGAACCTCCCATATGGACAAAAACAAATTGTAACTAATGCTTTGTTTCAGCACAGGTCTTCACAGCAGGAGGAAGGTCATTGAATGATTCAGATGGGCACATGCATGACAGAGAGAGGATGCTGAGAGTGGATACTGGGAATGATGAAGGCGATTTTCAGTTTTCCCTAAGAGGGTGCTGGATTGTTTGCAAAATAATCTCCAAGGATAAGTCATAGGCTCCGCAAGTGCAGATAATTAAAAGGGTAAAATAAAAACTCACATGGAAAACAAACAAGCCATTGAGTATAATTGGAAATTTCCAACCATGAGTCACACTAGGCATATGGGTTTTACATCCCCACTATTTGTCTCCCTATTATGCATGGCTTATTTTCTCCTTGTTTTTGTTAAGCAGAATTGTTAAGAAGAGCTTATCATGTGTTCTTATCCATCATCTCAAAATCTGAAAAAACAGCCATTCCTAAAATTCTACCACAACTTTACATAAGACATAGAAGCAAGATCAAATATTATATGGGGAAAAAAATAACAGTTGTATGCTCTGAAACTGATTCTTATTTCTTCACTGCCAGTGGTTACTTATTAACCATTCTGCTGGATATGCTAAATCTATTTCCTCATTTGCTTATTTGCTTGTGCTAAATGGTGCATAAATATCTCCTTTAAGATGAAGTGAATAAAGTTTGACATTAGTAACTTAAAGCCATAAAGCAAGTAGGACTGACACCACAAACAGAAGTGCCAAAAACCCATCATCACTGTACAAGGTGACACTCATATGAAGATCAGTACCACAGGTCCCCTCCTAAAACAGTACATGAAAGAAACAATATTAATGACTGAGTATATCTAAACTAGCTTAGTAGCCACAAAAGCAGGGTTTTGTAATGTCTCCTTCACATGTAAATTTAATAGTCATAATAATAAACTTTTACCTAGGATTTACATGTTCTGATTCTTGTTCTAAATACTTTTCAAGTATCATTTATTTATAACATGTGCAGCAGATACACATGAGGAAACTGATACCCAGAGAAGTTAAGTGATCTGTCCAAGGTAACACAATTAAATAAAGGATAAAGTCAGAATTCAAATTCAAGCAGTATAGCTTCAGAATGAAAAAAGAGTACCACAGAGTAGTGATTCCTTTTAAGTGATAAAGATATTTTCTCAACATTAATGAAAATGATAACAGTCCATTAATTCAGCATATATTTTTTGAGCATCTATCATGTCAGGCTTTGATTTAGATGCTTGATGTGAAGCAAGTACCAAAATATGTCAAACTCCCTGCCTTCAGGAAGGGTGCATTTTAATGCTGAAATTAGAAAAGAAGAGACAGATCAATATGCAAGATATATATCAGTCAGTTGGAGAAAAATGAAGCAAATAAGCAGACTAAGAAAAGCTAGGTGCTATTTTAAATCTCCTTGCCACAGAGATGAGATTTGAGGAGAGGGCTAAAGGAGGTGAAAATGAAAAATGTGCAAGTATTCCACTTTTCCAGGAAAAGGGCAATCTAGCAAAGTTAACAGCAAGTGCAAGGCCCGAGAATGCTTAATATTCTTGAGTCGCTGTGTCAGCTGAATGAACAAAGGGACAGATAGATAACAAGTGAAGTCAAAAATAAGTGGAGGCCTAGGTCCCATAAGCTTGGAAGGATTTTGACTTTTTACTTTGTGAGTGATGGAAGTCATTGATGGATTTGAGCTGAAGGATGTTTTTGTGACTAAGAGGACAAAGGAGAAGGCAGAGGAGATCCACTGGAAAGCTATACCTGCAAAAATGCAGATGAGATGACATTGGCTTGATTTTTGACAGTGGTGGTAGAGATAGAGAGAAGCATCATATTCAAATATATTCTGAAGGCATAGACACAGAATTTCCTAAAGAATTGGATATAAGGATTGAGAACAAGAAAAGGATAAAATGTGATTTGAATGTTTCTGTTCCACACAAATCAAAGGATAAAGCTGCCATATCATGAGATGGAGAAGACTTTTAGAGAAAGTGGGTTAGAGATTATTGAGTTTCCATTTGGGAGGATGCTAAGGGTGCAGTTGTGGGTATAAGGCAATTGGGAAGACATGTCCATTAAAGAATTCGAGTGTATGAATCCTGTGTTCAGCGAAGAAGAGTTGGATGCATTGTCATAGAGATGTAATTTAGATGTCTTTTACTGGAGGAGACTACTTACTGAAAAGAAAGGTGAGGAGAGACAAGAGAGAGAGAGAGAGACAGACAGAGACAAAGAGGAGGAACAGGTTTTGAGAATGGAGCTCCTGGAGTAGTCATTCAACCATTAGGGCAATGAATAAAAAACAGCAAAAATTATTCTGAAGAAGCAGACAGAAGAAAAAGGATAATCATATGATATGGAAAACAAACATTTCAGGCAGAACAGGATAATCAAATACTGAGGCTTATCAAATGCTGTTAATAAACCTGTTCTGCCAAGGATTGGTGATTTAAGCTTAGTTTTAGCAACATGATAATTAATGGTGAACTTGGAAAGAGCCCTTGCCATGAAATTGGGAGTTGAAAGTCTGAAAGTAATCAGTTCAAGCAAGACTCGAAGACAGTAACCAGAGGAAGGGGACTTGGACAAGACTCTTGAGAAGTTTCTCTGTAAAAAAGAACAAAGAAATAAGACGGTGGTTAAAAGATATTACAGTATGTTTATATGCTGTTAAGAATTATTCCAGAGGTGAGTGAGGAACAAATGACCCCCATGAGAGAAGGCAGAACGGCTAGAAAGATGCCACTATGGAAATGAGATGAAGCCAATGTATGAAAAAAGAGCATGGGTTGTTACCAGGCAGGAAGAGTAAAAGTTTATTCATAGAAATAGGATGGAAAGCAAAGAATGAAGATGTGGGCAGTGCAGGCAGATGGGTGGGAAGAAGCATACACAGATTTCCTTCAAATTAACAATACTTCCTCAGTGAAATAGGAAATGAGGGAGATGTAGTTCAGTGGTAGAGCACTTGCTTACCATGTGCAAGGCCCTGGGTTTGATCCCCAGCACCATTAAAAAAAAAAGTAAATAATATACAACCACTAGTTTGGACTGAATATTAACTATGTAGCAGGCACTGGGTTGGGTCAATTGATTATGACTTAATTACACTTACAATTTATATATTATATCTACATTATTATGGAGAAAGTCTCAGCAATGGCACAATTCATATATTGAACTTCAAAAATATTTTAAAATTCAATACATTAGTATTTAGGGAAACCCAGTATTAGTGAAGTACAAATATACTAATGGATAATTTTTAGAATCAACTCCATTTTCTGTCAGAAAATTTAAAATAAATTCTGCTTTTTCTTCTTTGCTAAGATCTGCCAAAAAAATAGTACATAAGGATATTGAAAAAGTAAAGATAATTGCTCCTTAAAACAAATCTGTAATTTGTTATAAAATCAAATAGAAGTAATAGCAGTAAATAATTTATATCTTCTATGTATTTTCTGAAATGTTTAGTCTATTTTACAAATCTGTGTTAGAAAAGGAAAGATTTCTTTAATTTCCAGCGAATGACATGACCAGTCAATCTTCTCAAACCATTGTAAAATTTATGGCTTTAATCAAAGGGCAGAAGAAAAACATGAAATGCATTGGTTTATTTGAATAAATTTCTTGCAAATACTTTCAAGTAACAAAGCTATAATTTTTAAGTTTAAGAATCAGAAGATTGAAAGGAATGTGTTGGTGCCAACCAAAAAATACATGTTTTAGAGTAAACTGTAAGAGCCAGCAGAGAAAAATAATTCCTAAGTCATCAGTCTTACCATTTCTAAAATATTCCGGAAGAACTGCAGAAGAATTACTTTTATCTGATGCATATTAAAATATAGAGTTCTCTAGATATTCTTATTTTCTGAAAGTAGTAAGTAGAATCCTGCATATAAAACTAATTTGCTTTTAAATTCTGTATTCACATCACAAGATTTTTTAAAAAAACAGGTAAAGGAAAAAAATTGCAGTATTTAAAAATGAAAAGTCACTGAATCATCCCTAAAGATATCACCTTTGGGAGCTGCCACATTTCAATCGATAGTTAGAAAGAATGTTTGTGGAATACATCAGTAAATAAATACTAAGAAAATATTCACTGCAACATTTTGTATTGTTTTTCTACCCACATCTTTACAAAAATGAAATATGTAATTAGCTTCTTTCCAACGCTAACTAAATAAAATAACGATAATAATTAACAACATGAACTTTTGACTCAGAACGACTAGTGTTTAAATAAGAGGCATGCAACTTGCTAATATGATTTTGAGCAAATTACTTAACTTCTCTGAGCATTAGTTTCTACATCTATTGAATAGAAAATACATATTTCTAATGTAATAAATTGTTACAAAATAATATGATGACATACATACACAAAGCATTTAGGCTGGGATACACAAAGGGGTCTGCAAGAGTGAAAAATGAGAGCTACTGTCATGATATTCCCTTGCCTGGTATTACCTTACCCAACCTCATAGAGATCATGTATGTCTTCCTGCTACTTTAAAACTCTTAATACGTTCAGAAATATCCATGCCCATTCTTTAGCCATTCATATCCTCAAATATGTATTTCCTTATTATATTACTATGTTGTCAAGCTTAAGAGAACATGTTAAAAACAAATTAGAGGGAAAACACAGGATGATTTGGTTCTGGTTAAAGCTATGTATAACAGCTGTCTATCATATTAGGATCTATAAAATAGATACAGTTACTTAGAGTTGCTTATTTGTCATTGTCCTCTTTGCCATGCCCATTGTGGAAAAGGAGACTCTGACTCTTTTTAACTCTTCATAGTCTCTAGATCAATTTCTCTAATTAGTGTTACTTAACCATTCACTTTAGAAACAATTATTTTAAAAACGTTCAGAATTGAGACTATTATTTCCACAACTAAGCCTTTAACTGCCTTTATCCATTCCAAAGTAGCTGCTGAATTTCATAAACCCAACAATCACTACTTTCTCCCCCTTAGCCCTCACAGTTTCTCACAAATGGATCTTTATTTGCTTAAATCTGTGGTAAAACAAATAGGAAAAAATTGTTTTCATGAGTCCACTGTGGTAGCTTCAAAGTTAAGATAGTTTTGTTGGGCAGGAATATTTAAATATTTTTCTGAGAAGTTCAGCTGAAATTCAAACTACCACACAGCAGTTCAACTCTGCAATATACATACCACTCCCAAACGGTATTTTCATATGCATCCTGGAAGGAAAAAAGGGATTATGATAGCAACTTTCACAATCACTCTGCTATCAAGTTCCATGGTAAGATGGAAAGTAATAGTGTTACATACTAGAAAAGAAAGTTTAGAGTCCAAATTAGAATCAATATCTTGGGCATTTACTGAAGTAACTGAGAGCAAGTTATTTGTTTAAGTTTCAGCTTCCTAATTTAAAATAGGGCATTTATTAAACATCTAGAGTATGTAATTTATAAATGGATGCTACTTAATACATAGTAAACTCATAAATGGAAACGTCTTTTATGTATAACTGATCAGAGTCTTACAGAAAGACTTGGAAAATTCTAGAGAGACAACATGACCTGAACATAAACCTTAATGACCTCCCTCTTCCTCTCTTATGCTTTATGGCTCAAGATGGTATCCAAAGAAGACAAACTGGATGTTCATTCTCCTTTGAACTTGATGGGAAAACAGAAACCAGGGTCTTGTAATTATTTGCACCATGTGCACTGACAGACAACTTTTGCCTTGAAGATCTTGAGTGGATTTTAGGAGGTCATGATTATGTGGTATCTGCAAACCTACAGAGAAACTGTAATTAGGGTCACATTGCTGACCAAATTGGAAGTTAAGCAAATATTTAGGGTTGCACTGCATCCTAGCAGACATGCGAGAATCAGAGAAGCTCCTTCAGAGTATGCCACATCAGAAGATTTCAAGTCCCCTGCACATTCACCTCAAGCCAAGAAGAATAAAAATTAATTGGACTGAAACCCTCTCCTAGTTTTTCAGCACTTATGAGATCCTAAAATCCTGACCTGATGTCTTCCACCAGGCAATAGAACCCAGCAACCCATGAGAAAACTCCCAAGCAGAAGATCTCATACACAAGGCTTTTATTTTAAATAGTTCATTATGAAAACAGCTGGTGACAACTAGAAACAAATGAAAAGCAGTACAAGCATATAATAATACTCTTTAGATACTTAAAAATAATCTGAAATTTTTTTAAAAATCAGTAAAGAAAATAAAAAAGGAAAACTTTTAGGTATTGGCCCATATCAATGAACACAACTATGTCAAAATAGTGGAGAAAAATATACAAGAATATAAAAATCATGAGAGAAAGGTTGAGTCTGAAGAAAAATACAGGAGATTTGATATGCAAATAAAAAGAATTTCAGATGAAGGAAAATGAACAGATGGGAGAAAGAGAATAATCAAGCCAACAATAGACAAAACATTTTCTGAACTGAAGGAAACACTTGAGCTGCAGATTGAAAGGGTTCACTATGTCCCAGAGAGGATTAATGGAACAAAAAACATTGTTATATGCATCCTGGAAAATTATTCTAAATTTCTAAGATGAGATAACCTCTTTTAAGCTTCCATGCAAAGTAACTTTTGAAATAAAGTGTATCAGAGTAGCATTCAAACTTATCTGAAATATCAAAAGATAGAAATTCATGTTCCCAGTGGATGGTAATCATGACCTTGTACTCAGATGAGACGCCTATCATCTGGGAAGATGAGAGAAGTACATTCCAGGTATGCAGAAATTCTGAGAATATGAGAATATGAGGTATGAAGAATTCTGAGAATATGCATCCCCATCCAAATGAAAATGTGTGAGAAGGTACCAAATATCAGCTGAGCAAGACTGGAGACCTTAGAAGAGGAAAAAGATGGAGTGGCAAGCCACCTGCCTTGGAAAATATCTACAAAGATCTATATGTATGATCTCCATGAAGAGGCTGTCAATTGATATGTGATGTTCTAATTGTGAATTCCTCTTGGAAGTCTTTTTAATGGAAAGTGCTTACTTATAAAATGTGTTGCACATATAAAATTTTTAAATGTAATAAAAAAAGAATATCTATGATCCAAACACTTGACTGTTCTGGTATATTAACCCTAAGCTGTGATCCCACACCACTGATGACCACACCAGCAGTGACCACTTTCATTTTCTTGCCTCTCTGAATTAGTGTTTTTAAAAAATGCATAGACATGTCTCTATACACCACATGATTATCTTGTTTTTGAGATTTATAAAAACTGGCATTAGAATGTCAGTGGTTTCTAGCACTCATGTTTTATGCAATAATATGCCCCTTAAATCCATTCACACTTTTCTATAAATGATTTGACTTCACTTCAGAATAATGATCCACTGCATCAACCTAATACAGCTCATACAGTTTCCTATTGGAGAACTCTGGCGGTTACCAGTTACAAAGAGTATTGCTATAAGAAATTTAGACACACTTCCTGGTGAAAGATTTCTCAAGGAGTAAAATTAAATATATCAGCTTATTATATCCTGATACATATCCATCCTAGAAGGTAATGCCAAATGTGGCTTTATTTTCAAAATGATATTTTTCCAATTTTCAATAAGGTACACGTTTCATTGCCATTCAGTAAGGGTTCTTAAATCAAAAGTGATATGTTAAAATAGAAAGCTCAGTTAAGTCTGGAATTAAGAACATTAAGCAATCTCCTCCAAATCTAGATACCAGAAAGAAGCTAGAGGAGACTGAGGAATGCCTGCATAACAAAGTGGATGCTTCCTTTGGGGACAAAGGAACATTACACTTGATCCTTTTTTGAAATTAATAGTCTGCTTCACAGACTCTTACAGTTCACATATAAGCAGCTAGCACACAGATCTTTTTAAAAGTTCCCTCAAAATTGCTAGCTATCCTAGCAGTGGTGTGTGGAAAGGTAGACAATTTTTGAACACTCTTCCTTATTTAAAATGTAAAGATTGTTTGGCAAGAAAAAAAAAGTATGAAAATATCAAATACTCCATCCAATTTACACTACATTTTGTATCTTTAAATAACGTTTAGAAATATTTTCTAGAAAAATACAAAAATATTGGTTACAATTTCTTTTTAGTTAAGTTCATTACAATTATTTATAACTTTACATAATGTGAGAAATTCACAAAAATGAGCCAGCACCAAAGATTACTAGCATCTTAAGAACAGTTATTGAAGTTGGCTATTTCTAAAGGAATACTCATAACTCAGCCTTGAATTATCAAATATCCTAAAATGAAGCAAAAAATTTGAGAGGTACCAGAGATTCAACCTAGGGGTGCTTTACCACTAAGCCACATCCTCAGCTCTTATTATTTTATTATTTTTGAGACAGGGTCTCACTACATTGCTTAAGGTCTCACTAAGTTGCTGAGGCTGGCCTCAAACTTGTGATACTACTGCCTCAGCCTCCTGAGTCACTGGGATTATGGGAATGCACCACCACTTCCATCAAGAACCAGAATTTTTTTTAATATTTAAAAGTTGTTGTTGCTTGTTTTTTGTTTTTGTTTGTTTTGTTTAACTCTTTCTACAATTGTCCCACCCCTGTGTATTTTACTATCTCAAGTCTAGTCACTGCATTTTTATTCTCTCATCCAAAAATTCACCTATGTTCCTTCTCGACCCATTTCTCCTTTTCACTTAATTTTCTGAAACAATATTTCTTTTTTTAACTCCTCAGCTGCAAATTCCTACAATTTTCTCCATTTATCTCTAAGATCAAAATGTTCCTGGATCGGTAAATGTAAGCTACAACTTCACTAAGAAGCAATATCCCCGATGTATAGGTTCCACACACAACAAGCAATCAGAATATGTAACATCCATATAACTGAGCATTGAGACTCACAGTCTAATAGAAATCTTAAGTACATTACTCTCAAATTAATTGCAAGTATAGAAAAGATGAACACTGATTAAAAAGTAACCATACTATAACTAAAAATTGAAAAACACAGGAGATAAGCACTAATAAATGCCTAGAATGTACAGATATTCAGTCTCTTCTTGAAAGTCAGCATTGCCTTGATATTCAAATCACATAAAATGGGAACTCCATAGAAAATTCTCAAAACTACACAGGCAGAATCAATGCAATCTAACAATTAAGCAAAATGTGCTCAACTTAGAATTTATCTCAAACCATAAGCGGTAACAGAATGTGACTCAGAAAATGACAAAAGTCAGAAACATTTATAAAAACTGATGCTTGTACTTACATATATATCAACACTGGAACATCTGGAGTGTCCAAAGGCACCACGATGGTGCCTGTCATTTGACAAATTTATAAGGTTTTCAAATTAGAGCACTGACAATAATCAAAATGTTTGCATCTAGAAATTTGGACTAGTAATGTGAACATATTTAAGTTTCATAATAAAAGACCTCAGCACTCTTATCTCGAAAGTTGAATTCCAAACCTAAATGCGAATTTAGCAATTATTTAGATATGAAGCTTCTGACCTTCAAAACTTTAAAATCACCATTTTCCTATGTAACTTTTAAAAAATGAAAAATAGAGAATTTACTTCATTATAACATTCCTAAATATTCTTGCATGTAGGGTTTGTATTTATAAGGAATCACACCATCCTGTGCCAGAAATCCTGGCCTGTTAACTTTCCCACACTGCAACCCAACCTCCTTACCAGCAGCTCAAATGTCATCCCACCCTCTCTTCAAATGGAGTTGAGGGTGACTAAGCACACATGGGCTGCCCACTGTGAGGGATTGTCAACTAAATTTAATTTTGAAAAATTCAAAGTTTAGGGGATCATGATCTTACAAAGGGAGCCCAGCTAAGTTCAGCAACATGGTTTCAGGGTCACCAAGCAGTGAATTTGGAAGCTGGCTGCAGAATCTGGATTACATGTTGCACAGTGATATCTGAAGGGAACTGGAGGGACAGCTGGGCTCATCCTGGGCTTTCAAACTCCCTTCACCAAGACATCATCAGAAAAAACTTCTTTCTAGTGATATTCCATTCCAAAACAAGCATATAAAGATTCCATATAAAAGCATCTAATAAAAATTATTGTTATTAATTCTTCTTCCAATTCACAGACATTTTCTTATTTAGATTTAAATAATATAAACATTCTGAGGAAACTCGTTGAATATATGTATTGTAAAATAGAAAAATACTAGAAGAGCAAACAGACTCTTTAAAAATAGCCAAATAGGAACAGTGGGAATAAATGAGAAAAGATAGCCTATCTTGAAATTCAGAGCACTAGATAATAAAAGCACAATTAAAAATGGAACAAAAGGGTAACATAGGAAAGGTTAGGCTGTCAGATGACCTTGTCCCTTATATTCTCTGTCCTGGACATCCTAGTCCATCCCAGGACTGGCCATCCTTAGAAGATACTGTGAGCTGCCCCCTCGCCCATGCACACACCTACGATTCCTATTTGTTACAACTTCTTCCCTGCAGCCCCTCCCTCCAAAGAAAACAGTCTTGTCTTAACTTCAGAGAGTGGTATCTCATCTGCTGCAACTATGATTTCTAGCCTAGCATAAAAAAACTTCCCTTTACAATTGTTCTCCCTAGGAATCCATTCACATAGCAACACATTTATTTTTTCTTCTGTTTCAGGCACAGTTACTCCCTGACTCTCATTATCACCAGTAATTGGGCTTTTTTTGCACTGCAGTTAAATAAAAAAGAAAAAAAGAAAAAAGGAAGAGGGGAGACAAAAAGAAAGAAAGAAATTCCAGATTTAATTACACATTTATCTCCATACACTGAGAAGTTTCTGGGTTTAAAGGCTTAATGTTTTTTGTGCTTTCTGATGCTCTGAGAAGGTTTTGTTTGGAATTCATTTTGCCTACTCACTTCAAAATACACAAAGGAGAAAGTCTGGGGAAAATACAAGCTGCACTGTCAACAGGCTGGCCCAGTGCTGCTTTTATTATCCTGATGCAGCCACCAATAAGATCACAGATAATTTGCATAACAACTTGTCCCCAAAAAGGCTACAACACTGACTTTCTTTTGTTTCCACTGTTAAGACCTTGGGGAGTCTGGGAGAGTCCCAATGACTTTGGAGGCCAGGTACTATTTTTCCATATCCTAACTACCTTGCCAAAGTTTTCATCAGTACTCCTTATCACATGTAACACTGACAAGTGTTCAGAATATTTTTTTTAAAAAAGGAAATTAACAACCTATGAAAATAAACTAAAAATTTAGATAGAGTTTCTACATTTGGAAGGATAAATCTTATAGGGTACTAAAGCTTAAATTTATAAAAATATAGATAATACTATGTAATAATAGCATATATGCACACTTCCATATTTATAATGATCTATAAATATGAAAATGATGAACTCTTCACCAACTTTTTAAACAAAGATCATATGATTTCATATCTAAGTGTTCAAAACAGTGCATGCTGCAGCCGGGCGCAATGGCACACACCTATAATCCTAGCACATTGGGAGGCTGAGACAGAAGAAGCATGAGTTCAAAGCCAGCTGCCAGCCTCAGCAACGACGAGGTGCTAAGCAACTCAGTGAGACCCTGTCTCTACATAAAACACAAAATAGGGCTGGAGATGTGGCTCAGTGGATTACCACTGAGTTCAATCCCTGGTACCAAAAACAAAAAAACAAAAACAAAAACAAAACAGTGCATGCTGTAATCTAGGGATGTAAAGTTGGCCATTATACTACTGAAGAGGTCACTACCTACCCATACCACAAATCGAATGGCATCGCTGAAGGTGCACAACCCAGAGATTCCTATGATGATCAACATATCCAATTGTCTATACAAGTGTATACCCCAGGACACTGTACTCTCTCCAAACAGACTGGTCTTTCACCTCTATACCTCAGTCCTCATACAAAGTCTTAAGATAAATGCAACTAACATTTTTAGAGAATTTCCCAAGATGTCTACCGTCTCAATAGAGCAGACAGTATAATCTCTTTTAAACAAATCTCAAAGAATGAAAATGACTTGAGTTCTTTCAGTTAAAAGATCAAGGTCATTTACTGGGCATCGCAAGGAATAACTTGCAATGTGCCAGATGTCAAGGGTACAACTAAGGACAACACATGGTTGTCACTGTGGAAGAGCTAACATTCCAGTGGGAAAATCAGATGAGCATGAAAACAAATACATACAATAATTTCAGGTTTTACTGATTTAATTTCTTCACAAGATGAAACTATGCAATGGGTGACTGGTGTATGCAAGGCACTTGGAGAAAGCCTTTGAGATACAACCTCAAAGCCTAGAAGAACGCTGCAATGCAAGAATCATTGCTGGAGGAAAAGCATTACATGCAAGAAGAAATGAACAATCAAAACCTGAAAGAAACCAGGAAAGAACAGAAAGACCAGTGTGGTTGGATTTCTGTAAGAAGGCAGATCTTAGGAAGACGTCAGAAGAAAGGTTGGGCCTTACAGGAAATTATAAAAAGGACAGATTTTATTCTGGTTACAGTAGAAATTAAAGCAGAAGGCTATAAGAAGGGAAGCAATTGCAAAATAAGGTAACTACAGAAAATAAAATGTACTATATATTTTTCAAAACTAGAAGGATTCTGAATGTTTTCATCACAAAGAAATGATAAATGTTTAAGGACATAAATATGTTTAACCTAATTTAATCATTATATGATGTATACATGTATCCAAACAGCACATAATGCCTCAGAAATATGTACAATTTTTGTTTTTTATATCAGTTAAAAATAAATATAATTTTTTAAAATGAAGGGAAGCAGTGATATTTGAAGCTTCAGATAACACTCCAACTAATATGGAAAAACTGAAATGAGAAAAAGACAGAAGTGTGAGCTCACGGCCCAGTGCACTCATTCAGGAAAGAGACTGAGCTGTGTATTACATCCCTTTCTTCCACCATCAGATAGAACATCTAACTAGGCAGAACATAGTACAGATTAATTCTGACATCCTTGAAGTTCATATTCTCATGATTTATGCACAAAAGAAAGCACACAGGAAATTTTCCTTATCAAAACAAAGATGGTGCCTACATTCTACTTTTGATCAACATCACTATAGTTCTCCTGACCTGGGAAGAATTCTCCTAAATCATAGTAGAGACACTAAAATTAAAAATAATGAAATGATGCACTAAGTCACTGAAGTGTTTCATGGAATGTGTTTGCCGCATATCCCCTCCAATTGTACCCTCCAAGGCATTTCCTTTTCACTCAATGGCCCTGTCAAATAAATTAATACTATATACAACTTGATAACTACCAGAATCTGAGGATGCTCATAGTTGTTTCAGGAATACAGTCTCTTTCGAGAGAAACTGCTAAGTGAGCCATTTTGTATATAATGCTAAAATTTAGACTTTCTTTAACTTAAATTTCATGGATTTTCCCAAACCAGATCACTTAGAAACATGCATATTCTATATCTCTAATAGGGATAATGAAAAGGATTTAACTAAAAATAGCTAATACAAAATATCACTTTCATATTTGTAAAATGTTTTCTCACAAAATGTCTTCTATAATCCTCAAACTAACACTATGGTGTAAAATTATAATAATTTTTGTTATCTCCAACATGCAGATAAATAATCGGTTTCAGGGAAATCAGCAGCTTAACCAAGGAAACTCAGTCAATACCTGGGTGAATAAGCCAGAATTTAAAACCATGCTTCTGAGTATCAAGGTCATGTTGGCTCTATCACATTACACTTATTGCATTTGGTACAGATTCTTTCCCCAGAAGCTGCCTGCTGCCAGGGTAAAGAAGATAGACTTTGAAATAGGCATGCCCAACAACTGATATTTGAGAAGCTCTTTGTAACCAAGTTTTCAGTATCCTTATTTATAAACTTCACTTTGCAAGGATCCCTTTTTCTTTCGTTCTTTTTTTTTTTTGAAGATTAAGGTGATGTATGCAAAAATGTAAAGTACAATATCTTAAGCAACAACAACTCATTAAATCTGAGTTTAAGAAATGGATGGCCCTTATATCTGAATGAAAAATACACCTAATTGTCTTTAGGGATAAAAAAGTAAAATCAAATCATGCATAAGGGGAACCAGGCAGTTACTATGCTCTACATTAAGCTTTCAAAAACGATTTCCAGCCCATCCTCTCCATCTCACTTATAATTAATAGAAGACAAGAGATTTAAGTGTAATGAATACAGAATGAATAAAACAGAAGGCCAAGTCTCTCAGGAGCTTTAGTTTAATAATTCTAGTCATATACATTTTAAGGGTGGGTAGAACAAATCATTTTTCATTATCCCCAAATGTTCTATCATTTTAACAGTTTGCATAAATTCCACAATATGGCAGCATGGTATTGTCAATACTCACAATGGATTTATGTTACAGTATAGACCAAAGATTCCTTGGGTATCCTGGCAATGAGGCCTGGCAGACATGTCCTGCCTGTCTTTCCAGCAGAAGCTGTAGCCTCCCTCTGCTGGCATCCTATAACCTCATATTTGGAATCATGCAGGATTTCAGCTGGGAGTGCATGTAGCAGCACTTCCTCATAATGCCATTTCTTGAGTTCAGCCAGTTTTTCACACAGTTGGAAAAAAACCCATATGCTGTCTCCCAAGTCCTAGGGATTGGCACTCTATTGAGCTTCTGTAACTGCATGGACCAAGGCCACAAATGAGGCCAAAGCCATCCAAAGAATGTTCTGACCCTGCCACAGAAGTGCTAAAGTTGATGAAAGACTTTGGCAACAGGAGAGACTTTTACAAAACATTCCTTGGCATATTGCTATTAATTACTCTGCCAGGAAAGGCAGTGGCTATGCAGAAGGTCTGGAGATGATTCTCTCAGTTCTTTGCAGTTTGCATCTTTTCATTTCCTTTTAATCCTTGTAACATGTTTTCCCTAAAATACTAGATTGAAGTATGAATCCACAAAAGACTTACCCCTATACACTTTTGAACAATAAGTAATGCTATACTCCTATGGTTTGGATCGAAAATGACTGCCAAGAGTCATGCACTATATATTAGGTCACCAGTCTGCAGGGCTATCAGGAGGTGGTGGAAACTGAAAGGTGGGGCCTGGTTGGAGGAGGTGGGTCACTGAGGGAGTGTTCTTGAAGGTATAAAGTCTCCCCAACCATTACCTGCCCCCAACTCCCGCTTCCTGGCCACTATGAGATGAGCAACTTTGTATGATATTCTGACTCACCATGGCCCATAGTGATGGGGCCAAGCAACTGTGAACTTAAATATCTAAAAGTGTGAACCAAAGTAAATCTTTCCTCCTCTAAGCTTATTTTTTTCAGGCATTTTGTCATAGCAATGGAAAGCTGACTATTCTGTATCTACTTCTACTCCTTTCTGCAGTTAATACTGGTAACCCCCAATAGCAGCCTTAAGTGAAGTGTCTGCCTTCTACATCATCTAGTCTTCTATGCTCTCTTTGGGCCACAGGGCCATGCTAAAACTAGCCTTGATACCCTCTTTTTTTTATCTCTCATTCTTAGCCCTTAATAACATTCCCAGTTCTTAATATACCTCACCCTTCCTACTTAACACTAAGTTTACTAAAGATTTCTTGACTTGACTTTTAAAAACATATTTGATTTCTATGCATTTCCTATTAATTACACCTGACTGTTTCCAAAATTTTTCCTTTTGAGTCTCATAAAGAAGCCAAACATTCTTTCTACCAATGTCAGCTGATTAGGGACAATTTGCTAACAAGTCCCCTTTTCATTCTACGATTAGTTACTGAGCACAGAGCCAGGCCTAGTGTGAGGTGCTAAGGAACTGGCAGTGTAAAATAGACATGACTTCTGCCTTTGGGAAGGAGCTAAGCAAAGCAATCGCACACAGAACTAGAAAATGTAAGTTGTCATATGTGATAGTAAAAAAACACAGAGGTGGGAGGGAATCGGGGAAGGTCCCCCGGGGAAGTGATTGCCTTTGTCACAGGACCGTAATCACTCTTTTTTTGTTTTAATTGTGCTTTTTGATGAGCCATTGAAGGCAGAATGTTGTATAGGCTTGGTTAATAGTCACCATGTGATTCAGATACTCTGCAGCTGTGCTGGGAGAGCTAAGTTCTGTTGCTTTCTTTTGGAATTTCCTATGGAACACAGCAATCATGCCCATGGAATATTTGATGAATAAAAAAGAAAGTGTTATTCATTTGCCTGCTCAGTTGTAATGTCAGAGCAGAATTCTCCATTCTGTTTCTGGTGTTCACCATGATCTTTGACTATTTCCACTTCATACAGAAGAAAAGTGAGGCCCTTTGTGTTGAGTTCACCCAGTGATCTCTGCAAGAACTGGCTAAGAGGAAAAGTCAGAACACAAAGCTCTGGATTATCAGCTTCTCAAACACTGACTTAGGGTGGAGAGTGAGTGATGAGAATCCTCACACTGAGGTGGCTGCTGACAATGCTTATAAGTTAGACCAGGCAGTTACCTGGACAGAGTACTTAGAAAAATGGTGCAGGAAAGAGAAAGACCATTCGGGGAAGTCATCAAAGTCCACCACCACCAAGACAAAACTGTCAGTCCTTTCCAAAAAGATGGAGACATTTCTACCCTCCTATAGACCAATGGACATCTGCTAGTGTGAAGGGGAAAGAGAAATGGGAATTGTTTTGTACCAGTCATAACAGAAGGCACCCTACAAAAACTGGCATCCAAATGTCACAACAGTCCTATAGGCAGGCACTACAATTCCTATTTTGCAAACACAGACACTGAGTCCCAAGGCCACTTACATGGTTGAAAGAGACATCCATTCATAACTCACATGGGGTGGAATATATGATCAGTCATGTAGTAAAAGGCCCAGGGAACTGGAGAGCAGAGGATCAACCAAGCATGAACTTCCCATCTGTGTCTGAATGATCTTATTATGTACCTAATCCATATGAGCAAATCAG
The DNA here is from genome assembly GCA_028644305.1 of Xerus rutilus. NCBI lineage: Eukaryota > Metazoa > Chordata > Mammalia > Rodentia > Sciuridae > Xerus > Xerus rutilus. The sequence continues at coordinate 39,498,308 of CM053403.1, read as the reverse complement.
TACTGCTACATTTAAGAGAAGAAAAAACAATATTCACCTCCTCATGTTTTCAGTATCAAAGAAAATCATGTCAAAGCTTACCAAAAGCTATTAAGCATGTTTTTAGTAAGCAAAACAGAAATTCAAGGATAGGATTTTCTTTAGTTGATCTCCTGGGGCAAATAAGGACTAATACAATTAAAAGATATCAAAGCAGCCAGCAAGTACAAACATTGTTTTTGGCTCATCTATGGAATATTCATTATCTTCTAATATTTGCAAAGGTTGTAACAAAACATCAGAACTAGTTAAAATCAAAAAGCTAGAATATCAAGCAGTGTTTTAGGTCATGGTTTTACCAAAACAATTGATATTTTGGAACTTTTATTTTAATCAGAGAACATTTTAATTCAAGTCTCAGGCCAATCTACCTTGGTAATTTGCAGGGACATTTTATCAAGTATTTTAGTTTTTAAATCAGGTCTTAGCAAATTCTACATAAATTAAAATTTCTATCTAAACAAGTCAAATAATTACATTAAATGTATTCTTTTTAAAAGAGTATAAATTTTGAAGGGAAAAAATAAAGATTGGCATATAATCCTTGTTCAGTTTTTAAAAAATGAATGTTTCTCTAGTATTATTTAAATTTAAGGTGACACTTAAGGATAAAAACAAAAGCATTTTCATAATATTTCAGCCTTAAATACAAGTATAAAAGAGACATGCATGTTAAAATATTCTGCTTTTCAAGGCAGTTTTTACTGCATATATTAAGCCTAAACACTGAGCTTATTTTAGTTGGCTTAGAATCAATGATATGTAAATCTTAGAATCAATGATATGTAAATCTAAATAGAGTATTGCTTGAAACCAATTCTATTCTTAATAGCAAAAAAATAACACATACAATGAAATACTTCTCTTCTAATTAAATGTTTTTAAAAATACACTTGAGAAGAGCAAACAAACAACTTGATATCCACCCACCATGCTAACCAACTACCTTTCCCAGATGCCTTTTTTTGGGGGCTAAACAGGCCATTTGTAGCCCTTAGCTCTGCTTCAGGTTCTCTTCCCTTGTTATTCTTTTTGCCAATGAAAACACTGTAACAAGCCGGGCGTGGTGGCTCTCGCTTGTAATATCAGCACTTAGGGAGGCTGAGACAGGAGAATCGCGAGTTCAAAGCCAGCCTCAGCAATGGCGAGGCGCTAAGCAACTCAGTGAGACCCTGTCTCTACACAAAATAGGGCTGGGGATGTGGCTCAGTGGTCAAGTACCCCTGAGTTCACTCTCCAGTACCAAAAACAAAAAAACAAACAAACAAAAAAACCACTGTAACAATATCTCCTCTTCTTCATAAGGGAAGGTTCTGAAAGCATTTACAAACAAGCTTGAAGGGCTTGACTCTGGACCAGTAGGATTCAAGCCAGCACAATCTGTCTCTGGTCGCTGCACCAACAAAATCCCTCTAATTCTTTCTAAACTTGGTGAAACTGCTGGGGACTTGATTCTCTTAGGAACCTCAGTTATCCATGAGCATTGCTCATAATCACATAAAAACAACAGAAGAAACTTCAAAATCAGCCAGGACTCAGTGCACTGCATCCACAGAAAATTCACCTGAGGAAATTCCACAGATTACTTTTTTGAAACCAAAACTAGATGCCACTTTGGCAACAAAATGAAGACATTTTTAATGAGCATTACAGTTTAAAAACCTTTATATATTCTGCATTCATCTAGTCAAGTGAATAAAATTTCAACTAAAATGACTAAAGGAAGATAATACAAAATTCCCTAAAAGTACCCTAAACTTTCAAATTCTACTGCATGAATGTTTACCTTGTGTTCTATATCCTCTTATATCATCACTCTCTTCCCAAATCAATTTTTTACATTGTATATAACTCCAGAAAAAGCAATATGTACTCTACTGATCAATTTTTATGCTTCAAAAAACAACAAAGACATGATTATTCCCACTTTACAAAACATGTCCAGGGAATTTATATACCCTCAAACTACCTTTACATCATGCATTTTTTTTGTTAAAAAGGTTGCAGATTTACTTGATCATAATCCTCAGCTCAGTGAAGATTTACTATAAAACTGGTATACTATAGCAGCTGGTTAGCTGTCTTATGCCTTCAGTGAGAGAAAAAACACAAGAATTTAAATTACAAGAGGTATTATATGTGACAGAAATAGAAAGTATTGGCAGAAGGGACTTTTAAGATGTTCTATCAGGTTATTCAGGATTAACTGTCTAAAATGGTTTAAATACTTAATCATACACAAAGACAAAATAATGAGCTTGGGCAATCCCTTGCAGACCTATGATTCTGCAGAAATGAGCCATGACACATGTGAGTCTTTGAAGATAAAGATATTTTCTACACATTAATGAGAGATTAAGATGTACAATTTCCATATGTTGTGATTAAAAATCCATCTCCCACCAAGCTCATAATGCCTCAAAAATGAAATATATTTTGCTTTATCATTAGTGATTACAACACTTTATACAAATATTCATAATCCTGCCTCTGAAGTGTACCATGTTTGACATCTTCCTTACTAGGCCTATTAAGCAGACCTTAATCAGAATGGATCAAAAATAATAAACAAGATAGCAAATAGCATCAAATATGTTCAGGTGATTGCTGTAAGTTCTACATGATGGAGAATAATTATGACAACTGAGAGATTCATGAGATTATCAATCTCCTGTAGCTATTTGCTTATAAGTGTGACTATTCACAGTATCAACAAAGCATAAAAAAGTACAAGTCTTAATTGAATATTTTGGAAAAAATCTCTATGTTTTGAACTTGAGCCAAAATTAGACCCACTAATTTTGTCCAATGAACCAAGATTTTAGGACCACATGATTACATTGCTATTCTTAATAGATATTTTTCAATATACACACAATATAATCAAAGGAATCTCTCCAGCAGAGGATTCCAATCAAGCAGAGAAAAAGGAACAATTGTGTCCCCTAACTGTACTGTTTGCATATCATTATGGAATGGTAGAATATTTTGTTTAGACCTTTCTTCTTCAGCAAATATTAACTCTGATCCTGAGCCACTGCATTCTTACTTGTGTTTTAATATCACTTTTTTTCAAAAAAATTAGTCAGGACTATTAGATCAGGTACAGTTATGGCAATTGTAAAGTAAATAAGTTTTATCTTAATTGCCATTTTATGCACCAAACTCTACTTTTGGATTCCCTTTTCCCTTTTATGTGCACCACTATCAAAACTACACACATTCAGGCTACTGGGCCTTTGAAGCCCAGCACCTTTGAAGAAAATTAATCTCTCTTCCTTATTTCCTCATCAGAATTCTGGGTTCTTCCCTTTCTAGATTCATCTATTGGGAAATCAATGTTCAAATATAAAATTCTATTTGAGTATTACCCTTTAGATTTATAAAGCACTTTAATATATATATTATATCACTTGGCTTCTTGTAATAATCTCATAGTATGGATTTTATTTTCTTTTTTTTTAAGTAATGAGGGAACTAAAGTCAGGATATGCATATCTAATGAGGCAAGACTAAAACCCCAATGCCTCTTTTCTCAATCTTATGGCTTGCCAATACACAAAACAGTTAATAAATTCAACTGCCTAGCCTAGCACAGTACTACTTGGACTAGTATAAAATGGTTATTAGCTGCATTGAAGAGTAAAAGTAATAGTAAGTTAATGTGTTATCTCACTCATGTGACTGCATTTTTTTAAAGACTAACTTGGAAAACTATGTGCTTAACACAGTGAATATCCATTGTTAAGATATGTTTATTCATTCACATGTTCACTCAATAAGCTTTACTGAACTCATACAATGTGTCAGGTCCTGAAGGAGGTGCTAAGAATACAACCTGAATAAGATATTTTTACATACAAGTATTTTCTAAACATCATTGATTAGAGTGTGATAAATAATAAAAAGAGTTTTCCACAGGATGTTATGCAATCAAAGATGGGGACAAGAATTCCTTGAAGGCTTCATGTGTAATGTGATGAGTGAGCTGGCATTTGTTTAAGGAAGTGGCAAAGAGGGGCAGTGGGTGTTCCAGGCACTTAGGACCTCTTGAAGAGGTCACAGGTGGAAATAGCATGAGATGTGGAAGGAACCACGTGTCATTCAGAATAGTTCTGGCAACATGAAGGACCTCATGGATTGAGCTGAAGACTTCGAATTTAACCCTGAATGCTATAGAGAGCCACCGAGTGATTTAAAGAAGTTGTTCAGCATAAGATTTTTGTTACAAAAATATTACACCAGAAGTAAGGAAAATTAGAAATATCCCTTTGGAGTAGCATTTGATGCAGGAAGGACTTCCCAGTATTCTTGCATCACATGACAGAGAGTCAACTTTCCATATGTAATTTTCATTAAATGACTCTGGCAGATTGACAGAAAAACTTAAGTGTAACAAGAAAATATTTCAAAAATATTTCATAATTTTGACTAAATCAATGCTACATTAAATATGTCCTATGTTAATGTACCATATATTTTAAAATATTTTGCTTTCTAATTTGTCTCAGTGTTTTGGGCTTGGCACTTGTCTCAAAGATTTATGAATGGGAACTCAGGGTGGAAATTATAGAACACAGGTACTAGTAATCTCCGCATTCTGGCAAAAGCCACATTTTAACAAGTAAGAATTAGTAGTTACATGACAGCATTAATGGAAAACATAGCTCAAATTAAATTCAAACAATATTGAAAATTACAGGATCTCTCACTTGCTTTCAGAGAAAAAGGTCAGTTCTCCAACTGTTGATAAGAAGAGAAAAAGGAGCTTGATATTTAAGGAAAAGTGCCTAAGGCTTTATGGAACTGTGGAAGAAACTGGCACTTTCAGTGATCTGTTTTATTTAATTCTAGTGATTGTTTGGAATTAATAATTGAACATGCCAGCTGCAAAACATGAGAAAAAAGGATGGGAAGGAAACTACCTAGATCTTCATCAGATAATCAAAACACAGCGTCTCATTGCCAAACTGGAAAGCTTCAAAGAGGATCATGAAGCCAATCAGTGCCCATAGTAATGAGAATAATAAAGATCAGAGTTAGCAGAGAAGTAGATGTAGGGCAGCAAATAGCATTTCTCTAAAATGAGGAGGTAGGTGAAATGGCAAAAGTTAACATTTTAAAAAATGATACAGTTGAACATCTACATGGAAGACAAATGCTATGAGAGGAGGATTGAACCCATTAAAAGAAATATCAAGGGGAGATTTTTACCTCTCCACTCAATGTAATTTTTCAAATAAATTCTCAATTATGGAATTCATAATGGAATTGTCTTCTCATATTTAAATGAAATATTAAAGATTTGTACATGGTTTCTATATGTAGAGGAACAAAGTCTATAGCCTTCTCTTCAAACTAAGAAAGGAAAACAAGGCAGAACCATTAATCAAGGTCATGATGATGAATACATTTTAATATGAAAGTGGCATATAGATGAAAATATTTAGTAATAAAATAGGGTGTCTCAATTTCAAATATAATATTGTAGAAAATTCTTATTGTAGCCTATTTTCTACTATTTTTATAATGAATCCCCCTTTTTATATCTTAAATCTGGAAATATTAACATTACAGAATTTAAAGAGCATGAAATGATAAAAAATAGTCCATAATCACACAGTTGTGATTATGAAGAATAATAACTCAAAATTAGCCAAATAAGAATAATAAGTCAATTTATGTTTAATTCTCTATGGTCTGTAATGTGATAAGTGGTAGAAATACATTCAACATAAAATTATATGTATATGCATATCTAAATAAGCCTTTTCTCTGCAGGAAACTGTCTAGGATGAAAGCTGTGTAAGGTTGGGAAGTTAAATTCTTACTAGCTGGCTCCATAGCTGGTATGCAGGAAGACAGCATGAGGTATACATTATTGTATGTGAACCTCTTAGTTTCTCATTATTCCATGATTCCAACACTTAGCTCACAAATTAGTTAAAATGTTTAAGTCAACAAATTCCCCCACTAAATAAATATTCAAAACAACTGAGTATTTGGAGCATAAAATTCATCTGTCCTTTCAAGTTTAAGTACCTACTCAAAGAAGGGACACAAAGAAAACATAGTTTGTTATCAAAGAAAATAGATCACATTTGTATATCAGGAATTTCAGAATTTTACATTTATTCAAGCCATATGCAAACTTCTTTGTTCAAGAGACCAAAAGAAAAACATATCTGGAGTTTTGTCCTTCAAATCCTTCAAGAGGAAATAATAAGCACTCAAGCCTCTGAAGGATTTATAGTCACAGAGAAGTTAAGGTTTAAACTCATTAATTTCATTTGGAAGGCATGAGGCGATGCATACTATCAGATACTGGTGAGTGGAGTGACCCATTATCTACTGATGTATGCTTTATTTTTGTGTTTTCTCCAGAGAAAATACAATTAGCCTTTCATCTGATAATCAGATGCATGAATTCATGCCTCTCAACATTTTGATTGATACTGATTCACAAGACTAAGGTTAGGTTGTCACCAAATATGAAAATCTTCATTGACTTTTACAAGTTACTTTCAGGTTGGAGAAGGTGATTGGGTAACCTGGTAAAGCATAGTGCATACTGAGTTTAGCAAGATGGAAACTTGAAACTCCTATAAGCTAATTATACTTACTCTGTCCCATGGTGATGTGCTTCACCCCCAACTCCCATCAAGCTACTATTTCATAAAGGCAAGTCATGAGTCTCAAATGCAAGTGAATGAATAGTGGCAGACCAATACAAACAAGCAGATCCACACTGCTGAATGGACTATTCCTCAAGCACACTGCACAGCCAAGAAGCCAGGGCACCAACACATTATGGAAGATTTTTCTCTCAGCCAATCAGATTGACCATGGTTGCCAAATTAGCAAATACCCAGGGTTTTGTTTTGTTGTGTTTTAATGGATAAAGTGACTAATATTGAACTTATCCTTCCCTACATCCTGTTTATCAAGGGCTAAGTACTAAAAATTTGTTCTTTCATTGGTTTTTATATTTTCTTTCTCTCATACATTCTCATTTCCTTAAAGGCAGGGCTGTGCATATATGCTCATTTGATTTTCATTCCACATGCTCAGCACACAAGAAATATTCCATTCCACAACCAGAAATAGATGAAAGTGAGAGGGGAAAGCAGGAAAAGGACTAGGGGGAAAAATAAATTTTTTTTTTTTATCTCTTTCATAATGTGGATATCGTGCAGTAAAATGATGGTAAGTGTTTTCTAGAGAAAGAGTGCTCCAAATGACCATGGTAATCAGTATACCAACAAAATATTCATGAGATGATATGATGTCTAAGACCTTGCTTTACTTTAACTAATATATTTTAGAAGGCTGATAAATTTAGGATAGATGGGTAATTTAGGTACTTGCTTTACTGGATAAATATCCAGAAACACATGCAAATATAAATCTCATACACGGTTTGCCAAAATCTTAGGTCTATATAACTATTTAAATTTTATATAGTACCATGATATGCTAGTAGCCTTAACCCAATCTATGAAATAGGTCTTTTTAAATCTTTATCCTTTTACAATCACCTATCATGTTTTAAACATATGGGGAATATCCTAATTAGTTCTGAAGTGCTATTCCAAAATATGTCCTACACACCATTCTAAAATTACGCATGTATATGCATGCTGTGTGTATATAAAATCACTAACCACTTACAACCCATTTTGAGTCTTAGTCCATATGACTTTATAAAGATACATGCATACATATTTCTTCCAAGTCTTTAGCCTCAACTAGGTCAATCTCCTCTTTGTTGCTTTAATACTGTCAGTGGAAGCCATTATAATTATATATCAATCATGCATTTACATGTTGTTCTTTTCAACTAGTTCATAAACTTTTCAGAATCCTTTCTGTTTATCTACTTCATTGCAGGGTCTAACCTAGACTAACACAGATAGATCTATAATAACTCTATGTAAAATAAATGAAAGAATGATGAAACTAATTAAATAATCATAAAAGAAAGACAGTGGAATGAATCTGACTCAACTTTTCTATGTACATATATGACTACACCACATTGAATCTCACCATCATGTACCTCCTCAAGAAATTAATTTTTAAGAAATTAAGTGCCTTCTTTGTGCTCACTCTAGTATTAGGAAATGGAAGGACTATAAAGATGAATGACATCTAAGTTATGCCCTTAATGTAGTTACAGAAAATATTATAACATAGAAAGTGATGAACACATCAACAAGAAACTTGTGTAGGAATGTGGTTAAGAATTCATTCATTTTCACTGGTTTGGATGTTTAAAGCATGTGGTCCATATTTGTAAGGACAAAGGTTTTATATCTCATTTGGGTATCTTTACTTTTTAAATCATAAAACATTGTCTTATCATATGAAGGATTTCCTCATAGTAAAAACCAGTGTGTGTGCTGAATATAGTAAAATTAGGCAGAAAAACAAGATAAGGAAGTGTAGCTTTAGTCTTCCCTTTAACTCACATCAGCTCACTGGCAATACTGAATGACCAACATCTGCCATTCACAAACAAATCAATTCCATCTGTTATGCCTCTTGAATTACTGCTATTTGAATGCTCCAATGAAATTGTATAAAATACCCTTCAGGACATAACTAGAATAAACATATGTGGAGAAAAGGCTTAAGGCCTGGAAGCAGTTATGGCATTTTGTATATTATCCACCAAAATGAGCAAGACTATATAATTACAAATTTTCATAGATGACAGAAAAAGTCAGCTAAATTGCCTCAAATAAATACAAAATGACTCATTGCATGAAGAAAGAAACATTTTACAGCAAAGAGGACTACAGTTTTAACTAATATCTTGATAAAATTGGCTTTCAAACTTTTCCCAGAAATTAAAAAGAGAAGATAAACTTCATCATAATTTCTTATACATATTATCCTCAAGTATACTTTATTTATACTTTATTATTAGCAAAAGGATGCCTTTAAAAATTATTAGATAGAGCTGGGTTTGTGGCTCAGTGGTACAGTGCTCGCCTAGCACATATGAGGCACTGGGTTTGACTCTCAGTACCACATAAAAATAAATAAAATGAAAGTGTTGTGTCCTTCTAAAACTTTAAAAATTTTTAAAAATTTTGTTGGATAATCAGGAAGACATTTTTAGTAAAAGGGGACTACTTAAAGTAGTAGTATATAGTTGTGGTTGTAGTAGGTAGACATATTCCCCAAATAATGTCCTCAGACTTGTTACCTTACATGTTACCTTACTTGGAAAAAGGGATTCTGCAAATGTAATTAAGGTTATAGGGCTTAAAATAGGGCAATTATGTTGGATTATATGGGTAGATCCAATCTAATCTCATGAGTTCTTAAAAGCAAAGAACTTGCTCTAGCTAGAGGCAGAGGTGGCCAGAAAGAAAAGTTAGAGAGATTCAAAACCTGAGAAAAACTTATGCCATCATTGCTGGAATTGGACTCCCTGAAAGGAGAGTAGACAGCCTCTAGGAGCAGGAACAATTCTCTCATCAGCAGCCACCAATAAAGCACAAGGGGAACTCTGTTCTACAAAACAAGGAACTGAATTCAACCAACATCAGTGAGCTTGGAAGCAGACTCTTCCCAGAGATGGAGCTCAGCTGAGGTGACACTTTTATTTCAATCCTGGGAGAGCTTGAACAAAGATTTCAGTTAAGCCAAGCTCTGTATAGATTTCTGACCCATGCAACTAGGAGGTAATAAGTGGATATCATTTTAAGCCACCAAGATTGTGGTAATGCATTACAGAAGCAGCAGAAAACTTACACAGAAGCTGGGTCTCTGAAATCAGACTTTCTGGGTTCAAATCCCAGCCCCAAGCCAGAGACAGGATCTCAGAAAGATTGCTACTCTTACACTGGTTGGTTAACCTTTACAGCTGATTATAACTTCTGGGAAGTTGTATCTCCACTTTAAGGCTCTGCATTTTAATTCACAAAACTAAATTAACAAAAGCATATCTTCCTCATATCTTTGTTGGGGGAATCAGTGAACTATTGCAAGCAAGGTGCTTAACACAGTGCTTTATATATAAATAGGTGATAAACATAAATATTTGTTATTTCTATTTAATATTGTATTGGTTGATGTATTTGGCTGGATGGCACTTTTATCTGAAATTTACTTTGAAATGTATTAAACATAAAACATGTTTTAAAAAAGCAGATCAATGGATAAAAATATTAAATAGATATGTGACAAAGTATAATACAATCTGAAAGGTATGGGTATATGAATGTATACTATGAAACTCTTTGGTATAGCTCACAATTTTTATTATAAAAATGTTGGAACTAAACAAAATTAATGAATGCCATAAGTTGTGCATATAGGAAAAGTAATCTTATGTTGAAGTGAATCAGAAATTGTTGTTAGCAAAATTACGTTTTAAGATGAACTGTGGGTTCTAGCACTACCTCCTTCCCTTGCTCTCTCTTTGCCCTTTTTCTGAGATGCTAAGAGAATTAAATTATATAAAGAATGTACATTCTCAGTGTAATATAGAAAGTTTTGCACAATTAATAATTCTTCACAAAGTGATACATTAGTATGTTTTAAAATAGGTTCATTAAATCCAATGAAGTGATTTCACCAAACTTATGAGAAAATGTAACACGAATTTAATGACAGATCCCCACTACTGCACATGCCCTGCCCTTCATTAGATCATCCTGGTTGCTGAGCACTGCTTTTACTTCTTTCTCACTAATCACCTCTCCAATTGACTTGTATGTCCTCAGGTTGATTAATTCTTATGTGTGTTTGTTTTAAATTTTCAATTACTATGAATTCTGGCTTACTAAAGAAGGGTAGTTATTAAAAAGATTGACTACAGATTTTACTAAATGTACTATGCACCTCATTTTTATCCAGACACCAAAAATTTAACAGTTCTTCTTATTCTTAATGCATTATATTTACACAAAATAGTGGAGTTTATTTAGAAATATCCATAAATCCATACAACATAGTTTTCTCCATTTTGATCCTCAGTACGTCTCCCTTCTGTTCTTTCCTCCCTCCCCCGACTCCCTTCTCTATTCTATTACTAGTTCTTTTAATAATTAGCTACTTGTGACCAAAGGTTTTAATTTAAGTTTATTACATATAGTTGGGTTAAGAATTCTGAAATTATAGATATCTTAGTATAATACTAAACCCTCAAACCAGACTACAGATAGAATTTCTATTGTTCAGCAGTTCTATTTCAAGCATGCTTTCATATACATAAAATGGAAAATTTGCCTCCAGATTTTATGAAATTCAATATAACTTTTGAATTTTATTAAAAATGTATAATCTATATCTTATAATGTAGCTGGAATAGATAACAATGAATGTTTGGAAAATATTCAGAGGTTTTAATAATCATATGCTGATTACAAAAACTTTCAATCTATGTGATTTTTATTTTGGGTAGTACAATAAGTACTAGACAATATTGAGATTACAAAATCAAGTACAAATGAAGATATGTAAACATTGGATTTAATATGTAGCTGGGTCCTACTAATAACCCTCAGAATAATTTTCAGAAGAACTTGTTTTAATTTAAGTCAATAAAAAAAAATCTTTCTGTGTGTGTGTGTGTGTGTACTCCACTCAAGTCCACTCAAGATACATGAGATGGTTTACTTAAATTGACATTTTTATAAAATAAATTACTAACTCTTCTAGATGAATGGGGGAAATGATATTTCTAGTGTTTATGTTACAGTGGTTATGATTGATTATTCATTAGATTTTCTTTAAAAATATGCATTCCCATAGTCAGCTAAAATATAAAGAAAAAAATTTAACCCAGTGAACAATGTTTTTCATCATAAAGAAGTATCATGAAAACCCATTAATTCAATAAAGTTCAACTTGAACATAATTAGCAGAAATAGACTATATACTGCAAACTAAACACAAAATGCTTTAAAAATGTTTTAACCTTTCTCCTGAAAGCAAAGCTACATTTCACATGTACCACTGAACCATTAAGTCCATGGTCCCTGTATCACTTGGACCAGTAAGACCAAGTCAGTAATCATTCTATAAATAAAAAGAAAACAGACATAAACTAGGTGAAAATACTATATTGCTGGCTCAACATCACTAATAACAAACAAAAAATAGGACAGAGGAAGAAGCAGAAGTATAAAAGGAAGTGACTCCAGAAACCCTGTTAGCCAGTGAGTTGGGAACATTTTCATGGAATTAATATATTACTTATATCTTCATTGTTCCACCATATTTTCACATGAACAATAGCAAAACCAACATGGGCCAGATCTATTTGAAATTGAATTTAGTCTCTCTGCATTTCAACTGATGGCATTCTAATTTCTCTCTGTATCAGTTAGATGGCCCATTCAAACATTGATTAGTGAGGATCATTTAGTAAAGAAATGAGGTGTAATTTATAGAGGTGTGGGAAAAATTAAGGAAATCAATGAGTGAAGGTGAATAATCCTGTAGCTTCAACAGTGGAAGGTGAAAGTGAATACCGTCCCTAGTCCTAAAAGACAAATGAGGGTGATAGTTACCAGGGAAAGCTATAGCTCTTCAGGAGCAGCCTTTGTTCAAGGACCATAGCCATTGCCAATTTAAGATCCAGTGAAGAAGAGACAGAGGAGTCAATACAGACATCTCTGGTCTCCTTCAGGTCTCCTGGCACTTAATCCTACTGTGGAATCCTGCTGGGATGCAGAGGGCAAAGAATGTAGCCCATTATAGACACCTCTAGAATATAAGGAAATGGACAGTGGAAAGAGGCTTGGAGAGACAAAGACAAATGAAGATTTTTTCTTATCATCCAATATAATGCATTCTTTTAGGGAGAAGAATGGCAAAAAATATTAAAACATGGCACTATAGGAACTCCATACCACTCTCCTGCAGTGGCTGAGTCGAGTGGCTGGATAATTCCACTACTCTTAACTAGATCAGGCCAGCCTTCCTCCAAGGTAATACATTAAACTATTGAAGTGGTGAAAGGGAACTGTTACCCATTTGAGTGGAAAGCATTCAGATTTTTTTACCACTGAGAGTGATGTTAGGATTTTTCACTCACCCTGACTGAGGATGTTCCCTTTTACTCCTAGCTTGCTGGGAATTTGTATCATAAAGAGTCATAATCAATCTTTCTTTCTCTTTCTTTCTTTCTTTCTTTCTTTCTTTTGTTTCTTTCTTTCTTCTTTCTTTTTCCTTCCTTCCTTCCTTCCTTCCTTCTTTCCTTCCTTCCTTCCTTCCTTCCTTCCTTCCTTCCTTTCTTTCTTTCTTTCTCTTTCTTTCTTTGTTTCTTTGTTTCTTTCTTTCTTTCCTTCTTTCTTTTTTTCTTTCTTTCTTCTTTGGCTTATTTTGAGACTATTACATTCTTTTCCTTTGTAAGTTTGTTAATAGAGTGAATTGGTCAATTACATTGATTTCCATGCTAAATAAATCTAACTTGCATTCTAGAATTAAATCCAACAATCAGTATGTATTATCCTTTTTATGTATTGTTAAATTCTACTTGCAAATATTTAATCATTATTTTCAACTCTATGTTCATAAGCAATATTGATTTTTAGTTTTCATATCTTGTAAGAGCTCTGATTTTGAATCACAGTAAAACCATAAAATGTGTTAAGAAGCATTTCTACTTTTTCTATTTTTCGTAAGACTTTTGGAAGAATTGGTATTATTTCTTTGGAAATTTTTTGCTAGAATCTATCAGTGGAAGCATCTAGGCCAGAAATTTTCTTGGCAGGAAGACTTTTAAGTCCAAATTCAATTTCTTTAATAAAGTTGGGGCTATTCACATTTTAAATTTATTTATTTTTTTATTTATTCTATTTAGTTATTCATGACTGTAGAATGCACTTTGACATATACATAAGTGGAGTATAATTTCTCATTCTTCTGGTTGTACATGATGTAGTTATATATGTACATAGGGTAATAATGTCTGATTCATTCTACTGTTGTTCCTACCCCCATAACCCCCTCCCATCCCTTCACTCCCCTTTGCCTAAAGTAACTCTATTCTTCCCTAGCCTCACCCCTTATTGTGAATTAGCATTCACATATAAGAAAAACATTCAGCCTTTGATTTTTTGAGATTGGCTTTTTCTCTAGCTCCATCCATCTGGCAAATGCCATCATTTCATTCTTCTTTAAGACTCAGTAATATTTTTTGTATATATATAACACATTTTCTTTATCCATTCATCTGCTGAAGGATATCTAGGTTGGTTCCATAGTTTAGCTATTGTGAATTGAGTTGCTATAAACATTTATGTGGCTGTGTCACTGTAGCACACTGATTTTAAGTCCTTTGGATATAAACTAAGGAGTGGGATAGCTGGGTCAAATGGTCCATTCCAAGTTTTCTGAAGAATCTCTATACCATTTAAATTTACTTTTAATAACAATATTATTGAGACAATTCACATATCACTGTAATTTTCCGTCTTAAACTACACAGATGAATAGTTTTTATATTACCAGAGCATATAAACCAAACCACTAATTTTAGGGCATTTTTATCACACATAAAGGAAATTTCATACCCATTTTGCAGTCACTCCCTGTCTCTACTCTCCAGCAACTTCCAATCTGCTTTCTGTATAAATGAATGTGCCTATTCTGGATATTCCATACAAATGAAATCATATAATATGTAGCATTTTGCATCAAGTTTCTATTGGCATAATGTTTTCACAGTTCATCCATGTCGTGGAGTATATCAGTACTTCATTTAGTTTTGTGACTGAAACATAAACTCTTGTATAGATTTACTGTGTTATCTTTATTTATTAGTTGATGAGCATTTGGGTTGTTTCCTCTTTTTGATTATTATGAGTAATACTTCCATAAACATTCATGCACCAGGATTTTTTTATGAACACACATTTTCTATTTTCTGAAGTACTACCTAAGACTAAAATTGTTGAGTTTTATAGCAACTCTATTTTTATACTATTCTGGAGCTGCCAAAGTCTTTTCCAAAGTGGTTATCATATTTTATACTCTCATCAACAATGTATGAGTTCTAATTTCTCCTCAGTCTCACTAATAGTTGTTTTTTTATTACAGCCATCTAGTATATGTGAAGTAGTATTTCATTGTGGAGTTGATTTGTACTTTCTCAATAACTAATGTTGTTTAGCATCTTTGCATGGACTCATTAGATATTTTTATAACTTCTTCAGAGAAATGTCTGTTCAGATCCTTTGCCCATTTTAAATAGGGCACTTGTCAGTTGATGTTGTTATTGTTCAGTTATAAGAGTTCTTTATGTCATCAAATTTAGTCCCATATTGGATATACAATTTGCAGATATTATACTCCACAATGTGAGGTGTCTTTTCATGTTTTCATTAGTGTTATAACTTAGTTTCCACTAAGTTTAATTTAGTATTTCTTTTGCTCATGGTTCATTTATTTTTCTCCCGGCTATTAGCTTGTGTTTTGTCCCTTCTTTGTATGACTTCCAGCTTTTGATAATTTTACTGAATTCCCGAGACAGCAAGAGGTTTTTCTAGTTTTCCTGTTTGTAATATGAGCTACGCCAGCTCTGTGCAAACTTTGGGATTATTCTTTCAATTTCTAGTGGTTCTTCCCTTTATATGCAGATGCGTACTCAACCAAAATTGAAAGGGATTTCTTTGTGTATCTCTGAAACTATCTGTGCCATCTTTGTCTCTCTGATATTTTCCTCTACCAATTATAACAGCCCCAATTTCCCCAAACACTGAATTCTGTCTCCTCTACTGAAAGATATCACTGGACTCCTTTTGGAGTTGATTTTCCTGCTTTGTGTCCTAGAAACTCTCTCCAGATAGTTATATGGGGCAGTGGGATAGCCCACCAAAATTTTTTCCCATCTCACTGTGTTTAATTAATCAAGATGTATTTAGCTAATCAAGGAGATTGAAAAGGAAGTGAAAATGGGTTTGGAAAATGAGATTTGTAAGTCAGAAATCATAAATACCATGTTAAAAATTTATTTCTATTATCTTTTTTAGTTTTAATTTTTTTTCAAGAAAAGGATATAAACAATCAGTTATATAATTTAAAAAATAACCAGGTAGCAGCATAAGATAAAAGGCAAATGCAATGATGGAGGGCAGAAATGGGATGAAAATTATTGAAATGGTGGACTGCATTTAAAACCAACTCTAGAAAGAGCTTTCACTCTGGTGGGTATTCTACTGAATTTGAAAAACGACATGAAGGAGTTAGTGATGATGCTGGGTTTTGTAGCCTAACAATATTGGGGATGATGTTTTCAAGGATAATAGTAAGAACAGCAGAAGGAAGAGGAATTTTTTATGAAGAAAGAAATTAAGTTAAGGTGGTTATATAACATCCAACTAAATATATTATGACCCCAAAATGTTTTTCTTTGATATATTCACAGCCACTACATTTTATTTGGTAATCCTACATTTATGCAAGAGAAATAAGTTGAAATTTGCAAACCAGTGATTTTTCGTTCCTTCTAAATTTATCTAAGTCATCATTCACATATAACTTTCTTGTCAAGATAATTGCCCAATTGTTGGTCCTCCTGTTTGAGCTGCAGCACAATTCAATTCTGGATCCATCAAAAATCTTTCTTGATCTACTTTTTTCATCTCTCTTGAGTCCTTTGTGAGATTTTGGCAAAAGAGTAAGAATGCTTGAATAAAATGTTAATGTCTTTGAATAAACAAATTAAAAAGTGACTTTTACTTAAGTAGATACTTAGACAAAAGTTAACATAGAATTTTAAATAAGGCTTTCTCTTCCCTATTGTTAGTGGGAAAGCAACATTTTCAATGAGATTCAGGACAAAAATAAAATAAAGACTATGTGGTAAGGAATGGATAATACCTCAGATTGCAATATCTTACTGTACGTTAGCACCTCCTTCAAAATCATCTTCCTGATCCTGATCTATACTTTTGACTCTTATCAAAGGAAAGCAAGTTCAAACTATATTGAAACTAGAGTACAGAACCTTTTCCTGATTTATCAACCATTTATTTCTAGTTGCAAGACTCTGTTAGAGATTTCCAATGTCCATCCACAAATCATGACATTTTAAACAAATGATGAGAATTTTAGCAGCACTGCTATTAGTATATGCAAGAGTGCATATCGAAGAGTGAAATTTGCTTTTCTATATTACTAGCTTTTTACTCTTCCAAGTACTTCTACTACCTAATAAAACATTTTTTCAAAGTTATGAATGACTTTCTGACTTCATTCTTATGAAAATGTAGATTTAGATTTACCCTCAGTAAAAACACTTATTAAATTAATATTTTCTTTTTTAAAGAATATGTAAGAGCTAACAACTTAAAATCAAGCAATCCATATATATTTTACACATGGGGAAATATTTTTATCCAATAGAAATCTTTTATATTTGAGAATGTCTTCCAGATCTGACTACTAGGTAAAGTACAAATTGAGAAATGTGTAGCTGAAAAATTTGTTAACTGAGTACTTGATAATGACTATCAAGTATGGGTAATCTGTAACAAGTATGTATGGGTAATCTGTAAACTCTTAGAGGCTCAGTGCATTACTTCCCCATCAGTCAGGACAGGTAAGCATCCATTGAATTTCTAGTGATTTCCATAAAATGACATTTTATAAGAATCCCTTAAAACTAACTCTGAAACTTACACTAAGACTTGCAGGAAAACCTTCTTTATATATTCATTCATATTTCTAATGTAGAATTCAATCCCCCCTTTAGTTTTCCTTCAGTTGAGGTGACTAACTAATTACCTCTACTTTATCTATAAGAGTTCTTCAGCAATTAAAGACCAGTTATTAAGGTCCACCTGTAAATTTAGCTAGCATTTAATGCACTCTTTGAAAGTTAAACAATATGGAAATGGTCCAATGGGAAAGGAAAAATCATAAAACACAAAAGAAATGGATTCTGGTTCTGCTTCTAGATAAACTTAAAATATATTTTGATTTCTAAGTACTCATTATTGGATAAGACAAAGATTTAATTCATCAAATAAATATTATACAGCACCTGCCTATGCAAGAAACTATACCATAGCAACAGAGTAATGAAACAACCAGATAAGGTTCTTGCTTCAATCAAGAGTGGGAATGAGCAAAAGTGGCCATTGGTAGAGTAATAAGATGTAGCAGTACCTACCAGAGGGTGTTGGTTAAGAGTTATCCTGTATTCCTCAAAAGTGTATGATGATATGCAATATGTATAAAAACCTGAAATAATGTATCATACAAATGAAAAGTAGTCTGTCTATTATCTCTGAAGGTGATTAAAATATACCTGGGCAGTCGTTAAAGTCACCTCATAGGTTAGTCATTATCCATTTAAATTTTTATAGTTAAAATTAAAGCATAATGAACTGCCTATGATGATATTAAGGGAATGCATACATAATAAATTAATCTCATATTCCAAAGATATAATTAGGTTGCATTTCTACTCACACTATGAAGGTCAATGAATAATATAGAGACACACATGATCCTTTGCCTCACAGAAGGCATGTCTATATTCACCAAAACAAGAATAATATGGTTCAACTGAACATAAATTGTTCCTTTCAACGTGAGGTTGAGATTGCAGAAAAATAGGCATGGCTGTTTCTGTTATGATTTAGAAGTGATTAGATGTCTAAGTTAAATGTTGAAAGACGTTTTTATACATCACTACACATTTTTATAGTAATGTTACTGGTCCCAACATCCACAGATCTACCAAGGTAAAGAGGACATTATTATTCTCTTTTCATACATCAATAAAATGTTACATTCTTCAAAGCAGTAAGATTTGAAACTCTTTTAAAGCAGTTGTTGTCAGCCCTTCTAGAAACATCTATTCACAGATAATTAATTGATATAATTATATGTATAATAAAGTTTCCTAAAGCCTACTCTTAGAAAAACAGTTTTATCATAATATGCAATGCAATGTGCATTTGCAAGTAAAAAAATCACATTTGCTTTAAATGTTCTAGAATTCTGATTCAAGCTAGAGTTCTCCCTAGTTTATTTAATTAACCAGGTTTTAAATGATTATAATCACATTCACAAAAATTGAATGCTTTTAGTAAATTCATTCATGACCATTATGATATCATTTTACTCTAAATAAATAACAAAATATTTACCTATTTATACTCTCAAATGTTACGTAGCCCAAGTCACTAAGCCAAGATTTTATTGAGTCTTATAACTTAGGGTTAAAAATTCCTTTTCCCTTTAGAATCCTTATCCACACTTACATAGCAAATGGAAATCAGTTCAGTCAAAACAGATGGAGAATAGCTTAGTTCATTAGGCAACATTCCAGGTGTTTGTTTCTGGCAAAAAGTGTAAGACAAAAAAAATACTTCTGAATCCCTGACCATTACGTATTCACAGCTGTGTGTGGATGTGATAATGATGGTAGTTAAACTAATGTGTCTCTTTGTTGTAGGGCAGTTCTATGTTATGTCAATCACACACTTAAACATTTTCTACATGAAGACTCAATATACAACTTTCTTAATATTAAGAAAGAAGTTTTTACACACCACTACACATTTAAGTTCTTTCTAGAGAAAATAAGAGAAACAGATAACTAAACAAATAAATGCCAAATAAATGTCCAAACTCTACTTTTGAAAATAAATGTTTTTAGTCCAAGAGGGATTTTACAAATCAGTATATAATATTGCTGTTATAATAACAGTCCTGTTATTATAGACCTTCTAATGAAATTGCAGACCTTCTAATGAAATTTTATTATTGAAATTCACATTCTTTTTTTTTTTTTTTTGGTACTGGGGATTGAACTCAGGGGTACTCTACCACTGAGCCACATCCCCAGCCCTATTTTGTATTTTATGTAGAGACAGGGTCTCACTGAGTTGCTTAGTGCCTCGCCATTGCTGAGGCTGGCTTTGAACTCGCGATTCTCCTGTCTCAGCCTCCCTAAGTGCTGGGATTACAGGCTTGAGCCACCGCGCCCGGCTTATTATTGAAATTCAAACAGAGAAAATGTAAGAACATTCTATACTAGTTCTCTGACTAATGGCCTCCTCTCTCTCCTTCACACATTACAGATTTGATGACAGTAGCAATGGATGTAATTCTCTGCCCACTTATATCTTCATATCAATGGTTCTCTTAGCTCTTTAGAATAATACGGTTTCATTATAAGCTCCATTTCCAGTCTCCAATCATGTAGTATATTTGTCACCTAACATGAACCCTGAGCACGACCACCCTCTAATTTAAGATGAGCTCCTTCTTTAACAGGTTTGTAACCTATTGAAGAAGAGCTAAGGATGTTTCATTCCATATATCACCCTTACCCTCTCTACTCCTTTTCTCTAATTTCAGAGCAAAAGTGTCCTTCTAGTGAAAATTAATCTTTCAATTTAAACACACAACACAAAGTCTCTCATATTGTCTGGACTCCACTCCATCTATTACTTTTCTTTCTTCTACATATTCAACCTTTCTCTCCACTATCGCCTTCTCTGCAGCCTACAATCAAACCTAAGTCCCTCCCATTCTTTACAATTAAGCAGACTTTGCTTTATCCTGAATGCTCCCACCAGAACATTTCCAGCACATCCCGACTTTCTCTCCTCTTTCTTTATCCATCAAACTTGTAAATACAGCCACTTTAGCAATTTTCCTAACCTTTCTTCAACCCACTTACATGCAGTTTCTCCTGAAAATACCTTTGCCGAGGTCACCAGTGACTAACACTTACTAAATCTAATGGTCAGCTTTAAGGCTTTTTTTCCCCCCTTCTCTCTGGCTCTCAAACTACTGTCTCATTTAGCTCTCTTGTACTTCATTGATTGTTTCTTTTAAATGTTTTTCAGTTAGTACTTTTCCTTTGTTGCTTATAAATACCAATTCCTCAAGGATTTCATCTTCAACTCTTTTTGCATCATACTCTGCACACACCTCTTAGAAAATTTCGTATAATTTACTGATACATATATTTAACTGATGTATATATGTATATATATATATATGTCTGTACATATATATAAAGACTTTTTGCAAGTCTATCTATGATATATCTTTAATAAAAAAATTCTTTATCAAACCAAAGAAAAAATGGGCTAATTATGTTAGTTATGAAATTATGATCTATATGTTATAAAAAATAGAAAGGCCAAAACTTGATGTCATAATCACAGCCAATAATAATAGCAGCAGTAAATATTTTCTCTTAAGTGACTGTATTTATTTGTATCTTAATGATTAAATATTTCGGAACAGATCATCCACATGTCTGAATGAGGAAAACTTTACAGTTAATATGACATCTAAGACCAAAAAAGGATATAAATAAGACAGAAAGTCAACTTAAATTTCCTTCCTTATTTCGCACTTCCATTAACAAATATTAATTACTGTCACGTATTCTAGAGGCTTCAGACTTGGAAGGAACAAGTACTAACACCTCTGATTTAATCTTAATACATAAAAATGTGCTTGCTAACAGTGCACATTTTATTTTAGCAGCTACCAAAAACAACCAAAAACTACAGCCATCGAGTTTATTTCCTAAAGAGAAAAATCTAACTCATCAAGATTCTGAACACTACTGAAAGCCCACTGTGGGAATTCAGTGGCTGCTTAGAAGGACCATCATTAATCAACAGTCGCATGCGGGGTGCCCTCATTTTGACTGACTCATTGGTATTGAGATTAACAGAGTCCTGCTAATTGTTTTTTAAATAATACATACAGGTTGCAACATTTTCTTTTCAAAATTAATTTGCAACTTGTCAATGACAAAATCTATCAAAATAATTTAACAGAAAAATTCCCATTTGCACATTCACACTTTCTGGGACTACAGTTGACTTACTAGTTGAATTTCTGGAGTATTTCTTAACTCCGAAGCATAGTGACTGAATTTTTTGATGTTGCAGTTTGCTTTAAAGAGTGACAAGTCTATTGTCAACAGAGTCATTCATCTTGTACCCACAAAACGCTCCACCACTAATTGTTTTCATTGTCTTTACCCTTTGGTCTTAAAATATCTTTTATACATATATGTGAGTTAACAATCCCATTTGGAAGAGAAGAGTAACAGTATAAATAGGCCTGAGGTTACAAGGTATGACTTTAGGCCACCTGTTTCAGAACTACTTGGCTACTTGGGTAAAAAATATATTAATGAAAAGAAAAAGCAGATTCTTAGAGACCCCAAGAAATCCATTACATAGGATGGAGCAAGAGTTTTTGTGTTTTTGTTTTTTGTTTTGTTTTGTTTTGGGTACTGAGGAGTAAATCCAGGAGCACTTAACCACTAAGCTACATTCCCAACCCTTTTTCCCTTTTTCATTTTTTATTTACAGACTGGGTCTCACTGACAGGGTCTAATTAGGGACTCACTAAGTTGCTGAGGCTGGCTTTGAACTTGAAATCCTCTTGCCTCAGCTTCCTGAGCCGCTGGAATTAGAGGCGTGCACCACCACGCCCAGCAAGAGTCAATATTTTAATAGGCTTCCAAGTTGATCAAATACACAGTAAAGTTTGAGAACAAGATGTTTTTATTATTTTTATTAAGTTGACTTTGAACAAGAAATCCAAAAGAGGCTTTAAAAGTAGAAGACATCAAAGATGCTTTCTTTTTAAGAAAATAACTGTTCAAGAAAGTTCAAGACTCCTGCCAGGGCTGCTCACCTGAGGAAACACTGAAGAAGGCAGTCTAGAATGAAGTCCTAAAGATCTCAGGGAGTAGATACATCGCATTATTTACTGTCTACTTTTTTGAGATCCATGTGATTGTCTCTGTTCTCTTTAGAATTAAAATAACCAACTCACTTCACTTCATTCTGCCGCACAATAAAGCATTCGTTTCAAGCATCCAAGTTGGCCCAGATAAAATAATAAGGCCATGCCTTGGAAAGGAAATGAAAAAGAATAAAACATGAACCCAAATTTTAGGTCTTCCTCACTAGCTGTGAGGAGCCAGCACTGAGACTGTGAACCGTGCTCTGTTTTGAAAGCTGCAGCAAGTGGAAGAAATGTGGGAACCAGGAGGGAGGATGCAAATTTTTCTTTTAAAAGGAGCTCACGTTTGAGAGTGAAATTTTCTTACACAAACCATTTTTGCATGAATTTACTTCAATTATAACTGTCATTTCATATTCAAAAATATTACCCACACTCTGTCGATCTTCTTTTTCTCCGAATATGTTTTCTGATGGTGACTGTTATAACCCTTCCACATCAATGTCTTAGAAGACATATGCCAAAGCTATCTCTTCAACAATACAATAAAATAATATTTGACTCTGGAAAGATGAGTCATATTTTGACTTAGAAGTTTTTTAAATTCCTCGAGCATCTTGTGAAATTACAACTATTAGACTTTTTTTTCTTCTAAGCCTGCTGATTAATAAAGAATCATAGTGAGCCACTGTTGAGGCTCAGTGATTGAGCGCTTGCCTCGCATGTGTGGGGCACTGGGCTCGATCCTCAGCACCACATAAAATAAATAAAGGTATTGTGTTCATAAAAAAAAAATAAAGTATCATAGTAAAAGAAAAATTAGAAGCACATTTGAGCTATAGGTTCCTCATAGGTAAAACTGAGACCACAGTTGGTTCCTTAAATGATTCACAAGTTTGATGTGGGGGGTGATCAATGAAAATACATGTTATCTATTTGCTACATAATAAACCATCCTAAAATGTAGGAGTCTGAATAAAAATCACATATTAACTCAGAATTCTACATTTGGACTATCTTTATCTGAGGAGTTCTAATGGTCTCCCTTGTGGTCACGCATCAGTCAAATCTAATGGTCTTGGATGGTCCACACTGGTCTCACTGACATGTCTGATGATTAGCTGAGGCTATTATTCAAGGCAATTCTGTTCTTCTCCACATGGCTTCTCCAGCATGTTAGAAGAGGACAAGCTATAATATTTAACCAGCTATCAAGCCTCAGCCTGTGCGATATTTACAAATATCCAGTTAGAGAAAATTCAGTCTCAGAGAAGGTGAGTGACTTGCTTAAGGCTACACAGTTGTGGTGTGGATACCTAAATTCAAATTCCAGGTCAGACTCTGGAAGCTAAGTACCTAACCTTTTGATGACATTCTGTATAACCTCCACCAAAACATCCTATAAGGGAGTTTTGTGTCCTATTTTGTAGATGAGGAACCTGTAGGTGAGGAAGCTATAAAGATCTGGTTTAAAATCTCACCATAAATGGAAGATCTAAGACTTGAACCTAAAACTTGAATCTGACCTCAGGATAAAACAAAGAGCTAGTAAGTCAACTATAGTCCCAGAAAGTGCAAATGCACAAATGGGATTTGTTGTTGTTGTTAAATTATTTAGATTTGTTATTCACAAGTTGAAAATCAATTTAGAAAATATTATAATGAGACCTGTACACTACACAATTTTTAAAGCCCAGAATATAAGTTCTCACTGATTACCGCTTAAGTAAATAAGCACACTCTAACGTGACAACTCACCCCCTAAACTTAGTTGCTTAAAACAACAGTCATTTATTTTGCTCACAGACCTCAGTTTGGAAAGGGATAGGTCTTCTATTCCATGTGGCATCAGCTATTGGAGATTTAAGTGGAAACTAGAATGTACTTTCATGATGGTCCACTTACAACCAAAGTTTGGTTCAGACTGTCAGTTGGGAGTCAGCCAGGGATTAGGTAGGGTCCTTCACCCTCTCCTTAGGAGCCCCTCCAAGGGCTGCTTGGACTTCCTCATGGTAGAGTAGCTGAATTTGAAAAGCAAACATCCCAAAACAACCACATAGAAGCTGATCTGTCTTTTATGACCCATCAGGGAAGTCACAAAGTAACACTTTACAACAGTCATAAGTTTAAAGGGAGTACAGAGCAGAAGAGTGTTTAGATACTAAAATAACCTTTGCACTCATTTTGCTTTAAAAGCTATAGTACTTTAACCCCAATTAATAACTTTAGGCCCATGTCTAATTCTGGAATCTGAGAGCTTGTACAAAGTGCTTTATGGTGGGTCAGCCTCACAGGCCAATAGAAATGGTGATATTAAAAGACTATTATCCTGGAGGTCAGCAGACCCAAGATCTAATTCCAGAAGAGTCAAGCAACTTCCTGTACAATTAAAGCCTCCATAGACTTCAGCTCCCTCATCTCTAAAGTGAAGGAAAGGGTCTAGGTGACCTCCAAGTAATTTGTTATAACTGAAGTGACTTGTCCCTGACCTGTTCTCCTACACTTATGCCTCACATCTTATACTCTAGTGCTCAGCCCCAGAATTTTTTTGCCTTTGAAAATCCACCTCTGTGAATAGGCACTTGTACCTGCTGCTGCCACCACCCTCTCAGAGGACAATTTGCCATCAAGGACTTCCATGGAGTGGCACTCTCTCCCTTGGCTAGAGCAACTGACAGGGAGACACTAGGTTTGGTAACTGATCTGAATGTGTGGTTCAAGCTACCTGCTTCTTCTGGAGACGAACTGATTCTAGTCTTATTTTTAGACGTAAGCCCTACATTCCTGTTCCTAGAGTAACAGATTTGTTTTTGATCCTAAACTCTCCTTGAACTTCACCTGAGTAAAAATTGTTCTAATAGAAGTGCCTGATCTTCTGACCTTGAATTCCTCACTGCCATCTGGTCCTTGGTTCTCACATTTGTTCTTCATGACTTCACTTTTTTAACAAAAGCATCCAGTAACTCCATCTATTTTTCATCTTGATTTTTGCTTCTATTTGCAAAATAATACCAGAATCTTTCCAAAAAAATCTTCTGTAAGCTTGAGAACTCCTATTAGGCATGATATGTTTTGATGGGAGTTTTAATCAGACATACAAAACTAATTTAAGTGTCAGCAATATTTTTAAAATGCATGTAGGCATACTCTTCATCTGATAATAAAAATGACATGCAGAAGGTAAAGAGTTATTGTGTGGGAGAAAAGATTGCCTAAGAAAACATTGTAATTCATGGTGAATACTCACTTTATATGACTGACATTGCATTAGTAATTATAATAATTTCACTTATCTCTGAAAGGGAAGAAAAGCAGAACACAAATTTCATTGTATGAAGATAAATTCATCAAGCATATTGCCTGATGAGTGTGAATCATGATTTATTTTTAAAAATTGTCATCTTCTTTGTAAATTAGCATGTCAAAAGTATCTATGGGACATTAAATATTCTGAAACAAATTATTGAAAGACATGGATAATATTAAATATCTTTAAAATGCAACACAGTAGCATCATCCTGCATTTGCGTTGTGTGACAAAGCAGATAGAATCAGTGAATTGGTAAAATATTGTCCCACTAGTACATTAATATTTTATTTGTTAATTTATTAAACAGTGGTGACTGTGCTAAATTAGGGCTACTACAACTGCAAAATATGCTTCTACAGAACACTGAGAAGACACTCCACAGTTCCCTCACCATTTCAACCTGTCCTTATTCATATAGAAACTATTTTATAAACACTTAAGTCCTATAAATACTTTATAGACTTCTTTGGTACCTCAAAGTTCAGCTGGTGTTTGAGTTGCAAAATGTCCCTGGTGAATGGCCTCCTCCTTTCAACATCAACATCACATCACCAAGATCCAGCAAGCAAAGTGTCTCTCCATTATCTAAACAGTGTTCACAGTTCCTCGTCAACTCCATTAAGCCTACACTACTGCAGATGGGAGAGTCAAAGAAGGCTTTTTACAGAAGTCCAACACAGAATTCTTGCAAGTCCACTGTAGAGTTTTTAGACCTGTTCTGGTCTTCAGCGTGTTTGTAGTGGAAAAATTACTGAACCAGAAAGGCAAAGCCTTGCCTTC
Source organism: Xerus rutilus (assembly GCA_028644305.1). NCBI lineage: Eukaryota > Metazoa > Chordata > Mammalia > Rodentia > Sciuridae > Xerus > Xerus rutilus. The sequence continues at coordinate 39,471,472 of CM053403.1, read as the reverse complement.
AGCTGAGATCCAATTGCAAATCCAGAAATACACCATATGCCTGCCCACCTCAATCTTCTCATTCTCAAGCTGCAGGGATTGGGCTCTCTTACTTAGAAAAACTCTGGATCCTTTCCACAGAAATGAGTACCTAAAACCATTACATGCTCTGATAAACAGTACAACATATGTGCTCAAATGATTTTGGGGTGGGGGTGAGGCTTAAATGTGAAGTATTTCAAGAATGTAGGAAAATACCTAATAGAGTATAATGAACACTTAAGGGCCCATCCAAAAGGAATGTATAATAATATTGTATTATATTTCTTTGAAGTCCTTTGTTATGGTGGTATAGATTGTTGAAGAAATTACACGTTACAGCTATAGCTAATGTATGTAAACTCATTGGGTTTTCCTTCCTCACTAGAGATAATCACTATCTTGAAACAGATATATTTCATTCCTATGCAGAGATTTTTAACCTACAGGTATACCCACAAAAAAGAGATATAATATATATGATAGTTTTGTGTGACTTTAGAAATGGATATAAATTACACATCCTTTGATGAGCAGAACGATCACCAGGCTTCTGCAAGTGCCTGATGTATCTCAAGAATAAATCCCTAGAAACAGCTATTAAATTCACAGGCTATACCCCCTCATTTATGTAAATATTGATGCATTAATCTGTGTATCAATTGTAATAATTTTCACTTCCACTAACATCTTGCCAACGATTAGCATCATGAATGCATTAACTGTTTTGATGTGAATGATGTGTAATATAGCCACTGATTGGTTTAATTTGTATTAAAAACACTTTCCACTGTCTTTGTGCATGATGTGCTGAGGTCTGAGCAAGAGAAATATGGACATAGTATAAGCAAAACAAAAAGTACAAAACGTTAAAAAATTATTTACAGAAAGACTTTGTACTTAGAAAATCTAAGAAAATCCACACAACTGTACATGTGATGGTTTAGCAAGATTGCTGACTATACTATCACTACTTGAAAATTCCTGGAATCTCCATAAAATTAAATTTTTATTTTAATATTTTAAAATACATATTATAATTTTGTTAATAATAGCATTGAAAACAATGTGGCACCTAAGGATAAATAAAATGTGTGCAAGACACAGTGAAAAACATGAAACTTTATAAAATTTAAGAAAATGACCTCAATAAATGAGGAGAAAAATAATTTTCGTGGGAAAGAAGAAAATCTATCTCGCATTAATCTACAATTCCAGTGCCACTCAGATCACTATCCAAAAAAAGACTTTCTTAAGATTCTACTATTTTACTATTAGATTCATAAGGAAAATTATGCCTTTCACTAAACCAGCCTATGATCTCATTGATTTAAAGTCATTTCACATGAAAAAAAAATTAAAACAACTCAATAAATGATAGGTTATAAAAGGTGAAAATAAGGAATAATAGCTATATTCATCCTAGGAAAGAATTTGCATCTACAATGATAAAAAAAAAAAAAAAAAAAAAAAAAAAAAAACCTATGCAGTTAACACCGGGCCTAATATTTTAAGCAAACATTGAATAGATGGGAAAGGAAAAAAGTTCATTCCTGCAAGCTGAAAGAGCCTGAACAGAGCACAGCTATGATCTGTGGCCTGATCAAGATCCCAAGCTCAGAGTCCAGGGGAATAGCAGGTTAGAGCCCAAAGTTTACTTTACCACATTCAGACATTCCAAACTCCAAGCTCCAGCCAAGAAAAGACCAAAATAACCTCATTTTCAGTTAACCACAATGTATGACAGTTTGTAATGGGGATGATATTTCTGGAGCACATCCAAAGTTTAGAATTTGAAGGATAAATATAAAAATTATTACAACCAACCTGTAAATGCCAGACTTAGGAACTTGGATTTCATTATAAAAGCACAAATTGGAAAAACATTATCTGTAGTATAAAACATTTACTTAAAAAAAAAAAGCCAGGTACAGTAACACACTCCTGTAATCCCAACAACTCAGGAGTCTCAGGCAAGATGAGCACAAGTTTGAGAACAGCCTCAGCAACGAACAAGATATTTTCTCAAAATAAAAAATATTTTTAAAAGTTGGCTGTGCAGGGTAGGGATGTAGTTCAGAAGTAGAATTCTCCTGGATTCAATCCCCACTATAGCAAAGAACAAATTTGGTGAAAAATATGGTACCAATTAAGAATCTGTAGCATTCGTTAATAGAAGAGTCAAAAATTCCCAGCCTAAAAATACGAGAAAGGTTTGCAGAGATAGAAATTCTAATTATCCTGATTTAATCATTACACCTTGTATACATGTATCAAGTTATTACCTTCTACTCCACAAATATGCCCAAATATTACATATCAATTAAAAAAGAAAAACTAAAAATATCTATAGCATCCTGGTTGTAAATAAGGCAGCACATCTCCCCCTTCCCTGTCTTCTTCTCCCACAATGTAAATACGCTAAAAGTTCACACTATACTCCATAAATATATACAGGTATTATTTGTCACTAAAAAGAAAATAACATTGGCATAATATCTTCCAAAGAATGCAAAGCTATGACTCATTGTCACATGCAAATTTGACAAAGTCCAAATTTTATCCTTTTCATGACTAATAGAAGAGTGAAATCATCTCCACCCAAACTGACAGAAGCTTGTAGCTCCCATGGCTGGCATTCCATCCATGGCAACTGGTCATTTCAAATGAACTCTCAGGAGCTGTGTCTTTTCCTCAGTTTGCTTTTAAATTTGTTTTTAAATTATCAAACTTAGGTTAGGAAGCCTGCTTGCTACTAATTATATAAATGACAGAGTGCACATGTTTTGTTTGGTTTTATTCTTCTGGATATGTTACTATTATTATTTTTGCCTTTTTACTTAAGTCACTTGAATCAAAAAACTAATGTTTTTAAATATAGTATATCAATATTTCCTTTGGGGAAATAATAATGAAAAAATATGTATTATGTTGTATTTTATAGGTAAAATGTTCTTCCGTTTTCATTTGCTTTTACCAAAAACATAATGAAATGCTCATTACTAATCATCACTGGCAAAATTTGACCTAATTTCTTCGAAGAACATAAGTATATTTTTTTGACTTAATGTCACCTAATATGTAACTAGGAAATAAAGAATTAGTCAACATTCCCAATTCAGTAGTTGTTGCTGTTGTTATTATTATTCAGTCTTAATTTCAACTCAACATTGAGAGGACTTCCCCATGTAACAATGAAAACGTATTTTAAAGATGGCAGTATTTCTTACATGCCTTTTGTCACATCGCATTTCATGATGCAAATGAGTGTGAACATGTTTTGATGACTAATGTGCTCAGAAGATAAAAAAAGGAATCTTGGTGGAAATTGAAAATTGATATCATCTTATCCTTGTCTACCAGAAGATTGCAATGCAAAAGACAAGTAATGAATGGCCAATTCCCAGTAACTCAATGAATCAAGTCTACATTTTAATAAAACCATTATCCAGTCATTAGAAAAGGTAACAGTATAGAAAAAATACAGGAATTCTGTGTATTTAAAGTATACAATTTATTTTGTAGTTTTTGACTTTTTCTATTTCTTGTATTGGTAATATTTATGGGCAAAAGTAAAAACCTTGTGCCTACAAATTTTCATTCACAAATCAAGACTAAATATTAATCATATCTCATATTTTAGCCTTTTGAAAATCAAATAATTGACTTCCTTCCCAAAAAAATCCCATAAACATAATGAAAACCAAGAAAATATGTATTATTGTGTAATAAGGTTTCAGGTTCACTGGAACCTTTTCTGTGGTAGAAAGTTTACTTTGCCAGTCTTCCAAGAAGCCATACTAATGGAAAGACAATTACTAAATGTGACACATCTGCCCATAGTTATCCTAGTTCAAATCTCTTATTAAATCTCTTTAATTTATCATTAGTGGTTCACACTGACAAATTAACCAGCAAATGTTTGTTTTCATTTATGTTTTGAACTGTGTCCCAGAACTTAGAGTATCAGTAAAACACACTGTAATTACCTGCTTAGGAAAAAAAACCAACTAACATAATTATCTGACAATACAAAAAGCAGAATAATAAATCATAATACATGTATGTGATAGTTAAATTTGGCCTTAGAAATATTCAACATATTCTTAGTCAAATCTTGGGCATCTTAACTAAGGGCTGCAATAAAGGATCCAATTTCATTCAACCAACAGAATCAGTGCTCTTAAAATACTAAATCTGAACATCCTCAGATTGGGCATAGACTTTCTCATTTTCCAAAGTATACAACACTCTTTGGCATCTTAATATCAGCCATTACCTGTCACCTCTTTGAACCTGAACTCATTTTATGGCAACAAGATCTAACATAAACTGCCATTCTGCACCTCCATCTAGAGTCTACTAAAGGTCACTTCCACCAAATGCATATTACTGTGCTAGCTTTATTTACTCATAGAACATGAAGCAATCACATTTGTTACTGAAAAATTCAGAAGCCTATTCAGTCTTGATAACTGAAAATGACTGAGAAAAAATAACCTCAATGACCTTTGCTTGACGATTTACTCCACTTTTCACTATACCCTTTGTGTCCACACTAACAAGTTGTACATACTATTAATAGTGAACTTAGAGTTCTATAACATGTAACATACTGTCATGCCTTGACAAAGTTTGGTCTCCAGGCTAGGACCATTCTATTCATCATCCCACATTAATTCACTTGGGAGAAAGTCTGTTGAAGTACAGATGTCCAGGCCACTCTCAGGAGTTCCTTGACTCCAACAGGCAGATTAAGTTGATCTCTCCTCTAAGCACCATCAATTCTTTAGGATTATACTCTGCTTACGTAACTGCATGGGCATCCACTTATAAACTGCGAGTTACATCAAAATAAGAACATCCAAACATATATATCTCCATATACTATGAAAAAGCCTTCAAAAAGAAAATATTACATGGACACATTATTCTAACCAGAATTTTGTAGTCATATTTAATATAAATAACCTTTGAGTATTTACACATTCTTTTAATAAGTAATGGCTTTCTAAAGAACAAAAATAATTTATTTACTAGATTTGTCTTTATCTAGTTGCAACACATGCATGACCTGAAAAGCCTCACAGTACAATTTAAAGATTGACGTAGTTTCTAAGTACTTATAGTTCTTAAATTGACATTCAAGATACCTATTTCCACCTTTATGGTGGATTAAATGTCCTGTATGAACTCTGGGAAATGAGTGAGTACCAAAGATTATTTTTGCCTTGACAGTTTTTGCCTGAAGTCAAAAGACTTTGTGCTTCCAGTCTGATAATTGGACACTAACAGGAAACTCTTGCACAGAAGATTAAATAAAGGAGAAATAAACTCTTTCATTTGGAAAGGTACATCAAGCAAACATAACTGTCTAAACCCTTGTGGATAAAGATAAAAATAAAATTCTTCCCTGAGAATCTGTAACCACAACCTAGCTTTCTCACAGGTTTGCTGTTGGGATTTATGCTACTTGCAGTCTCTGAGTCCTCATCTGAAAAATTTAAGCTAAGGTTGACCTGTAAAAACAAATGCAAATCCTCACTGAAAGAGGTCAGCTTCAAAACTGATTTCCCACACATGAAAATTCCAATGGAAATGGTAGCTCACAGTTAAAATCCACAGCCTGAATGAAAACCAAGCTATCATCCATAATAACCAACATAATATAGTATAGAGACAGGCAGGTATGTGTCTGTGTGAGTGTCTATTGGGTGGAGAAAGAGAGAGAGACAGATGTTAGATAATACAAAAATTAAAACATACAACAACTATTGGTATTATCTCATGATTATTTAATGCTTTTAATATATTCAAAACAACTAAATCTCTAAGCAATGCTTGATATTACCAGGAATCAAGCAGATTTGAAAAAGAACAAATAGATTTATAGAAATAAAAAATGTACTAATTATTCAAATGTATTTGAAGGATCAACTAAACATGTTACTCTAAGAGAAAATTAGGAACCTTAGAATAAACATCTGAGATATATACAAAGGATCAAAGAAAAGAAAAACATGAGAAAAAGAATACCAACACAGAGGAAGTGGAACAAAGTTTAATACACTTGTGATAATAGATCTTGAAAGCACTCAATGTCACTGTGAATCTAAAACTGAGTTTTAAAAATAATCTTTAAAAAGTGTACCCAATAGAGAAGGGGGAGCTATTCAAAGAAATAATGCCAAATGTATTTTCAAGGTAAGGGTTAAAAAAACTCAAGTCTCAGATCTAAGGAGCTCAATGAACCTGAACAAAAATAAATAAAAAGAAATACATTCCTAAGCATATTATAGTAAAATAAGGATTATTAAAATGAATAGAAGATCTTAAAATAGAGAACAAATACAGATAATCTTCAAAAATATGGAGAGGTCATTACTATAATTTATAATTTCTGAACAATAATATTAATCAAAATAGAATGGTTTCCTTGGTTAATCAAGAAAAAAATTGTCAAAATAGGGTTCTATTTTCCAGTAGCATATAGGTCAACTTGTTTTTTAAAAAAGCAGTAATTGAGAAAGCATATCACTAAAAGAGTCTCACTAAAGGAAATTTTTACTTAAATCTTCAGGCCTAAGAAAAATTATCTCACTTTTAAGATTTGATATGTAAAAAAGAGAAATTATAAGAACCTATTGGTAAATATGTGGGTAAATCTAAATCCACATTGATTACATGAATTGGCATTAAAGGTGGCTAATTGTATATTTATGTGAGGTGGGAGGTAAATTGACTGGAATTAAAACACTGAAAAATAATCATTCATAAATGGTTAGAATGATCACCAAGTTAAAGATTCCAAGGTATTTGATATGTTGCAGAAAAGAATAAAGACATGGTCTAACAATTTGCATCCTCAAGTGAAGTATGTGTATTGTATGTGCTAAAGCAACCCCTTGAAACATTTTTTCATAGGTTCTATAACTTCCAAAATGTAGGGAAGAAATATATAATAAGAAAATAAATCTGAAAATAATTTGTTCAAAAAAACTAAGGGTGGGGGCAGAAGAACACAGGAAAATAGCAACAACAAAAACACAAAATTTTCAGAATATCATGAGGTCAAATACAGTATCATTTCTATTTATTTAAAGTCCACAAAAAGTCAACACTGAACTACATATTGTTTAGAGATGTATGTAAAGGATCTCTCATGGATGGGGCATTATTGAAGGAGATGATTCCTTGGGGTCCCTCTTGTCCCCATTATTTAATAATTTTGCAAAACATGTAGCTACTACATTCATTGTATCAGGAGAAGTAATTGTGGAAGTTTTACATGGGAGTATCTGAAATTCTGGTGTCTAAAAAAAAAGTTCTTTAGACCAAACTGGTGCTTATGGAGTGAGCTACAGAGGTTTGGGTAGGCATGGCTGAGTTCTCGTTCCCTGGGATCACACCTATCCTTGCAGGCTCCTAGCCTGATGCCCTCATAAAAGTTCACCAGCTCTCACATCATGCAGCCTTTACACCTTGGCAAATGTCAGGCGGGTAAGACTCTTCGTCACTGGCATTTGTGCCATGTGGAAGATAAGCTACAATAAATCTGACTGACTAAATTCCCCAATACCATCTGGTGCTCCTGTAGCATAGATAGATGCCATCATGTTTTAAAAAAGAAATCTGACTGCCAATGATGTGTCTTGAGTCATGAAATGTGTGAGCTGGTCACCCAAATAAAGTAGAGGAAAAAAATCACATGAAATTTTTATAATTCTGAGCTATTTTCATGTGATGTCATTTCATAAATCATATGGTACTGATGCTATAAAACTGAAGACAACACATATAAATAGATAATAGAAAAAGTCTTATGGCTTTCTACAATAGCTACAACATGGTAACTGCCAACCAAGGCGTTTTTTCCACATTTTAACATTTTGAAAAACTATACTTGTTTCTATGTTTCTGTATTTATTGACTCCATTAAGAAGAATCTTTCAAGTTTCAACACACTTTTTCACTTGTACTCTGAACTATCTACTAAATAGGAAGAGAAATTCATAATTATTACTAGGTGGGTACTTATACAAGTTCAAGGAAAATGAAAACTGTTAGATTCAATCCTGTGTTCAACCCCTTCTTCCTGTACAATGCTCATCTTTCTCATGTCTACACATTTTGGATTGAATATTGCAGTAACAACTAGAAATGCATAATTGAATTAGGGGTTGGATATATAAAATGAGGAAACTGTATTCTGTGGTGCTTATAATGAAGACATTTTCTCACATGTTGTTGACTTCAACAGCTGATTTGGAGGCAATGAAAACGAAGAAAAACTAAGACTAGCAATGATCCTTCCGACCACCACCACCGAAAGCTAACATTAAAACAAGTTTAAACAAGTGTTATAGACAAGTAAGAAAAAAATGACCATGCCATCATTCAAGAGAATGAAGTCAGCCCTCCCATGATTATATTAGGATGGAGTCCCAACCTAAATTAACACATCTTTTCTTTAAAGTCAGGGCTCATGGCTGAAAGTTCAAGACAAAATGATGGTAATTTGACTTTCTGTCAGAGTTTATATCTTACCCTTATGTATAAGTTCACATGCTGTGTGTGAACCTAACTTGAGAGATTATTCATAGAGAGAGCACAGGGGATAAGGTAATGACCTAGACATTGCCCAAGAAATTGAGGCAAAGCAGAGCACAGCTCAAGAATGGAGAGGTTAGGGAGATACAAACACTGGGCTAAGAACTTTAGATAGAACTTACCATTTTATCTCAATAAGGCTTCAAGGTACGTCCCATTTACAAGTGAGGAAAACACGAAATTCCAAAGAAGTAGGACTACTTACATTTGAAAAGGAAGAAAATGTTGTCATCAAGGAGCTGTAACAAAAAAATCAAACACCTACGATGTGGCGCAATGTTTTCTAAGGATAGTAAATTTGGGCTTCAGTGTTTAGAAAAGAACTCTCTAAAGATCTGATTTCGGATCACCAAGGGAGAAGGATATACATTTATTCCTCAGAGGTTGTGAGCATGGATGTCGCAGCCCAAAGAGTGCAGACATCTAGGACATCAGCTTGATATATACATGGAAGGAAGATGTCGCACCAGGGCCAAATACACAGGAATTAGAGCAAGAGTCAGCAACTGTGACCAGTGGGCCAAATCTGACTCTCTGCCTAGTTTTTGAAAAATGTACAAGCTAAGAATGGTTTATCCATTTTAAATGGTTGAGGAAAATGTTAAATAAAATTATTTCATATCATAAAAATGATAGAAAACTCAAAATTCAGTGTCCATAAATCATTTCTTTTTAAGAACACAGCCATGCTCATTTTTTTTTTACACAATATCAATGGCTGGTTTCAAGCTAAAAAGCAGAGTTGAGTCTAGCTCTCACAACCTGAAATATTTACTATCACAACCTGAAATATTTACTATCTGGACCATTGTAGAAAAAGTTTTCTGCCCCTGCTCAAAAGTCATTGGATATTAAATTCAACTTCTGATTTTTTAAGCTATGTGATCTTAAGAAATACCTTAAGATCAGTGTCCTCATATTTAAATAATACCTACCTTGAATGTTCATTGTGAAACAAAATGATAAATTATCTAAAGCACTTAATCTAGTATTTTGCATGTAATGAAAGTTCAATATATTATAGCTAATATATACTACTCATATGACTAACTCCTGATTTAACCACAACCTACCATTTCTATAATATGGTTTGAGTTCTATAAGCCAATTTATTACTATCATATCTAAATAAATTCCTCACATTATCATTTATCAGTAAAGCAACTAGTGTGTTTATGAGCTAAGAGATCAGTACAAAATGATCATAGAGATTAGTGTGTTTACAAGCCAGAGATTAGACACCTGAAACTAATATTCTATAAGGTATCAAGTATGCCATGTATCAACTTATTTCAAGAAATATTTACTGAAAGTCCCCCATAAACTAAGGCCAATCCTAGGTGCTGTTCCAGTTTTCCTCATGCAGAGCCTGATAGTTGCTTCCTGAAACAGGGATTCTCCTTTCTTTCTCACCAAGAGTACATCAGTTTTATTAGGAACAACAATATGCCCAGCTTAAACAAAGTAAAACACTGCCTTTCATTATTTGTCTTAAAGCTAGGAACAATTTTAGTAATGAGAATGAAGGGGAAGTTAATGGACCAGGTTTCCATATTTGGTTGGCTTGAGTTTTCTGTTTTTTACCCTTAGTTTTTGTTCTTCCTCCTCCCTGTACTGTCAGCTCATGGCTGGAGCTCTAGCAGTCATTTTGGGTTATGAGGGAAAGGATTAAAAAAAAAAATTCATAGAAACCTAGGCCTTGATACTCTTGAGCTGCTGAACTGGCAACTATCTAACTCAGAACTTCTTGATAAAGCAGAAAACAAAGTCCTTACTTCGTCTTTTAGTTTGTTTCCTCTAGATAAATCTAATCTCTAACTAACATATCCACCCTCGAGGAATTTTTATTCATATATTTCCTTTTTCCCATGCAAACATCAAGAGGACAGTTTAGCAATTTTAATCAGCTTGTCAGTTATTTGTCCCTGAATAACATTCCATAATCAACCGATTCCCATGTGATGTAAAGCCATCAAAACTCCCCATGAGATGAAAAAAGATAAAGAATAAAAAAGGTGTGGCATTGCTTAGAGAAAAGGAATTGGAGATGTGAACTTTATAGACTTCCTGCTACACTACTAACAGTGATGATATTAGTTGAAAATATTTCTGATGTGGAAGCTTGAACTTTGTGCTGCAAATCTGAAATACAATTGCTTTTTCACTTAAAGACACTTTAAATGGAAAATTAAAACTTAATAAACCTTTGGTTCACCCTATTACTCTGGAAACATTTTCCCTTAGAAATATTAGATTAAACAGCAAGGAAGCTTTATTGATGTCAAGTCCATTTAAGTCATCTCTCATTCAGGCAGGTCATTGATTCAAGCTGCATTTGTATTTGGCAAATCTTTACCACTGATCTAATCCTATGGGCCTTATATATAGTTTACATTTGGAGTCAATTGAAATCAGCAGGAGACTTTTACATTTTCTCGTTGCATTCAGTAATGGATACATAAATTTTATCAATATTTTAGTTTGCTAATTTGTTATCTGAATAAGTCTGTCATCCACCAAAATTCAAGCTGTGAAATAGAACAGTAATAAAATCCACATTGTTGCTTTGTAAAAACAACAACAAAAATGTAATCCTAATTTTCAGAACCAATGAAACCTGATTTCTAACTTGAAAGAGAAAAAAGTTGTCCACACAGCTTTGCTGACTACTTTAATAAGAATAAAACCTCAAGTATATTTGGAAATCTTTCATTAAATCCCTGAAGATAATATTTTTAGATGTGCTTCAAGGGGAAGAAAGGAAACAGCCACACATTTTTAGTTAATAGGAAAAGCAAAGCAACAGCCTTCTCTTATCTTTACATTGGGTATATCTTTGGTTTTTCCCTACCAAAGGGCCTGTGCTTTGAAATCCAAAGCAAGGTTTTTTTCATGGCTATGACATTTCCCATGACATTTATTCAAAAAATCAATCTGGCTTTTAAAGCACTGGAAACAGGGTCTTGTGAAATGAGGAAACCATAACAAGGCTTCAGCCAACAAAGTTACTTTGATTTTTTTTTTTCCCCCAAAAAACCTTCTGAGAAGCTTTATCTGAAAATGGATCTGGGTAGTTACACTTCAAAGGCAAAGGCCACCCAAGAGGCTTTTTATTAACAGCAGGGTTATCTTCTTCCATGAATTTTATTTTAGTCCTTTGAGACTTTGAATATAATCAAGTTATAGAGTCAACACTGAGCAAAATTTAATGTGGTCTTGTCCTAATCAGACTCAAAGTTTAAAGACTCCTGTGTAAGTCTTAGAGGCACAGGGTAAATACATGACCTTGGTAGGGTCAGAGGGAGTAGCTAAAGATTTGTGCAACACCATTAAGAAATAACTGAGTTATAAAGGATCTTGTGGTTTTTGTTTTCCTCCTAATAAGGATCCCTTAAGTTCAGGTAAAACTTAAGAAGTATTCTATTGATGGCTTTGAGGACAGTGGTCTGACTGACCATTGTATTCAGAACCCAGTCAAGTGAATTAATATCTCACTACATAATTGAAGATTTATTATCATGGGGGAAATAAATGTAAAAGGAAGTTCAGGCCTACCCTTACTCACACCAGTTGTTTCAATCCTGGACAAGGAACTTGAGATTCTCTTAAGCAAAGTTTCTAATGTCTGGCTATAAGGCCTAATGAACACTAAAGGGCTCAACTATCTAAAAAAGTAGCTCATATATATGGTTACTATTTTCCATTTGATTAGTGATGGTTAAACCACTATATCTTCTAAAGAGATTTTTATAACTGCATATTCCAAGTTGACTCTGGAAGAGCCTGATGTAGGCAGAAATCTATGTATTTTAAAGTCCTTAAGGTCATTTTGTAGTTCAACCAAATTTACAAACTACAGCAAATGTGAGTTAATTGAGGTCAGGGACAGTAACCATCTTTGAATCCCCTGTACCTAGCACCAGTGTCTGTCCCAGAGTAGGATTTATAGAAGTGAGTATTAACTGAAAAACAAATAAATAAATGAACAGCTGATAGGCTGAGTTGTGTTCCCTCAAATTCATGATAAAGTCCTAACCCTTGGGGGCCTCAGAATGTGACTATATTTGGAGATAGGACCTTCAAAGAAGTAATTAAGTTAAAGTAGAATTATTAGGGTAGGACTTTATCTAATATCTTCATAAGAAGAGATTTGGAAACAAGAGACAGGGATGTGCACAAACAAAGGAAAGCAGATACAAGGACACAGCAATAAGGTGGCCATCAACAAGACAAAGGAGAGTGGCCTCAGAAGAAACTGACTCATTTAATACTTTGTTCCTGGATGCCTAACCTCCAGAACTGTGAAAATATAAATTTTGTTGTTTGATCTACCTGATTCATTTTGTTATGGCAGCACTAGCAAACTAATACAGTTAGGGGGAAAAAAATTCAAAGCCTTAAAATATGCATTAGAATTTACTATAAACTAGCAAAGGATCCTTTACATTTATTAACCACATTAATCATTTCAACATGAGACAAAAGGTATTAATATTTTGCTAAAGATCACATAGCCAGGAAGTTTTAAGGACAAGGTTGGAGCATAGGTTTACCAGGTTATATAATTATAACTCAATTTACCATAGCACTTAAATGTGCTTTTCTAGTAATAGATCTCAAATTACAGGTATCCTCTAAAACAGCATTCACTCTATAAAAAGATAAAGGTTACATGTTTTAAACAATTTATTTTTCTGATAAATTCACATTGATATCTTCTGTATTCAGATGCTCATTTTCTAAGTCATGTAATAAAAATACTCAAGGCTTAATTAAGATCTGTGCGAGAAATACATGCATTTACCATCTCAGTTAAATGTACTAGGAGAGTTTCACAAGTGATATGTATAGTGGGTTACTATGACCACAAGAACCAGTTTTAATATACATAATTTTCAAATATAATACTTATTTGGAAATTCCATCTCTCCTGAAAAGTAAATGAAAAAAAAATTGAACAGAATATGTTCTTATACAGAAACTACTTCAAAAATAAAAATAAACAGAATATTTCATTTCCATTTATTACTAGGTTATGTGAAGTGACAAACCTACATATTTGGGTACTAATGAGCCCATATCATTCAAGATTGTAGATCTCATGTTGCAAATATTAATGCACATTTAAATATCATAAAGTTTCAATGGAACTTTTCTTTCAAAAAAAAGTTATAATAGGAACAATAACATTTATCATGGGAAATTTTATATTTTCAGAATTAAACCAAAGTCTTAAATCTAAATTCTTTTGTAAATGTCTATGGATTTATTCCTATAAACACACATTAAAATATGTAAATGGTATTCATACAAGTAAAATTGATTTTACCCAAAGCCACATGGGAGGTTATTTCCAAGTAGTAGTTCAAAAATAAAGGGTACAAAGATATGTGAAAATAGTCTGTCAAACAGAGCACTTTGATATCTTTTAAATGAGGAACTCACTTTGCCCAATAGCAGAGTCTTTTACAGAACAAGGTTCTACGAAGTGTTAAAATCATGAAATTGAATCATCTCAATTTCTGCTTAGTAAGGAAATTTCTTGCCATTTTCTCCTCCAGCAACATAAAGAAAAATTATTACTGTAATCATTTTGGTAAATTTTCTGGCTCAGCAGGTTTTACAATCCAGAGCTGCTACATAAAGTCACTCAGTTTAGACACTGCCCAGTTTTAGAGAGTGTCAGTCTCACAGACTGGAATGTGAATTGCACCCCTCCAGCCATGTAACACTATTTCTAACTAGGGGATGCCTTTTTGCTCCAAATTTTCATAGTAAGAAGAAACAGCTGTATTCTTCCATCCTTGGTGAATTACTATGGAATCTTACAGTGTGAAAAAAAGGCACCAGCAATTAAAAAGCAATATGCAGGAAGAAATACGAAAACATGCTGAAAAAGACAGGAGATGATACATTAATAGAACTGAGAGTGACATAAAATATTTCAAGACTGTGAATTCTGTGCTTATATCCCCAGCATGTACACCACCCATTCAATCAACCAGTAGTAATTAGGACTCACAAGGGCACAGTATTGAGGTTTTCTTTGGGATTATAAACTAATAAACAAAAGCATTAAAGTCTCTGCCTCTCCCTCTCCTTCCTCCTCCCCTTTCCCTCTCCAGCTCCTAACCCTAGTGAATCTTTCCACATGACTGAGTTTTTTCCATTAAGTTTACTCTTTCAAAAGTGAAACTTTTGTTTTAAAAAAATTAAATGTAGAACAAACATTTTTCTGAAATTTATGTAAAACTCAGCTAACTGAATACTCAATCTCCATTTCCTTATTTATAAGGTAGATGGATTCCAAGGTTTGCTTTTAAGGTTTTGTGAATGGCCAGGGTTGTTGCCTTGCACCTAAGTGATGACTTTGCTCTGTGACATACCAAGGTCACTGATTCAGGGTCTGCCTGCTCAATATTATGGGACTCTGCCAGCACATAGGTAGCACCTGATAGGTATGCCTTTAGGATTATTTTATTGCTTCTAAAGTTTTGTTCTTTCTTCTCTTGCTGTCCAACTGTCAGAGGCCACATCTTGCTATTTTGAGCATTGTGATATTCCTTTACCCTGACTGATATCACAAGTCAAATCACATGTGAATTTAAAATGGAACAACCAAGTCTTCTAAAATTGTATAATAAGAGACTTGCCCTGTGAAATATTAGGTCTGCCTACTCATCCTCAGACAACCTCTTTTTCTCCCTTTGTTTGGGCTTCCTTTTTTTAAAAAAATACCTTCACCCCTCACCCTACTTCCAGGTTAATGGAAGGGAATATTTTCAGCTCCTTTGACAGCACCTATCTGGGGCATTAATGTGGTCCATGTATTTTACTAGAGTTTTCAAAGGTCAAGGCCATGACCTACTTCCTCTTTATTTACTGTACTTAGAGTTGCGGTGATCTTCCCTCATATAAATTGTCCTCACTCTGAAGACCTATTTGGCTCATTGTAAAAGTGGATTGGCAGGTTCATGCTTGACTCTCCCTCTCCCACAGGAAGCCTGGGTGTGAGTCAGTGTCTAGATGGGGCAAGGTGGTGTCCCCCCTTTGCCCTAGAGTCTAAAGCCTCTGCTGTAGCTTCCCCAAGCAGGGAAGACCATAGGGGGAGAGGACTACAGAAAAAAGGGGGATGGAGGTGGTTGTTGTCATGTGTTGTTCCATGATTAATAAAGCTGCTGTTTTGTTTTCTTTTTTGTTTGCCCTTTCTTGTGTATCTAGCTCCCTTGGCCAAAATTCTAGTGAGAAAATGGATTGATTCAATTATTTCCAGATAAAAGAGATATTACTGTGAAATCATTACAGAGAAAAAACAAAGAGTTGTTGGGAGAAATCTATTATTTAAATTATTTAATCCTAATCTTAAAATCAACCATACGGTGAAAAAGAGCACTTTTCAGGGAGAAAAGTTTCATTTAAATTTCTGCAAATTGATGAATAATTTGTTTTCACACTGACTGATGACTTACAGTTAAAGCGAATTCTAAGCAGTAAATAGAACATTAAACACATTCCTATGATATGTTAAACTTTTAAAATGTGAAACAGATATGTAACCAATGTATAAAATGCCTATGGCAACTTACTGTAAGTATTTCTTTTAAGAAGTTGGTGGCATAATCTCAACTGAAAGTTAAAAACATCATCACTGTATTTGGAGACTAAATTCAATGATTTGAAAATAGAGATTATATAAAAGGAAGTGAAAGTATTTTTCTGAAACTCAAAAACTTAAAGTGCTAATTGTTTGTTAACCCTTACAGTTTTGCTAAACTTTCTGTTAAGTAGGCTTCTTTTAACTATGAACCTATTTCAAAGCTGATATTAAACTTGCTATAAAGTTTGCTGCTTCTACTGTGAAACAAACCTGGATGTTCTAAAAGTACCTTGAAGTAAATCCTACATTTTCTTTGCTTAAACATTAGCAGAGAACTATATAAAAGAAAGGTAGCAGGTGGGACCTGCACTCGGGAACTCTCTGAGCGCTCTTCAAAGAATTATCATTAATGCATCACTTAAATTTTCCTTTTATGTGACTAGCTTCACTTTAAAAGAATGCAGATCCAGTATATGAGCATCATTAACCTCCTATTTTGTGGGGAAGGAATAGTACCTTTTCCTATACTTTATTTTATTTTTGTATTATTTAAAAATTTTTTTTTGTTCTTTTTAGTTACACATGACAGTAGAGTATAATTCAACTTACTTATACAAACATGGACAGTACATCTTATTCTAATTAGGATCCCAGTCTGTGGTTGTACATGAGAGAGAGATTCACTGTGGTGTAGTAACATATCTACATAGGATAGTTATGTCAGAATCATTCCACTGCCTTTCCTATTCCTTCCCTCCCACTTCTCTTCATTCCTCTTTGTGAAATCTATTAAACTTCTCTTACTTTCATGTTGGACCCACCCACGTTCACTCTGTCTTCATGAAACTCAACACACTGCAACCTAAAACTAAATTTGACTCACTTCATTTTTCACAATAAATGAGCATCCACTTTCAGACTGCTCTGGTTGGCTCTCATAGGACTATCCTTGGTGTCACAAGTTTGGTCATGTCCTCAGCTCCACAGTTTAACACCTCCTACTTACTAGAAAATTTCAGTTCTTAATAAATTCTGATCCTTTACCAATAGACATCATCCTTGCAGGTCTTCACATAATGCATTTTCTCTGAACTAAATACCAACAGGTTGAATTTTGGTAATAGGTACATCAGGCATCTGCAAGGAGGATATGATTGTTCTCTGGAAGTAAATTCCAGTACCTTAAACACTGGCCTATAACAACGGCTGTTTCATTTACCATTCCAAATCTATTTAATCTATGAAAATAGCCAATGGTATGGAACCTAAAGCACTATTCATAGGTGAAAAATAACTGAACAAAAAATTTCTATGTTGGCATCAATTACTCAAATTAGAATTATAATTGTATATTCATGAATAGTTCAAAATGTCATTTAATGAAGTCCATCAATGCTTTAATATGTTATCATTTAGATATGAGATGTTCCCCAAAAGCTCATGTGTAGGACAACACAAGAATGTTCAGAGGTGAAATGATTACTCTGAAGGCTATATCCTAATCAGTGAATTAATCCATGGATATGGAGTAACTGGGTGGCAACTATCAGCAAGTTAGGTGTTACTAGAGGTGGGTCACTGAGGGCGTGTCTTTGGGGTTTATATTTTGTCCCTGGTGAAAGGAGCTCCCTCTCTGCTTCCTGGCTGCCATGTTCTGAGCTGCTTTGCTCTGCCGTGGTGTCCTGCTTCACCTCAGACCCAGAGCTAGAGAGTCTGTTGACCACGGAGTGAATCTCTAGAACTATGAGCTAAAATAAACTTTTCCTCCTCTAAATTGTTCTTGTTAGGTCTTCTGGTCACAGTGACACGCAGCTGACTAAAACACTAACATTACTACTAACGTGTCCACCAATCTACAGCAGTTACAATCATTGTTTTTAAGCCAAGACATGGCTGTAATACATACTTAAAATTTTATTTCATTTTCTTTTCGTGTTTCCAACTTACTGAGATGTCTTACAAATTCATAGGCCATCCATAAAAAAATTCTATGGGGAACTAATCAGAAGCAATTGTGAATATTTATCTTGGAGTTTGATTTGAAGTGTTTACAATGTCTAAATTTAATGCTTCTTTTCATGTATTTTATCACTGAACTAAAAAGAATATACTTTTCAGGGATACACTTAAAAACACACTGCCTTTCAAATTCATTCTACTTAACCTAAGACATTCTGTTTCCATATGTTATCACACACTCACATGAGTTTGTGTGTATACTTTATGTATGTACTTATATATGTATATGTATAAATGAGTCAATTAATTACAATTATTAGTCATTAAAAATTATAGTAACTAATTATAACTAATTATCTATTATATCAGAGAATAAATTAGTGAAATTCAATTGTAGACTTCTATTTGTAAATGTAGTTTTTTATTTAAAAACTATTGTTTCTGTTATTTCAGGAAATTCAAATGTGTAGATTTCTTTTCAAATATATGTTAAATCATCAAAATATGGAGAACAATGATTCACAACAATGTTAAGTATTAGGCCCATGGTTATTACATACTATGGAAGGTGAAAAGGCAGAATATCTGAACTTTCTAACTATAGATTATTTAATTACACCTATTTTTCTTAACAGAATATTATCTATATAAAATTTCATATCCATGCGCATTTGCTGAAGTGCTTAGTTTATAATAACATACTGAAATTTATAGTAACAGATATCAGTAAACTATACAAAACTGCTAATATATCCCTGTGAATAAATATTGCTTATATAAGAGAGCACTGATACAAAGATTTGATTTGCCTGAAACAAAAACAACATGACATGTCAATGGATTCAACTCCAACCAAAAGGCAGAGATTGGCAGAGGGATTTTAAAAAATGATTCAATTAAATGCTGCCTCCAGAAGACATATTAGATTCAGAAACACAATGTTAAAACTGAAAAGATGGAAAAATAAATATAGCAGATAGCATGCAAATAGTGACTAAAAGATATTTGGAGTGGCTATATGTATTTCAGACAAAATAGACTTGTAAGGCAAATATTGTTATGAAAGACAAAGGGAGGTATTTTATAATAATAAGAGGGTCAAACCATCAGAAAAATATAAAAAGTATAAACATATTTACATCCAGCAACAGAACTCCAGAAAACATGAGGAAAAAACTGATGTAATTAAAAGGAGAAATAGACAATTCAACAACAATCAGTTAAATTTCAATAATATACTTAAATAATGGACATAACATCTGGATAGAAAATCAAAAATAAAAGAGAAGACTTGAAAGACTTTAAGCATTGGATCTAACTCTATACCCAACATCAGCAGAATAACATTCCTCAAAAAAGCACATGGAATATTCTCCAGGTTATATGTTATGGCAGAATAAAACAAAACTCAATAAATCTATAAGTTTTAAAATCATGCCTACTATGTTCACTTAGTACAAAGTAATCCAATTAAAATCAGTAATAGAAGCAAATTTGGAAAGTTTAATATAGGCAAAGATAAAATAATATACTATTAAAGAACCAATAGCTTCTTTCTTCAAAGAAGAAATCATAAAATAAATTAGGAAATACTTTAATATGAACAAAAACATAAAGCAATACGTCAAAACTTATGAGATGAAGCTAGTGCAGTCCTTAGAGGGGAATACAGATCTGAACACAAATATAAAAAAAGATCTCAAACAGTAGCCTAAACTTCCACCAAAAGAATTAGAAAAATGAACAAATAAAGACTAACATAGGCAGAAGAAAAAAAACAATGAAGATGAGAGTAGAAATAAGTGGAAAAATAGGAAAACAATAAAGAAAATCAAAGCTAGAAATTAGTTCTTTCAAAAGATCAAAAAATAGAGAAATATTATCTAAAGCTAGCAAAAAAATTAAAAATAAAGAGAATATAGACTCAAATGACTAAAATCCAGAATGAAAAGCCATCATACTATATTTATAGAAATAAATATTACAGCCAGGCGCGGTGGCACATGCCTATAATCTCAGCAGCACAGGAGGCCGAAGCAAGAAGATCATGAGTTCACAGCCAGTCTCATTAAAAGCCAGGCACTAAGCAACTCAGTGAGATCCTATTTCTAACTAAAATATAGGACTGGGGATGTGGCTCAGTGGTCAAGTGTCCTTGACTTCAATCCCCAGTACCCCCCCCAAAGAAAAATAAATAAATAAAGATGACAATGGAATACTATAAACAACTATAAAACAACAAATTAAATAACTGAAATAGACAAACTACCAAAATAAACTGAAGAAGAAAAGAGAAAAGGTCAATAGACCTACAAGTAGAGATGGAAGTAGTAATCAAAAGCCCCCAGCAAGAAAGATGAACCTACCCAGGTGGTCTTACTAATGAATTCTACCTAAGCTTTAACTCCTTCATATGTTATTGCAATATAGAGAAAAAGAAGGAATACTTTTTAAGTCATTCTGTGAGAACATTATTATACTGATACCAAAATCATAAGATATCACAAAAATTCTACAAAACTAATATCCATTATAAATGGAGAACAAAAGTCTTTCTCAAATATATAAATAAAATAAATCTAATAATATATAACAGAGTTAATCATAATAATCAAGATACTAGAATACATTTGGAAATGCAAGGGTCATTGAAGAACCAAAACAATCTTGTAAAAGAGCAAAATGGAAGGAATCACACTTCTTAATCACAAAATTCATTACAAAATTATAGTAATCCACACAGTGCAGTACTAACATGAGAATAGACATGTAGATCAATAGGATAGGCTTAAAATTTCGTAAATAAACTCTTATATATATTATTGTCAATTGATTTTCACAAGGATGCAGAACAATTCAATGGTGAAAATAATCACATTCTCAACAAGTGGTGCTAGAATAACTAGATATCTACATGCAAAAGAAAGTTGGATCTCTAACTTGGACCAGATACAAACATTAAGAAAAAGTAGATAACAAATCTAAATATAAAATGAAAAAAACTCTTAAAAGAAATCATAAGAGTAAGTTTTTGTCATCTTGGGTTAGGCAAAAATCTTTAGATACTACATAAATCCATAGAAGAGTTCTTGGCATATAATTTGAATGTGTTTCTTTATTTTTCAATCCAGTTAAATAAGAGGTATTACATGTATAATGTGTCTGCTGCTGTGTTTTGGTTTAGATCTACTATCATGTTACTGTAGTTCTTTGTCTCATTACTTCTTTATCTCTTATTTCTTTTTTCCTGTCCTCCTTTGGATTAATCTAAGTACTTTTTTAAATTATTTCATTTATATTTATTAATGTTGTAGTTATGCATTTTTGTGACTTAAAGTTATCCTCATGATGCCAGTGTGCCCTGTTAACTTATTAAAGTACATCTTAAATCATTACTTCTTTTCTTTTTGGGGGAGGGTGGGAATTAAACCCAGGGGCACTTGACCACTGAGCCACATCCCCAGCCCTATTTTGTATTTTATTTAAAGACAAGGTCTCACTGAGTTGCTTTTGCTGAAGCTGGCTTTTTGAACTTGCACTCTTCCTGCCTCAGCCTCCTGAGCCACTGGGATTACAGGTGTGCCACCGCACAGGACTTATATTACTACTTTTACCACTTCCCAAGCAATTCAAGAATCTTAACTCATACAGCTTTATTTCTCCTTTTTTTCTTTTGTGGCTATTAGCATACTATATTTTATATCTACATAAATTAGAAGCCCTATAATATATTTATATTTGTTGCTTTAGTCATTGTTTTTGATATTTGTCCACATGCAGTTCTTTTCATTCCTTTCTGCAACTCCCTGCCTGCATTCTGGAATAATTTTGCTTAGTATGAAGAACTTCATTTAATATTTATCATACTGTTGGTATTCTGGTAACAAGAGCTCTCAGCCTTTGTTTGTTTGAAAATGTGTCCCTTGAATTTTTGAATGTAGAACTCTAGCTTGGCATATTTTGTTTGTCATCAGGCTTTAAAGATGTTATTCCATTGTCTTCCTTCTTCCATAATATGCCAAAATATGAACATCAAATTTATTACTCCATTGAAATCAATAGTTCTGTATGCTTCTAAGAACTTCCTATGAAATTTTAAGAGTTCATTTTTACTTATAGTTATCATCAGTTTGAACATGATGTGCCTAAGTCTGTTTCCTTTTCTCACTTGTAGTTCACTGAAATTCTTGAGCCTGAACTGTATTAGTTTTGGAAATTTTTCAGCCACTATCCATTTAAATATAATTTCTGGCATTCTTTTCCTTATTACTCCAGTTTTACCATTTGACTGTGCTCTAAATACCTCTTAAGTTTTTATGCCATTTTTATTATGTTTTCTGTTTCATTTTGGATATTTTCCATTGGCTTGTCTTTTGATTTCACTAAGCCATTTTTCTGATCTCACCAGTATGTTGCAAATCTAGCCTAATGACTTCTTTTTGTTTGTTTGTTTGTTTGTTTGTTTGGTACTGGAGATTGAACTCAGGGGCACTCGACCACTAAGCCACATCCCCAGCCCTATTTTGTGTTTTATGTAGAGACAGGGTCTCACTGAGTTGCTTAGCACCTCACCCTTGCTGAGGCTGGCTTTGAACTCTCGATTCTCCTGTCTCATCCTCCCTAAGTGCTGAGATTACAGGCTTGCACCACCGCGCCCAGCTGCCTAATGACTTCTTAACCTCTGAATTAGTAGAATATGAATTTGATTTTCTTTAATAATATGAAATTATCTTTTACCTATTGCCTTCATTTTTCCTTTGTTTACTTTAATGTATCAACTGTGGCTAAAATTCATGTTTGTTAATCCCAGGATTTAGATCATCAGTGTTTCTGCTGTGTGTCTGAAGAGACAACCTTGTAGAATAGAAGATAATTTCAAATTATTCATGTGACAAGGGATTAAAAACAAAAATATGGAACTAAAATAATTCAACAAATAAAAAATAATAATATTCTGATAAAAAATTTAGCAATAGATCCAAATAGCCATTATGTACAAATGTCAAACAAGTATACAAAAAATGCTCAATATCATTAATCATTAGGGCAATGCAAATCAAAATCACAAGAAGATCATTCCACTTCAATTAGAGTGGCCATTGTCAAAAACAAAAAATATCAAACGCTGTTGTGAATATGAAGAAAGGAGAACTCTTACACACTGTTGGTGGAAATATAAATTAGTACAGCCTTTATGGAAAACATACAAAGTTTTCTACCAAAAAATATATAGTAGAAAGAGAACTACCATATGATTCAGCAATCCCACTATTGGGTATACATCAAAAGAAATGACATGAAGCTGGGCGCGGTGGCTCAACCCTGTAATCCCAGCACTTAGGGAGGCTGAGACAGGAGAATCGCGAGTTCAAAGCCAGCCTCAGCAACAGCGAGGTGCTAAGCAACTCAGTGAGACCCTGTCTCTACATAAAACACAAAATAGGGCTGGGGATGTGGCTCAGTGGTTGAGTGCCCCTGAGTTCAATCCCCAGTACCAAAAAAAAAAAAAAAAAAGAAATGACATGATATGCTGAATAGATGTCTACACAATCATGTTTATTGCAACTATTAATAAAAGCCAATATGTGGAACCAATTTATGTGTCCATCAGTAGATTAATGGATAAAGAAAATGTAATATATGCACACAATGCCATAAAAAATAAAATCCTGCCATTTATGGCAACAGGAATGATCCTGGAGGCATTTTGTTGAATGAAATAAGCCAACCACAGAAAGTCAGATATCACACGATCTTATTCGTGTGTGGAAGCTAAAAAAGTTGATCTTATAACAGTGAACAGTAGAATTATGATTACTGGAGACTAAAAAGAATAAGAAGGAGAAGAGTAGATAAAGGCTGGTTAATAGGCACAAAATGACAGTTAATCAAAAGGAATAATTTCTAGTGTTCTATAGCACAGTACAGTGACTATATTTAACAATAACTCACTGTATATTTCAAAATAGCAAAAAAGAAGATTTTAAATATTCCCAACACACACACACACACACACACACACACACACACACACACACACGGTAAATGAGCTGATGAATATGCTAATGACCCTGACTTTATCATCACAAATCATATGCGTGTGTCAAACTATTACATTGTACCCCATAACTATGTACAATTACTATGTATTGTTTTAAAAAACAAAAACTGAAGTTGAAAATCTTTTCCCCAGAACTGATTCATACTTTCTGCTATTAGTCAGATAGTCTGAAAGGCTAAATGTTTAACTCAATAAGGAACTTAGCTGGATCAGAGATGCTTTATATTTCTGTATGATTCAATGCATATATGAATGTACAGACCTCCATTAAGTTTGTTTCAGACCTCTCCCTTTACAGAACTTTGTGGCTTTAGCAATGAGACCAGACCGTGTGAGATTCCTCTCTGCCTTTTCAGGCCCAAATTAAATTTAATTATACAAATGTTACAATGCATATCCTTAACTCATTAAACTCTCACAACCTGGACATGATTATTATTAAAATTTCTGTTGTACCTACAAAGAAACTGAGCAACAGAATTATTAAGCAATTTTCAAAGAACACTTATTCAGTAGTGACAGAGATAACATGTGAACCAAGGAAATTTTACTCTAGTCACCACGCTCTTAACATTTGCCCATCCATTCCTGCCTTTCACAATATTCTAAATTTCAAAAGTGGAAATTTGTTAAATAAATGCACCTCTCTATGGAATATTACACAACCATTAAAATTATCATGCAAATCTGTATTCTGGTATAAAAATTGCATTATGTTCTATATTTTTAGGTAAAAAATAGAAACAAAAATGTATTATGGTACAACTTAATTTTTAGAAAATAAAAACTGTACTCTAAATGAACTCATAGATATGTTGATTAAAAACATGAACATTTTCAAAATATAAAACAATATACATCCAAATAGCACTAGTGGTTATCTGCAGGCATACAATTATTCTATTTTCTGTTATTAGTATTTTATTTTCTCTTTTTGTTTCTAATTAACAAGTATGGATCAACTATACAATTTTTTATTTGTGAAATAAAAACCATTTGGTAAATGTAACAGACAGGAAATAGATGGATTAAAAATTCTCTAGTATTTTTCTCAAAAATATAAAATAGTTCCTTGTAGTTTACATTTTTCTCTTTAGAAATAATAATAATAATTAAAAGTATGAACCATTTATAGATGTAATGCATGTAAAGAAAATTGTAAGCAAACAGGAATGACAGAGCAAGGAAGCTGCCCAAAGAAAATAACTTGGAATTTAGCATATACAAAGATCCAAGCAATAAAGAATAAATAAAGACTGATAGCTAAAGTTGCCTTAGCAGAAAAGTCTTTCTTCCACCAATCTGGTTTGCAATTGCATTATGTTTAAACAGCTTTATTATTTGTGATTTTATTGCTCAGAAAGATTAAGTTATTAAATCATGTAAGTTGTCCAGAAAATTTTAAACTTTAAAAATCTATTCCCAAAATATAGTTTTCATAATTACTATGGTTGTTATTTTTCTTGCTTTATTTTTCACTTTTTTTTCTTTTTTCTTAGTGAAATTAGAGAAATAAAGAGAAAAAAGAAATTCAGAGAATTAGAATTGATAGAAGAAGATAAAGTGAAAGATTTGCAAACTAGTATCTACATCTTTTTTTCTGCTGAAATATCTTAGAAACCTTTATCCTTTGAAAAGCATCAGTGCTATGAGAACATCATTGATTGTTTTTGAAACATAAGGTTTTTAAACGAAAGACCTGTGATCATCAATTGTTTCCTTTACCTGGGAAAGAAAGACAACATAATAGAATAAAAAATGGAAATCAGTTACCTTGTCTACTTTAATTTATCCAAATGTTGTAATCTACTATGATCAAGTAAAATAAAAACAATTTCAATTTCTGTTCCAAAATCATAACTAACTTCTTTTCCCAAGTCAAGGTCACTAGAAGTCTAAGTTGCAGAATATAGAAGAGGTAGGTGATGATTTAGGAGTAATTATGCTTTTACAATGCTCTTTCTCATACAGTTTCACCTATGATTTGGATTTTCCTGAGTCAGTTGGGATTAGTATCTCTACAGAATGAACCAGGCTCATAAGGGTTAAGTGACTTGCTCAAGGTCACACAGGCAGTAGCAGAGCAGCCCAGGAGAAAATCCAGTTCTTCCAATGCTCTTTCCACAAAGCCACCTCTAATTACAAGCTTTCCTTGATTCAGGGTTGCTCTGAATCAAGAATCCTAGAATTCTAGATATGGACAGACACAGATAGGTCATCTAATTCAAACCACTGAATTTAAAGATGAAAAATTCTTTAAATTCACTGCACTAAATATGTTCCATTTTTTAGTAAAACAAAACAAATATATATGTATATTATTTATTTACAGCCTATAAAATTAGGCTCTCCCCCAAGATATTGACATTACCCATTGTACATGAATCAGTAAGACTAACATGTTATCATGATGTAGTTTTTTTTTCTTCTTAAAAATATGTTGTTGATGTTGCCCTTTGTCAATGGTTCTCATGTATGAACTTATCCAAGTTTCTGGGCAACATCCTTTTATTATCTTAAAGTTTCTGTCAGTTACGAGTCCTGATATAGTCCAGGACCTCACAAGGCTCTCTCAAGATGTTGTTGGCTAGGTTGCATTCTCCTTTGGGGTGTGAAATCCTCCAAGTTCATTCACATTCCTGCTAGAAGTCTGTTGCTATAGTATTGAGGTCCTCATTTTCTTGCTGTCAGCCTAGAATCACTAGCTCCTAGGGGCTGTTCTCAGGTGGCAGCCATCTGGCCTTCTCATTACATAGCCACTTAATTTCTCTTGATTTCAATGTCTCTTTTTCGATTATCTAAGATTTAGACTTTCTTTAAGGGCTTACCTGATTCAAGTCTCATCTACCCTGAATAGTCACCCTTTGGATTAATTTAAACTCTACAGATTAGGAGTGTCAATTATACCTGCAAAATCCTTTCACTTTTGCCATATATAATATAACCCAATTACAGAAATGATATCCTTTCTGATTAACAGACCATGCTGAAAGGAAAGTGATTATATGGGCTGTGCATACCAGTATGTTAGTCATCTTTTTGTCACTGTGACCAAAAGACCTGACAAGAAATTAAAAGAAAAGTTTATTTTGGTTCATGATTTCAGAGGTTCAGTTCATGGTCTGCAGACTCTATAGCTCTGAGTCTAAGGCGAGGCAGAACATTATGGCGGAAGGGTGTGGCAGAGGAAAGATGCTCAGGATAGGACAACAAGAAAGCAGAGAGACAGTGAGTAAGGTGCCAAGGAGAAAATATAAATTCCAAAGTCATGCCCCTAGCTACATACTTCCTCCAGCCACACCCTATCTTCCTACAGTTACCACCCAGTTAATCTATTGTAGTGGAGTAATCCACTTAGATTATTGCTCTCCTAATCTAAGAATTTCACCTTGAACATTCTTGCATTGTCTGACACATGAACTTTTGGGAGATACATCATATCAAAATTATAACAACCAGCACAAAGCCATCTTAGAATTCCAACAAAAGTACTTATCATTACATATCATACTACTCCCAGTCTGATATACAAATAAGAAAAGATGTATATTTTTCATTGTACTTATTCCTTTGTCCTCATTTATTAAGAATGTCAAATGTCTCAAATAAGAATTAGCCTGTTCAAGGTTTCCATCTAAAGAGTTCATATGGAAATTGTGGTATTCAAAATTGTATTCTGTGAAATATCCTGGCAAGAAAAAGTAAAGCCGAAAGTACATGAACTTTGCCCTGTACCTTCATTCTCTTAGCTGCTGAGAGCATCAGGCTATTTGTAAATCAATCTTTGCCTCTCTAATGACTACCAATGTCAGTCCAGCAAGTGCCATCAACCTGGAAACCTAAATTTGAAAATAATGGAAGTATTCTCTGCTGCATGATGGCAACTGAGATCTTAGAAAGTGCTAGACTTTTACACCCTTTGGTTTGCATTTAAGTAAATATGCCTCAACCAAGTTCAAGCTTCAACACTGACAGGCTGCAACTACAAGAATACAGTTCCACAAGATTGCTACCCAGCCCCATTTCCCACGTGTCTGCTGCTTCCTTCTAAATCCCTAGAGCACCAATTTAGGGTTTTCTAACCCCCTGATGGGAGCCAGCTTTGACAAGGTAAAATTATTACAACCACAGATCCAGACAGAACTGTGAGAGAAGCAAAAGTAGCAATTATCAAACCCTTTCAGAGATGCCAGACCTAACAGAAAACCATTTAATAACCAATTTCAAGTATTCCATAATGTTATATTTTTCTTTTACATGCCATCTATACTATTATATACCTACTACCAATTATGATACTAATAACTACCATCACTTGGAACACTGTCACCAGTAAAAATTTTATATTTGCCTATGAAATTATTTACTAATTCTACTCCATAATCATTATTTGAGCCTTCTTCTATCCTTCATTACATCAGTAGCAAAATGTTCACAAGTCAAAGAAACAAGCATTTTTACAAGACCATAACTGAATTATTTACAACAGAGTCCATCATAGTTCTAAATTCACTGATTCTACATTCCTATGACTGACATAAAAGAAGCACATCAAAGGACACTAGTTCTGAGAGCTAATTTAAAGATACAATTGAAATTATTTTATAATTTGCCTGGAAAATAGTGAGAACTACAAATGAATCATTTCTGTTTCCACATTTGGGGCTATAAAACACATTTCCCACCTCTCCATCTTTCCTCATTCTTTCACAAACAAATTTAAGTGGGATCTGGCGAAATGCATATAAAGGATACCACATTCTTTACAAATCCACTTCCCCTTTTTCATATTGTCATAAACCAAGCTTTTCTCTCTAGAGCAATCCCATGCCTGTGACTGACTGCCTACTTCATTAAGACTCTATATAAATATACAACCTTTTGGAAATATATATACAATTTTAAAATAGGACTTAGGGGTGCAAGTAAAAATGAATTTTAAACATAAAGTTCATCATAATGAAGGAGTTTCCTAATATGCAAAAAATAAATTTAAATTGAAGGCACACAAAAAAACATTCACATGAACCTGTCACTGCAATATTCATCATGTTATTTGAATATTTAATTATTTCCAATGCTTTGGAGTTCAAGTATGCATAAAAAATCTGCCTCTTAGTTCAGTCCCATAACATTATCCTCATATATAAATCTCTTAATCAATCAAACTTTATTTGTACTTTCTCTTCACTGATCATCAGGGAACACTTTAGGAGGAATTTTAACCAGCACAATCTATTTCAGGTATTTTCATTCCCCATCTTCTGAGTTTCATTGTTTTATCTTTAGAAAAATATTTTATCCTTCCCAATAAAAAAGTCATTTTAAAAGCAAATTTGTTTAATATGAATTTTGACCAAGTTTGGGTTAAATACTGTTCTTCCTCACATTTCTAACATTTTTGAAATTGACTCTAATCAGAGAATAGAAACAACAGCAAACTTGAATATTCTGGATCATTAATTAAACTTGGTCAGAATTCTTGAATGTTATTAATGTGACTAAAATGTCATAAAATGAATGCATATATATAAAACTAATATTCAGATGTTCTGTAATATAATAATTGAATGACCATTTTGATCACTCTTGATGCTATGGCACATGGATTCCTCTAGTAAAAATAAAATAAAGAATAACAAATAATCTATTATACCTTGCTTTATTCTCATAATGAGATGGAAACTGCAGAGCAGTGTTGTATAGCCTGAAAATGTTTCTTACTTTGATGCAAATGAATTTTCTCTGTTAGAGTAGCCTTGTCTCTGACCCACTCCTCTTTAGACATTAAAATGCTCATTTATTTACTCCAGCCTTCATTTGGAGTTTAAACACCATAAAAAATCTATTCTTCCATTCTTTTTATTTATTAAAATGTATCTATTGAGTTGTGTGTAAAAGGTGACCTATTTCTGGCAGGCATCTACCAAAATTTGGTTATTTATATCGAAAGAAATCTCTCATTTGAGATGTAAATATATTTCATCAAATTAACTATGGTTGTACACATAAGTGCTTATCTATTTATCTGAGTAAACATCTAATTATCTGATATGGTTGAAAGGATAGTGGAGAAGAAAGAAGTTTAAAAAAATTAAAAGTTTAAAAAAACTAAAAAAATTAGTACCACATCAATTCCTCCAAGCTGGTGAGAGCAGAAAGCATAGAAACCACGGTGTCTGGGAGCAGGAGAACCTACTTTCTGCCTGCCCTGTAGAACTTCCAGGGAAACAGCAGAAGAAAATTAGAAAGAGAAGACAGCCTGTATACCCATAGGATCAATGCAGACCACAACGCAGGCGTCTCAACAGCAAACCTGGGAAGACGTGCCACGCTCAGAGAGGTCCAGGATCAAAGTGAGGCGAGTGAGCCCTGGCCTCTAGCACAAGATGCAACATGCATTGATTAGGGTCTACTCTCCGTAAACCCAGTGATAGGACCTACGTCTCCAATAATTTCTATCCCACAGGGTAAAATAAATAAACAATAATTAAGCTTATAAGTTAGAATAAGATAAATATCATTGTAGAATTTCAAATAGATTTCTATGCGGGCAGAAGAAAGGGTAAATTATTTCTATGGGGAATTCCATTTAGGAATTACATTATTGGTACTATTCTTCACGTAGTTCCAGGACCTCTCTTTCTCTCTTTTCTTCCTCTTTTTCATGGGACTGCATGCTTGGTTTCTCTTTAACTCATGAGTGCCAGTGACTTTTTCTGGTCAGTAAGTTACATGGGACAGTATTGTGTGTCTCTTTCAGACCAGTGCATTTAACTGCTAATGTGAGACTCCACAAGGTTCCCCACCCACCACTCTGGCATAGTAAAAAGCAACTTTGAAATGGTAATCCCCAAACTGCTACAGTTCATAGGCCTTCTCTATTATCCCACAGTGGACATGAAATATCAGTAGGAGATAAAACTTTGTCTTAAACCACTAAGACTCAAGGGTTTTATTTAATCACAGCATAACATGACCTATCCTGCCTGAAATGACACGTAACTCAAATGTTCAAAGACTGTTTAAGGATAGGATTGCCAGATAAATGCAAGATGTCCAGTTAAATTTGAATGTCACTACAGGATTCCAATAGTCTTGTGAATTTTTATAAAATACACATTTTTAAAGAATTTCTGAATCAGAATGAAATTTGGGAATTGTATTACATAAAGGTGCTTTCAGCTACAATCAACAAGGAACAGTAACTCAAATTAAGTTAAAGTATAGAAAATTTTTTTCTGAAATTTTATAAAAACCAAAGGAAAAAGAGTCTTTAGGTTTTTTGACTCATAAGTTCTGCCAAGTCATCAAGTTTCCAGGTCAGTTCAATTGTTCTGCTCTACTGGTCTTGTTTATTTCATCCTTAGTCAAACAGCAATCTGTCACCACATCCAGATATAATGTCATACAGAAAAGGAATATTAAGTTCTCTCTCTTGGCAGGAAAAGGCTTTCTCCAAATGTCTTCTTGGAGGCTTGCCTTAAAACCTCATTGTCTTATTGAACAATTCACTGAGAAGAGGAATGGGATTGTTCTTGGACCAGTCAGGTCTGCCAATATCTGGGTTGGGGTAGCATCATTTGAGACAAACATCTATATAAGGAAATGGAGGCTACCTTAACAAAGTTGGGGGTTCTCTTCCAAAGAAAGTAAGAACAGAGGTAAACAGAAATGTTCCATATTTTATATATTAACACATAAGTTGATAACAAGACAGATCCAATGCTCAAGCCTCACCTTGATGCCTCCCTCTTGAATGTGGAATGCTCAAGAAAAATATTCACTGATTTTTTTCAACCTTTACAATACAACTTATTCCTAGGAACATGCTGGAGGCATGACCCAGATATGATATACTGATGAAATAGTCAAGAGACCCTTCTACATCACAAGTGAGTAGATGATTCACAGCAAGACATCTACATCTGTGCTTAGTGAGGCAGCTTCACTGTACCACAAAAATTAATGCTCACACAGAGAACTACTACCTCTTTTCAGAAAATTGACCTCTTGTAAAAGAAATGAGGTGGTGAGTAAGAAAGAAACTTGGAAATTGTTCCACAGGAGTGGCAACATGACTCTTAAAACTCTGAATACAATCAAGATTAAATTCATTTAGCAGAGTCACTGTTGGTGTTGAAGGTTCGTTTCTTGAAATTGTGTTTTGTAGACTATTGAAAATCTTCTCAAAGATTTCATTATAAACTAAAAAGTATCCTAGATTTGGAGTCAAAAATTCCAAGTTTGGAAACTGGACTTGCTGCTTACCAACTATGCAAATGAAGACTTCTTCAGAGTCCTAAAACTCTCAACTGAAGATCAAATCAAACACAACAATAACCCAAACACACTATCCCTTAAAATTAAAAAACTGCATTGAATTGCAATGAAGAACAATGAGATAATACACATGAAACCATTCAGAACACAGCTACACACAAAGACATCCCTGTCTTTGATACAAAAAAACTGTACTGTCAGTGTGAAGCAAGTTCAAGCTGCCATTTCATAATGGTGCAAGCATTTAAGCCCTACTTATTCAAGAAGGGAAAAGAGTATGCACAGAAAAGCTATGGGACCTATAAGCTAATAGATTAGGTAATAGACAACAAATACATGACTATTCTGTCTTTAAGCTTGACAATTTCATCCTTATAAAAAACAAATGAACCAGGAGGTGGTCTTACTTCAAGGTTAAACATGAAAAACAGAAATATTGTAAAGGAAAGAAAATAATAGGAGAATAAGAATTAAATCTCATTATTATAAAAAAAACACCTAAATATTCCAACAACATTTGATACATATACCACTATGTAATTAAACAGTTCAACTGTAAGGCTAAATCAGAGCATTAGTAAAAAGTAGAGAATGACAGAATATTTTACTGGTCTATAAGCCATTCAGAGGACAAAGGGTATTTAAAAGTGAAAATCAATTGGATCTCAAAAAATAAATATGACCCTTTACATCTCCATCAATTTTAGTTTTTTTTTTTCATTTTGAACAAAATTCATGAGGATTCAATCTGACACACACTTAAAGAATTGATCCTTGTATTAGAGAACAAGAAGAAACTAACAAAGCACTCAAAAAATTTCATACAATTGAATATCAATTCTGATTATATCAGAAAAATATTTAACTCATGTAGTCTCATCATTCTAGATGTAGAACATGAGTAAAAACTTCTGTATAGTATAAAATACATAATATATAATATGTAGTTATGTAATAATTAAAATATAAATATATTAATTATACTATTAATTAGTATAATATGTATAAGCTCTATTTTAATACCCCTGTGTCAATTTCATTGAAATAACTGCAGAAAAAAAAAAAAGTTGGGACTTAATGAGTTATTAAAGTCAACTTATATTTTCTCTAGACTAATTTATGCATGTCAATCCTCATGCTTTCCTCAAAACAAAGGTGTAAAATAAAGATATTTGTACATTATAAATATTAGTTATTATTATTATTGTCATTGAAAATATATGAATACTGGGCTGGGATTGTGGCTCAGCGGTAAAGCGCTTGCCTCGCATGCGTGAGGCCCTGGGTTCGATCCTCAGCACCACATACAAAGCAATAAAATAAAGACATTGTGTCCATCTACAACTAAGAAAAAAATAATTTAAAAAAAAAAAAAAAAGAAAATATATGAATACTGATTTTTCAAAAGACATTTCTGCTACTGTTTCACTAATAGACATAGTCTCTTCAATTTAGCTTTCTGTACAAACTGTAAAACTACACATTGCATTGTTTCTTGATTACTAACAAAAAGCATTTATTGAATATCATATATTTTTGGAATTTGTGCTAACTACCAAGAATAGAAATTGGCATAAATGCATTAAATTAAAAACTCCAAAATTTGTGATTTTCTTTCTTATGTTTTATTATCAAAGGAGTACATACTCAATATAATACTTTTTAAAGACAGAAGTTTAAAAATGTTAAATTCTTAAACGTTTGTATGCAATTTTGGTATATAACCATTCCATCTAGTTTTAACAATAACTCTATTATCATTATATTATGTTATAGGCATGACACCCATTTCCTACTTCTACTACTATAGTCATCCTTGAGAAGAACACATCTGTTTTGTTAGTTCTATATAAATAAAATTCTTATAATATACTAGGATCTTAAAAATGTTGAGTAGGTACCATTAATTTTTAACTCAATCAAGCCTCCTTTAAGGTTTGGATTTATGCATAAACCAGGTCTGTTTCATCAAGAGTTTATCTGTTATAAGAAAAGCTAACAACTTTAGTATGTGCAATATTGGTAAACATTATTAGTCCCAGTCTTAATTTTTTTCTTTTTGGTTTCAGGGTATATTATTTCTTATTTTGTATACTAACAAAATTTGTTTTAATAATAAATTTTCTATTATCAATTTTTTCTAAGGCCTAGTATAATCCTACTTGATGATGATGGTCAATATTTTAATATATACTTGAATTCAACTTGTGAGAATTATATTTAGTAATCTGGCATTCTATATTTATAACTAAATTTGCTATACAATTTTCACCATCACATTCAAAACAAGTGGATGTTCATAAAATTTACTTGAAAGCTTTTAAAAAATCTCCTCCTACGCTCTGAAATACATAGTATATTGTGAAAATTATCATTCTTTGAACATTTAAAAACTCATTATAAAACTGAACAGGTTAGAATCCCTTGATGAAATGTGAAGTAACTTCCATTTTCTTCCATACTTAACATTTTTGATAATTCATGCTTTTCAAAAAACATCAATTTCTTCACAATTTTCTTATTTACTCATACATTTGGAAACAGAATTGTTCTCATACTTTTTGTCCTTTTTCAAATACCTTCAGTACGTGCTTCAAAATAAATACCTCAAAGACAGCCTTATTGAAATAAGGGAGTTTCATAAGAGTCTTCAATGGAAACTGAAGAAAAAACTCAATGGTTCCATTCATTTAAAATAAATTGAGTTACAATTCCAGATACAAGGATTTAGAACTTCATTAAATTTCTAAAATACCAGTAATTCACCATCTTAAGAATTAATAATTCTGATAACAAAATTAAATGCTTTCCAACTTCCAACAGTATTTTTTTAACTTTTCCAAGTGCTGAAAGCATTTCTTTTTCCATTCCCCATCTATGCAGAACACATCTGCATATCTACAGCAATGAAGATTGACCAATCCTAAGCATTAATGGAGAGTAAGCAAAAGTTTGCATTACTTTTATCTGTGCCTTTTATTTCTTTCTCCTGCTACTTAGCAGGTAGCACCTGGCTACTGAAGACTCCCCACGGGAGAATCCTGACTGCCTGACCTTCCTCAAGCAACCCCTTATTCTCACAACCTTTTCATTCACATTGTTAAAACTCCTCCATCTGCAGAAATGTAATAGAATACAAGTGCAAAAATTGTTTATTTAGTGACCTTACAGATACAAATTCAAGCCGTTCTCAATGACTTCTAGATATTTGAGCATGAGTAAGTTATTTAACTTCAACAGATCTCAGTTTAATAGGTAAGTTATTTATCCTCACAGATCTCATTGTGTCGATATCACAGTTTTACCACAATGATTAACAATAATAATTCTAGGGAGGTATGGTTCTAAGGGCTTCATATCTCTTAAGCTATTTAAACATCATTGCAATCCTATTAGGGAACTACTATTATTATCTTCCATTTTCAGATGAGAAAAATGAGGCAAAGGGAGGAAAAGGACCATGTGCAAAGAAATACAGGTGATTAAGTGATGGAACTGGAATTGCAACCCAGGCAGGCCAGCTTTTAAAGCCCTTCCCTTTTCACCCTGTAACTTCTGTCTGTCATGCCTACTGCAACAAGGGATTGGGTATAAAGTGCATAGAGAACTGCCTGGCTTTTGGAAAATGCCTGAATACATGAAATTTTCTTCAGTTTCTTACTCAAAGCCCCAAAGGCCAGATGTATTTCAGAATTCTGAATTTTTCAGATTTTAGAAAAGCAAAACAGTATCTAAAACGTGTTATGCAACACCTCCAGCAGGGTCTGGGGTAGAACCCCATAATCAAGTACATTAATATTTCTGCAGCAATCAAAACATTCACACTAAGTGGGATAAATAAAGAAAACTAAAAATAGGCTCACCTCACTTCAGGACAAGTTTTGCTACAAATCGGTTACTTTAAAAATGTGCTATTTCCAGAGCTTTTTAGATTTTCGATTGAGGACAAGAGATTGTGGGCTTTTCTGTGCCATGTACTGTACCGGGTGCTAGGGGCATGAGATGAATGAAGCACAGAGAACTCAGCAGCAGAGCAGGGGAGTCAGGATGAATATATTGTCATCCAAACTGTCTCTCCCCCAAATCGTTCTCTGCTTTTGACCTTTTCCAGATTCTCCTTAATGAAGTGGTTAGTGGTATAATCACTCATTCCTGATACAGTTTATATCTGAAAAGAAACAAAAACATGGTTGCATGCTAACAGAGACATTCTGAAATCACATGCATTAACTGACAGGAGTAATTTCATTACTAGAATTTTCTGGTTTCTTAGAAAAGAAACATGGTAAAGATATTTTAGTGCTCCTCAACTCAAATATTTTCCATACGAAACCTCAAACAAAATTTGATAAAGTCTTTGTGCTAAGCAAGTAGTGCCTCTACAACCAAGATAATTGCTAAAGCAAACTGTATTATAGAAAAGAACCACCGAAACAAAATAGTAAAATTTTCCAATGTCCAATCTAAACTAATATGAACAACAAAACTCATTCTGCCTAATGTACTAAAATTATCAGTTATACTCAGGAGAGAAATAACCAGTTTTTGGCTCTGGGAATGACAACACCCTAGAGATGAAAGCAATCTTTAGATTTGAAATTTTTGCAAGGCTTTGATGTATCTTTAAAGTATTATCTACATGTCAGGAATTTTAACATAATGATTATGCTTCTTTCGAAGTCCAAATGAATGATATCTTTCTTCTCATCATAAAAAGGACATAAGGTTATAAACCATTGGTTCCCCTTGAGATGTTCCATTTTTGATAATAAAAATCTGTGTTACTATAGAAATTGAAAGTGAAGATTGAATATTATTATTTCAGAATATTTTCTCTAACAAGGAAATTGAAGCTGCTGTTCTTTCTCTGTAAAATTAAAGCTAAAAGCAAAATGTAGATGGTCCAATAAAAAGTTGTTTTGTCTTTGAGAAACCTTTAGTTGCTCAAGTTTGCTATTGTATACATTTCTATATAGGCCAAATCTGTATGATAGTTAGGCATTAAGGGGAGGTGCACTATGTGGTTCAAATAGAAGCATTTTGCTTCTCTTCGTGTAATGTCTTTTTAGCTGCTTGCTCCATTTCCTTTCTTACTCTTCTATCCATTCTTTTTTTTTTCACACTATTCACTGAAAACATTTGTTGAGGCAAATAGAAAAAAACTGTTACAATCATAATTTTTCTAAATTTGCACAAAATTATAAGCAGATTACATTCTTCATATTAAACATCTTTATATGCACTTTCAATGAACAGTATATATATATATATTTTTTTTATATATATTTTTATCAACCATCTTTACTATACCCATTCCCCTTTCCTGCCCCCCACCTCCCCCATGTCGCGTCTAGTGTTTCTCTATTTCTCTATCCATTCTTTAAACGGTATTCAATGATGTTTCTAAAACTAAAAATCTGTTTAGTCATTCACCTGCTGAAAACCCTACAGTAACTTTTCATCATATTTAAGATAAGCCCAAAC
Organism: Xerus rutilus; assembly: GCA_028644305.1. Lineage (NCBI taxonomy): Eukaryota > Metazoa > Chordata > Mammalia > Rodentia > Sciuridae > Xerus > Xerus rutilus. Next base: position 39,433,460 of record CM053403.1, on the reverse strand, counting down.
TACTGAAGGACCTGGTTTACCAGGTCCCCCATGATCTCCATCTGCCTTTGCCATCTCTTCTCTCTCTCCATTAGACCCCTCAGATTCATACAGCTCCAGCTATATTCAACTCCATGTACTTCCTGAAGAACTGCACACTCACCACTGTCCATCTAACACCCTTCATTTTATAACTCACATACATCCCTGCTCCTGCCCACTTCTCCATTCTAATACATCTTCCTTCAATAATCTTTACAAATTTCAATAACTAAGTTTTCTCTGATCATCACGACTTGGTTGGATGCCCTTTTCATACATTTCCCATATACCTCCTATTGTATCACCTATCATATTTGATAGTAATGTTGACTCAGCTTTTGTAGGTATCAATTCTACAAGGATTTGTGTAGTCTCTTATGCAGCTCCATCAACAAACACAGAGTCTTTCACTTTGTAGAAACACAAATGTTATGGTTTGGCTATGGGGTATCCTCCCAAAACTCCTGTGTCAATGCAGGAATATTCAGAACTGAAGTGATTCAATTGTGAGAGCTATTACTTAATCCATCTTAATTTGAATTGACTGACTGGGTGGTAACTGTAGGTAGGTAGGTGTGACTGGAAGAGGTGGATCACCAGTCTTTTTTGGAAGCCTTCATCTTCCCTGTGGCTCCCTCCTCTCTCTCCCTGTTCTTTCTGTTTCCTGATTTCTATGAGGTGAGCAACTTTTCTCCTCCATGCTTTTCAGCCATGATATTCTGCATCATGTTGAGTCCAAAGCAATGGAGTTGGCCATGTATGGACTGAAACCTCTGAAGCCCCAAATAAGCTTTTCCTCCTTTCAGTTGTTTTGATCAGGTATTTTGGTCATACTGATGCAAAGCTGACTAATGCAACAAATAATGCATTAACTTTAGCAATTATGCATGCCTTTATAGGATCTGTATGTTTTCTGTACTATTCTAGAGCAGATACATATTAGTGCCAAATTAATAATCTCGTTGAGAATTTTCATAGATGTAAGTTAGCTGGATAAGGAAATCTGATATAATAGCCTTGGATTTAAACACTATGAATAGTACTTACCATTGGATGACTGGTTTCTAAGGGAAAGAAATTGTGTATCTTTTTTTTCACTTAACACTTATTATTTCTCCCTTTTCAGCCAAGAAAGAGGAAACTGCCTGGAAGTCATTAACTTAATTGACAGAGCTGGTACAAAAACCCAAGTCTAATTTCCCCAGGCACTTCTTTTCTCTACCTTATTTCACTGGATAAAACATGCTGCTACACAATATTTCTTTCCTAAATTAAGGAAAGGTAGAGATCACCAAGCACAGTGATCTCTTTTAATTATTTTACAGCATGTGACAAAGCTTGTGTGAAAAATATTCATCTGGTCTTACATGATGAATTGATGGAAGAGCCACTCATATATGTAAGGGCCAGCTTGTGAAAATGATCTGCAACTTCACAGAGACAGACATTAAATATTTGTGGTGGTTACAGATCCCATCCTTGATATTTAGAATCAGGACTGGGCATGAGTTTGACAGTGATACCCTTATGAGAGATTTTTAGTATGTAACTATTCATTAATGGACATGTGGATGCAGGCTCTATCTAAAGGTAACAAGAAGTATAGATATGGAAGGATACACAGAATCAACTCTGGAATGGAAAGAGTAGATTCTGTTTCTGAAATTATTTAAGATATGTTGTATTTTCTTATAGAAGGAAGAATATAATAAAGGGTTTTAAAAGGACTTGACTTGCAACCATTTATTAGAATTAGAATTTAATCAGATGACAGAAGATGGAATTATGAAAGACATCTTTAGGCTGTAACATTGATAACATGTGCTATTAAGTTTATATGATAAGTTTGCAAACTTAATCAATTTCTATGTATTCATAAAAACAAAATACTAAAATGCTGTGGTTTGAATGTGTCCCTCAATGGTCTTGTACTGGAAATCTGATGCCCAGTGCAGTAGTATTGGGAGATGGAAGATTTTAGATCATGAGGACAATACTCTCATGCATGGATTAATGCCATTATCTTGGGAGTGGGTTCCTTAATATAGGAGCAGGAGTGGTTACCTTATAAATGAATGACTTTGCACTCTCACACTCGCTCTCGCTCTCTCTCTTGTGTGTGTCTCTCTCTCCCCCCACTCCCTCTCTCACCTGCATGCCCTTTATTTGCCTTTCTGCCATAAGATGATGCAGTAAGAAAACCTTCACCTGATGCTAGCACCTTGATCTTATACTTCCTTGCCTCTAGAACCATGAGCTAATCAATTTCTCTTCTGTATAAGTTGCTCTGCCTGGGTATTCTGTTATAGAAGTACAGAACAGACCAAGACCTATAAAATCCTGAGTCTACTAAATAAATGTACTATTACAGTCTCTTGTGTTGCTTTGTTTATTAACCCAATAGGTTTTCAATAAAGAAAACAAGACTATATTTTGGTGGAATCACAACACTTAAAAGCTTTCAAATGCTACACTTTGAGAATTTCTTACTAGATTTCTTTGAGATCCTTTCTTGGAATTCTTGAACTATATAGCACATTTTCAAGAAATTCATTTGTTCTCCCTCACTGCACATTCTGTGCCTCTGCACAATACTCCAGCCAAAAGGATGACTTATAGAGCATGTATTGATGCATTCCTGGTGTTGCCATTTCCATCAGGAATACTTTTCTTCTTATTCCTCTCTTGCCTATACTGAACATGTCCTTAAAACCCTGCTCAGTTGTCATATTCTAAAGGAAAACTCTTCAGACTTTCAGGTCCAGATTAGATGCTTACTTCATGACTTTTTAAGGTGTTCTGTGTATCTTTTTCATGAATTTATCAACCTGCCTATTTGTCTGTTGACCTGCCTGCTGCATCCCTAAACTCAAATTTGACTGTGTGATTCCTCAGAGTCAGCAGCAATAATCTACAGTATCAAAAGCACTTCACAGGAATGGAACTCAATAAATACCTGATTAATGTATCAATCAATTGACTAAGGTACTTAATTTTTCTTACTGATATCTCCTCTCTGTGGTGTTCACTATAGTTTAGACATTAGAGATGAGATTTCTGGCAATTTCACTATTCCTTTAAAACTGACATGGACTTCCTGACCTGCAACACCTTCAATCCTACGAACTTCATTTGCAAAAGCTGCTATACCTTAGCCTTTTAAAGCTGTTACAATTATAATTTTTATAAATTTAATAAATGACCACTGGACAAAATTTAGAGATATGTAATTTTTAGGACAAAAATAAGTGACCTCAAATCTCCATAATTCAGTTACATAAAGTATAACTTTTTAATTAACATATTTATCATGTATTTATATAAAGTATTAATAACATACCAAATAAAACTTAAAGCTTTTCTTGGAATTTCACAGTGCTTTTCCACATTCGACTTTTTTCCTAAATAATTTTCTTGATAAAAGGCAGTAATTCCTCAGTATACTTGAGAGATTGGTTCCAGAACCTTATGAATAACCAAAATCCGTAGCTGTTCAAGTTGCATATAGCCTATACATATCCTCCTATGTTCTTTAAATCATCTTTAGATTATTTATAATAGCTAATACAATGTAAATGTTACATAAATTTTTATTGTATTGTTTAGGGAATAATGACAAGAAAAAAACAGTCTATACATATTCAGTACAGATGCAATTTTTTCTGTATATTTCAATTCTCATTTGGTTGAATACACAAATACAGAACCTATGATACAGAGGGCTTATTCAATTTGTTCATATGAATTGTCATATTTTACATACATCTCTCATCTCTTGTTGGAAATTAACATGGCTACTATAAATTTTTCACTATTACAAACTAAATTTTCAAGGAATATTTTATTCAAAAAATTGTTTTCCTCGTATCTAATATACTTTCTTATAAATAATCCCTAAAATTATTGTGAAACAATTTTTCCAATTACAAAGCTAACAGAACTTCACCCCTCTCCAATAATTGAAAGGACTGCCTTAATCTGCTCAAAGATGTCTTATTTTCATGTTATTGTTCTCAGTTATTAATCCCCTAGTATATTAGAGTATGTTGTCTTACTAGTGGCCAAACCCAAAAGCAGTTGAACTAAATCATCATTTCACAAAATGAGTATCTTCCTATCCCAGTCCTGCAGTTAGAACAAATAACTCACAGATGTTCTTTTCCTTTTATTGGGAAACCTTACACATTATAGCAATATGTGACTCTAAAGCAGTGGATTTAAACAAATACAAATGAAACCCAGAGAACTAATCAGATGACTTCCTCTTTTAAAAAGTGCCATAAGGACAGTACTTTACAAAATATATTCCATGAAACCATGCTTTCAGAGGGAAAAAAAATGAAATTGGAAGACAGGCACTTTTTTTTGTTTGTTTTAAATGATATTTCTCAGAGGCTTTAATACACAATATGCACTGCAAATCCACAAATGTAGGTAGAATGTGCCTCATTGCTCAAACACAATTTGTTTTATATAATGAAATATCTCAAAGGACTTATGTACTGAAGAACACACTTCTGCCTCTGGAGGTTATGCCCTTAGCATGACATTGTCACAGTTTAAACATTTTTGAAGTTCTCTACTGGACCTGACTTCAAGAGACAGTTTCCCAAACACTGAAAAATCAGTCTCACTGAATTACGGTTACAGTATATGCTCCTTTGTTCCATCTCTTGTCTTTGTCCTAATTTTCTCAGGTACATTCCTTCAACTAACAGCTTCTTACTTACTGAATCACAGAGAAGTACAGTGGGACACACTGGCACTGCCTCCGAGGAGGATTGTTTGCAGAAGATGCACAGGGAAAGACAGAGAGTGACTGTGGGACCCAATTAAAGGTAGAGGAAAGAAGCAACTCTACCCAGAGTATGCCACTGAGCAGACTTACTTAATTTAAGTTTAATTGCCCACTGACTATTGCCTGCCTGAAATGATCACAAGTAATCACATAAATATAATGACCTAAGGTCTATAAATGAAAATTATAAGAACTCAAATTGCCAGAAGTTAAAGTTGCATATAGCCATATATTTATGAATACATATGTAATTTTAAAATGTTCAAAATATCTCATAGGTAGTTACTAAGTTTTCCTCAAATTATATGTGTGTAATTATTTAGTCATAATTAAAATCCTTCTTTTTTGCAATATTAATTATTTTTAGTAAAATATTTTAAGAACAGGCTATCAACATGCAAACAGAAGTTGTATAATAGCCAGTAAAAATAGAAAAAGATACAGAGTCATTTGAAATATTTTGGTTCAATAATGTTTTAATGAAATGATATTAAATTTCACTTTCTCTAGCCCACAGACTACAGAAATCATCTCTGGCGAGAATCCAACTGTCTTCTTTTGCTCTGGCAGTGATGTCACTGGAGTGCCAAAGGAGTTATCTATCTCTATTTGAACACTAGCTGCTTCAAAAGTTAGGGTTAGAGCTACAGTAGGCACTGCACAGAACCATGAATATGTTTAGTCAGAAAAAGTGTATAGTACTAACTTTAAAACAGTAACAAAGACTGCAAAATGAGAGTACCAGAGATTCCTTTTTGAATAGTCTTTAAAACACAACGTAGGGTTGCCAAATTTAGCATATAAAAAAACAGCATCCAAGTTAACTTTGCAAATTTCAGATAAGCTACAAATTATAAGGTGGGTCTGACCCATCATTTAATATATTTACTTCTATTAGACATTCTTATTTGTTATTTATCTAAAACTGCAAGTTCACTAGGTACCACATTCTATCTGATAGAATAAAACATAAAAACTAATGAGTGACTAACTACAAGAGCCCAGGAAACTAAAGATAAAAAGTAATAATATGCCAGAATCCAAGATGTAATTCATTGATCAAAAGTCATCTCAGTCTTCTCTGTACCACTGGATCATTCATTCCCTACATCTCGTTTAGAGATGTAGGCAGTGACAGCAGAATGCCATCATACCTCATTTCTATACAGGGACCACAACTAATTCAAGTTATTATCAAGGCATTGATAGAGGGGTGTCACCTCTGCTCTACCACCTACTGACAAAAAGTACAAATAGTTCTCAAAATTCTTTTCCATACTTCCTGTTTCCAATGAAACAGCCAATTCCCCAGCCCTAGATGTACAACAAGGCTTCGATAAATAGTATTAACTAATAAGACTAAAGATTCTGAGCATCAGCCTGCCCTTAACTTCACATAATAATAACTATCACTTATAGAATGCTCACTTCATGTAAAGCACTGTGGCATGCACAGTAAATACATTATCTCATTTAATCCTCACAAAACCTATGTTATAAGGAAGTTCTTTTACAAAAAACTGAAATAGGAATTTAAATCATGCAAAGTCATAAAACTAATATGTTGTAAGGACATATCCAAACCCGGCTCTTTCAATGCTGATATCTATGCTCTTAGTCATAACACGTTGCTTCTGAAAGAAAGATTACACTAGAAGATGAATGGATTATGAGGAAATTCAAGACAATTCTTAGTTCTGCTGCATTCCAACAGTAGGACTAAGGATAGAGAAGCTAGGGGAGGAATTCCAAGACAACTGTAGGATAAAACTAGGAGTAGGATTGGAATCTGCAGCAAGAGATAAGTAAAAAAGCATCCTGAGATTTCAGAGTGAAGGCCTTACTTTAAAATCGCGTACTTTACATTTTCCACACAGAGAAATACATACTGATTCAACAAAACAAACATGAAGAAATTGAAAATTTTAAAAAAAACTTGGAAAAAGAATCGATCTAAATGAAAAAATAACCAAGCAATCTAATAACAAACTGTACAAAATAGAAACATGATATTAATTGAAATACCCATCAGATATAGTAAAGAACAAATTTGACACTACAAAAAATATGAGGAAATAATCTAAAATGTAGAAGGCTACTTCAGAGTTTTTGTAAGAACCTAAAGTGGGAAGGAATAATACAAAATTGATAAGACAGCAAATGGAAAACAGTAAACCTATAATGATGGATATGTTAATTTTTTAAAAAAATAAAGTACAAAAATAGGGGACATAGCCAGACACGGTGGTGCATGCCTGTAATCCCAGCACTTTGGGAGGCTGAGACAGGAAAATCTCGAGTTCAAAGCCAGTCTCAGCTAGGGCGAGGTGCTAAGCAACTCAGTGAGACCCTGTCTCTACATAAAACACAAAATAGGGCTCGGGATGTGGCTCAGTGATCAAGTACCCCTGAGTTCAATCCCTGGTACCAAAACAAAACAAAACAAAACAAAAAAAACCAGGACATTTCATATGGCTTGTGACTCTTTCTGATTGCACGTTAACTATCAGTCTTGTCCTTTTCATAGCTACCCCCAGCCCTCTACGGCTAATCACACCTGTCTTCTCTCAGTTCTTCCAACTCACTTTGTCCTTGTCTCTCTAAGCCCTCTGTCCCACCAATTCACTTTTCTTAAATATTCCTTTACTTCCTTTGGCTCAATTCTCACCTCTATTTATGTCTTTGCACAAATGTCATGACCTTCTGGGGGGTCTTTTTAAATGTATAGTATATCACATAAAGGAGTTTCTAAATTGACTCAAAAATGAGGAAATAATGTCAGGAAAACAACTACAGTAGTTAAATAAACAGATGCAAATACGTCTGATAATTATGACCACAAAAATAGTTACAAATTATATGTTTATAGTATAACAAAAGGATATAAGATAAAGATTAGTTATAACTAAATTAGAAAATGAGTTATCTTTTATGTATAATATACCAAAAAAACTAAGACAATAAACTTTACTGTTACTTCAATCAATGTGAATTATTAAGATTACTATATACTTTATTGGTATGCTAAAAGTAGTAGTTTACTCATATATCATCCTTGACTAGATAAAATACATTGCTCATCAAGGTACCATTCGAAAAACAACTAAACAGAAATTGTTCAAGAATAATGTTTGAAATAAATATTTAAAACATATGTTAAATAAACTGAAACATTTTTGAGATTTAAAACCAAATTTGGAGGAAAAGGGTCATTTTCTTCCTCAAATTATTCAATAGGTCTTTAATGACCTATTGTAAAGAAGTATTATTCTTATGATGTAAGAGCACCTTTTTTAAAAAAATAAACTACAAAGTTCTCTCATTTTAAAACCATAAATTTCTTCTAATATTCTTCTGAGTATCAATTTTATTCTATAATTCTTATTTCATGTACTCTCATGCAATGGCTTTTCCTAAAAACAACAGTTTTACTCCATCTCTATTATATATGTGTAGCAAGTTTTAACAAATGGAAAGTTTTCTCATTCCTATTATAATATACATATTTTTCTTTAAATGCCTTTCTCTGTCCTACTATTGGCCCCAGCTTGGATGGATTATTTGGGCATAATTAGATTTTAGATGTAATGGTCTTCCTTACTGTATTGGTCTAACAAAGTATGTTGTAGACCATATGAGGAAATTTTTCCTTTAAACATTCATAATTTATTAAATAAAATAAATAACAAGAATACAATGACAGGAATCCTGTTTCCTGCTTTCCTTGTCTTGTTTTCTTGTTGCTGCAACATCCATTCTTGAGCATCTTTTCTTAGCATACAGCACCCTTCGGTGAACTCCCATATAATTAACAGGACATTATTGTTAGTCGGATGTTTCTCTACCTAATGTGGATGTGACATTTGCTCCCACTGGTAATGCCTCTATGTAAAATTTAAAGCATACTAATATGTAAATATTATTTCAACTCAAGAGTGTACTTTCTATGAAGACTCACAAACATCTGTTAGAGGATCAAAGTTCATGAATCTTACAAATGTGTTCTCAGTGGGTAGATGATAAATTAAAGTGTCACTGTTGTCCAAGTGTTAATCTTCAATTAACATCACATTGTACCTCATAAACATATACAATTATTCTTTTTAAAACCACTGAAAATTACTAAATAGCATTCACAACTCTAGGAACCAACAAAAAGAATGGACCAGAGGCCTACACAAATTACCATCATACACAACCCAGTGACAATTGGATCGAAGATGAACTGCATGTACAATGGTGGTCCCCTAAGGTTACAGAGGAGCTGAAAAATTCAAATCACCAGTGTTGATGGCAATACTGTAGCCATCACCACAGGGTAGCACACTCAGGTTTGTGGCATAACTGATGTAAACAAACTTATTGCACTGTCAATTGTATAAAAGTACATACAATTAGGTATAATACATAATACTTGATACTAATGATAAACAACTGTTACTGGTTTACATACTTACTATACTGCACTCTACCATGGCTTGTCATCATAGGAGAGGACAGCTCCATGTATGTTACTGTCCCTGAAGACCTCTCAGTGGGACAAGATGAGGAGTTGGAAGGTCAGTGATATTGATGATTCTTACCCTGTGGAGGACTAGCTTAATGAATGTTTTTAGTTTTCAGGAAAATTTTGAAAGGGATAAAACACAATAAGAAAATTTAAACATAAAGAAGACTTACAGGATAAATATATAAAGAAAGAATCTTTTTATATAGCTATACATTGTGTTTGTGTCTGAAATGTTTATTACAAAGAGTCAAATTTCGAAAATTAAAATATTTATAAAATACCTATTATAATAAGTTAAGGTTAATTTATTATGAAAGAAAAATAATTTAGTAGCCTAAGTATGCAGTGCTGATAGAGGCTATAACAGTGTAATGTTCTAGGCATTCACATTCACCAGCACTCACACACTCACCCAGAGCAACTTCTAGCCCTGCAAACTCTATTCATAAGCACCCTATCCAGGTGTACAAGTTTTTATCTATTACATTATATTTTCACTGTATCTTTCCTATATTTAGATATAGTAAGTGAATAAATGTTTACCAAGGTGTTACAGTTGATTATCATGCTCAGTACACTAACATGCTATACAGGTTTGTAGCCCAGAAAATATAGATTGTAACAAGCAGACTAGGTGCATAGCAGGCTATACCAACTCAGTTTACTTATGTGTACAGTCTACAAAGATGAAATTGCCTAACATGCATTCCTCAGGATTTATCCTATGTTACGCTACACACAGCTGTAATCAAGCTCTAGCTAAAGAACTTCATCTTCTTACCTAAATCTCATTAAAACTGATGAAAATATCACAGGGATGAAAAGTAAGAAAAGTTGGTGTCTCTGGACCCAAAATACTGAGATATAAAGTAAATAGGATTGAACTAAGGGAGATGCAGGTTTAAGAATGAGGTAATGTCATTCAATAATAACATTTCTTGGGGCTGGGCCTTTTCTTGCAAAGAAATCTAAAGGCATCTCAAATTCAGAGGCAATAGGCACTAGGAGAGGGAACTAGCTTTAGGATACAGCTCAGGAGCACCCCCACACACACACTTCCTTTAGTGGCTGGCTACTGAATTTGTCCTCAGGCTACAATCCTCCAACACAGCTCTCTAAATAAAGTAGGGAAGAGAAGACAATTCTTAATTAGGTATATTTGTGTGACAAAGTGGAGCACATTTTAATTTACCTTGAGATTTCCTGAAAGTTGAGTGGAGAAAAAGAAAAAAATAACTCTGTATTGACTAAAACACTCTAAAGTCTGTATCCAAAGAAATTTCCTTTCTTAGACCTTCATAGGACCCCCCCGTTAGCCTATCCTTTCTTATATACCCATCCTGAAGGATATCCCATGTCTCTGGATGATCCTCTGTATCTACCCTCAAACACTATACTGTCCTCACCCAAACCCTCTTTCGAAGGAAAAGACATTTGAAGATAATCAATAACAAAAAATATAAGAACCAAGGTGAACAAATTGAAAAACATGTTCAAAGAGAAATTAGAATCAATGCTACAAATGAAAGAAAATTTTCAAAATTGTCCAACTAGTATCTTCAGAAAGATTCAAAAATACATCTTATCTGTTAAGTTAGAAAGTACTGATATGGAAAAGGAGAAACCAGAAAATATGAAAGATAATTCATATTTTATTATGAATGGAATTCATAATTACATGACAATTATATTACAAGAATGAAAAAGTCAGTCTACGTGGTTCAATAAGGTCCCCCAAGCTTCATGTCTACCCCCAACCTCAGAATATGATCTTATTTGAAAATAGGATATTTGCATATATAATTAGCTAAATTAAGATAGAAGACCTAAGATTAGGATAGACTCTAATCCAAGAACTATTGTCCTTTTCAAAAGAGAAAATAGAGACTCACATACTGAAAGCCTGAGCAGGGATTGGGGCAGTACTATGTGAAAACAGAGCTTGGAGTGCCAAGGATTGCTGGTAACCGCCATACGCTAGCAGCAAGTCATGCAACAGATTCCATTTCAGAACTACCACAGGAAACAAATCCTACTGATACCAGACTTGCAGCCTCCAAAAGTGTAAATGGATAATTTCCTATTGTTTTAAGTCTCCTATTTGCAGTAATCTGTTTGTAGTGATTTGTTATGGCAGACCTAGGCAATTAGTTACGGTTGTTTGTAGACAATACCATGTCTACAAAATGATATGGAAACTTGGTGAAAGAAACTTCTTTGAAGAGAGTTAAAGAAGTGTTAAATTAGACTTGATAGCCATGCAAGATATTGAAACATGTTTGAGCCATTCAATTAAACCAAAGAGAAATCATTCCAGACTGTGGGAATAGTATATGAAAATACACAGCAACGTAAATACACTCCCTATATTCCAGAATGGTGGGGGGGAATGTAGTTGGAATTGAACTATATTATTGGTGTGGAGGTCTAAGAACAATGACTATGAATATAGGTAGTAACAAGGTTTTGAAAAATCACGCTGTGGGATGTGCATTTCATTTTGTAGACAAAGAGAGAGGATAAAGCCTTTCTAAATTAGAAACTAGTGTAGTGTGCTTGTGCTTTAGAAGGAATTACACTGGCTCGAATCTGAAGTCACCATCTTCTTCCCAGTTTAATTCTTTGATACCTGTTTTTATTTCTATTTTTCTTCTTCATTAGTTTTTCTCCTTCCCGGACTTTTCTAAAGGTAGGTTTAATTTTAAGTAGATTTCTAACAAGTATTTTAAACCTCAGATTTCTCTTACCACTTCTTAATCCCTAATTTGATTCTAGTTCTAGTTTTAGAAACCATATAGAATACTATATTTTAGTTCATTTTATTCTGTATACATTATGGAAAATAAATAATACTTTCTAAAACTTTAAACGAAAGTAGTTGTAATACAAAGCCTATATTTCCTGGAGAGAGGACTACTTATACTTTACTAACTTGTTATTGTGCTGATTTTTTAGTCAGCTATTTCACCGTGGTGACTAAAAGACCACACCTAACCAGAAAATTCTAGAGGAGGAAAAGTTTATTTGAGGGCTCATGGTTTCAGAGGTCTTAGTCCATAGAAGCCTGGCTCCATTCCTTCTGGCTTAAAGTGAGGCAGAACATCATGGCAGAAGAGTATGGCAGAAGGAAACAGCTCACATGATGATCAGAAGTAGAGAGAGGTCTCCACTCACCAGATACAAAATATATACCCCGAAGGCACGACCCCAATAGCACCTCCTCCAGCCACACCCCACCTGCCTTCAGTTACCACTCAATTAATCCATCAGATGATTAATTCGCTGATTGGGTTAAGGCTCTCACAACCCAGTCATTTCCCCTTTGAATCCTCTCACATTGTCTCATACACGAGCTTTTGGAGGACACCTCACATGGAAACCATAACAGCTGAGTTACAGCAATTGAAAATCTAAAGAGGAACATACTTATCTAATTTCACAGGCAGAAGACCTATGAAATAGCTTTCTGTAAATGGGTAATTGCTAAACACAAAGTGAAAAATCACAAAATACAATTCAAAATATTACAGTATTAAGTGCCATGAAAGAATACTTACTTGTGAACCTAATTCTCAAATCATAACCATTCCATTTTAATATGAAATAAATCATAAAGTTTCTCTTCTTATTGTAGAAAAAGAAACTAGGAGGACACTCTTGACTTTTTCTCTGCCTTTCTCACCACACCTAATCAATCAAAATTCCTCCTTGACTGTGTTCATTTTACTTCATCCTTCCTGCCACTATTTTATTTTGGGCTCTATATTCAATCTCATACTTGTATTACTTTGATAACATGTTAAATTATAGCCCTCCTGAAAAACGTACACTCCCCTTCTCCGGCTCAATGTCCCTCTTCAGCTACAAAGGTTTCAAAATGATATGCCCAGTTATAAATCTATAGGTCACTGCTCTGTTTAATATCCTTCAAGCTCGTCCACTTACCACCAGATGAAGACCAGACTTCCTCAATAGCACTGATGGAGTATTTCCAGCCAGCCTTAGCTTCTGCCTCCAGCTGCATTTAAACACCCCTGCCTCTGAACTCCAAGTGTATTCTGTGACTCAGTACTCTAAACAGGATGACTCCCTTTCCTTTTGAAATTTGGTTTAGGGTCTTTCCTATATCTGAAAAATCTGGGTATCTCCTCTTCATCCTCTGGTACCAACAGAGATATGGTTTTGTCCAGGAAGATTTTCACAAACCCCAACATGATTGTGTTGACCTTCAGAGCACCCTGGCTCACATCTCCTACAGATGTTATGGCATGGCACTGCTGTTATCTTTCTGTTCTCTCCCAGGGGTACACCTTCATCTCGCCACTTGCAAGATGCCTGATTCAATAGATGTGTACTAGGTATTGTTCTAAATAATCGCTAGTTAATCAGGATAAAAATCACTTGCACAATTACCCAAGCAGATTGTCCTTTAGTGTTCCCATGAAAAAAATCTCAGGAAGAGACAATTTCTTCATAAGTATTCTAAATGCCAGAAAGCCTCCCTACAGTGGCCTATTAAAACCACACTACTTCAAGAAATGACTAATGTTTGCCTCAAGGAATAATAATAATAATAATAATAATAATAATAACAATAACAATAATAATAACAACAACAACATTTATAGAATCAGAATCAGACCTGGAGTTTTTTTCCTTTCTCTCTCTTTCTCTCTCTCTCTCTCTCTCTTTTAATTTATTATTATTATTATTATTATTATTATTATTATTATTTGGTATTTGGGTTTGAACCTAGGAGTGTTTTACCACTGAGCTACATCTCCAGCTCTTTTTTTAAATTTTGGGGCAGAAGGATCTTGCTAAATTGCTAAGACTGGCCTTAAACTTGTGATCCTCCTGCCTCAGCCTCCTGAGTCACTAGGATTCCAGGAGTGCACCACCACACCTGGCCAGGCCTGAATTTTTTAAGATGAATATGTTCAGTTCCTCTGTGTAGCAAGCCATGAGTATGGTACTATTATTTTCCCCTTGGTTCAAGTGGGTAAAAGAAGGCCTAGAGAAGTAACTTACTGAAGATAAGGGGTGGAGTCAGAATGCAAACTCATCTGACTGAGTCCAAGTCTTAACACTAATTTACTTCCATCTTAAAAATAACTTTCAAGTAGTCAGCCACTCTTTCAATTCTTTGACCCTATGAATGTATACAATTAAAAAACAACTTGGAAGCTTTATTTTAAATTTCCATCTTTATTTTGGAAAAATAAACTATCTAAGGGACTCATGAAACTTTTTAGGGGACAACATTAATGAGCACCATGCAGAACTGTAGATCTATAAAACACACTTTGGAAAATACTTGTCTAAGCATGATTTGTTATCTTAATTTGTTGTTATTTGCTTCGTAGCAGTTATTTCACATTATGGGCATACATTGATCATGTAACCAACTACAACCCCAAACACAGTCATTGACTTGAATCATACACAAATTCTACTTAATTAGGATCTCTGAGATAAGAACTTATCAGTATAATTTTAGTCATTAATTAGGCATACTTAGGTACATCTAAGTTTGGAAACTGCTAATTTTGAATAAACTGAAAAGAACTGTCCAGTCCTGTAATAATTGAGAGTCTTACATCTCAGCAGGAAATCTTATTTATAAGCCCAACAACTCTTTTACTCTCAGTTTCCACCCTCTCTACTTCTCAATTCATTCACCTGACTCTATTGTATTTTCTGACATGATATTACATGGTATTACATGACATGATATTCTCTGTCAAGCCTCCATATTTGCTCACTACTCTGTTGACCTTCCCTTGATTGCTGGGAAATGCCTACATCTCTTCTGGGAGTTAACTAAAATGTCATCCACTCTATTTAAGAGAGTCAGTCCCTCCCTATTGTGTCTACCCAACACCACTTATCTCTATTACAGCACTTAATGCATTAAATTTTAACTATGGAGTTATACCTATTTTCTTACAGAATACAAGTGCTCTGAAGCCAAATACCAAATCTTAATGTGTTTTGTATTCTTATTACATAACCTAGACCTGATCAATCCTTAGAGACCAGTAATTGCCAGCTGACATATTCAAGCATATTAGAATCATTGATGATTGATTCACTCCCAGTTTGTTTAGTTAAGGTAGAACCATACACATGCTCTACAAGGATATGCTAATTCATCAGGCAATTAATGAAAGCCAAAATAGAGGAAAGACAAAAAGTTATATTAGTAAAAAAACCTAATGTTGAAGTATAATGTCAAGTTCAACTGCATTTACTTCTAGAAAACAAATGTCACCAAGAAGCCTCCTAAGACAAATCAGACATTAAATTGATGACACATAAACTTAAAAAGAAACAGATTTCAAAAGTAATTATTAAATAAAAGAACTAAAGAGCCAATAGTACATACATGATACAACTAAATGTCTAACAGCAGAGGAAATTGAGACAACTAATTAAAGTCAACCTTGCTTTTGCATCAAGGCAAAGACACTTTTAGTATTTTTAAAATGTAGTAGTACATTAAAATATGTTTGATTTCATTAGTTTGCTTGAATTCTGAATCTATAGCATTGTACTGTGAATATCAAAGCACAGACAACATCATTATGAGCCTAGGGATGAACCATAAGCTCAACCACATTTATCCATCATGATATAGACACAACTGTTGTTGAACTTGAATCTTCCACTACACACAGTATATGACTGAGACACATTCCTTCAGGCCTAAAAATAAAGTTCTAAAACCTTTTTAAAAATCAAAGGTTACTGCTATTTCTTATTCTGTTTGCATAGACAAGAGCCTGTTAAGGTTATATTCTGTGCACTTCCTACTCAATCTACTTGAAAAACAGGTTACGTTAAGGATATTCTAATGACACTCATAACGGCCATCTCATTGCTTACCACAAGAAGTCTAAGAGCAGTAAGACAGCTTAAATGGTAAGCTAAATTGCAATAACTATACTTTTTAAAAAAATACTATTATTACTGGTTTTATCCAAAATTAACATATCAACATTAATAAAAATCTTATTCCTACTATAACTAGGCCTTTTCTAATACAATAACTACATAATGTTCACTTTTAGCAAATATTATTTTATCCTAAATCAGTAAACTTAAAAGTACCAAAATAAACAACCCATATTAGAATTTGTTATATAATGTGCAAGTATAGATGTAAATATTACATGAAATCTGAATAAGATCTGACCCTTTCATTGGACAAAGCACTCAAAAAATAAGTTTGTATTGGTCCAAATCATTTCACTTAAGTATAATTCATAAAGATGTATTTTTAAATGTAAACAAATATTATTTAATGTGTTGATAATTTTATTTTAAAACATTTTATGAAAAGATGTATCACTTACTGAATAATTGTTGAAATATGGACAAAATATTGGTATACAATAAAATAATATCTGTGACTGAAAGTTGGTAGTTGATTGTCTCTGTCTCTTTCCATACATAAAACACACATAAAAAAAAACCTCCTTCTATACTGTAGTGTGCTGTTTTTAAGTCTTTAGGGTATAGGCCAAGGAGTGGGATAGCTGGGTCAAATGGTGGTTCCATTCCAAGTTTTTAAGCAGTCTCCATACTGCTTTCCAGATTGGTTGCACCAATTTGCAATCCCACCAGCAATGTTTAAGTGTACCTTTTTCTCCACATCCTCGCCAGCACTTATTGTTGCTGGTA